>JACEEZ010019228.1:932500-955000 GCA_016584305.1 Chionoecetes opilio | reverse complement strand
TTTAGTTATCTTTATCAAATACTAACATGTTCTATGCTATAAAATGATTGCTTAATTCACCGTCTATGATAGCAAATACAAGCAAATACGTCTGGCTACTAGAAGTTAAAGCGTGCATTTAATCAAATTGTTCATGTATTGGGTACCAGAGACATTAGTAATATACATACTTTTATGATATATGTTGTACCTTGTGATATATTGTATATTCAGTTAATTTTATGGCTCGACAACAGACAATTTCTTATAGCAAAGGAAAGATTTGGGCGCGAAGGGGTCAAGCTGTATTTCCTGCTATGTGTATGTGTAGAGGACGAACGTAAGGCAAGCAAGAGAGTAGCGGACTAGAAGTTACAACAGGTTCGCCATAGTTCGCCAAGGTTGTCGGGTTGAGTTGTGTTACGTAACAGAGTAACCGTTGTATATCAGTCACCAATACTGCTTTTACTGTACATATATATTGTAGACTGTAGAGTATAGTAGTATATTATCCAACGTTGTAATATAATAGCCTATCGTATAGTTTGGGCGCTGAGTGGGTTAAGGTATAGGGCAGAGGAAATAGAAGAAATCTTATTATAATTCATCATCAAACGTCCGTCTCGTCTGTCTGTCTGTACAGCAAAGGCTCCGCCATTCTGTCCCAATAGCAACCAAACTCAGAGAGAGAGAGAGAGAGAGAGAGAGAGAGAGAGAGAGAGAGAGAGAGAGAGAGAGAGAGAGAGAGAGAGAGAGAGAGAGAGAGAGAGAGTTAGTTATAAACACTGTAGTGTAGTTATGTGTGCAAAACCATTCCGATTGTCTTTATAAGCATCATACCTACTTATTACGGGTACATTCTGCTAGTGGTAATAGTAATGCTAATGATAAATGATAATGCTCATACTAATAGTCTAGGGTTAGTGAAAGGTGGCAAAGTGTTACCGCAGAGTTTGTCCCCCTACCTGTTGCCTGCTTGTTTACGCGGGCTACACCTCTACGCTAGTTATGAACATTTATATTCTTCTTCTTATTATTATTATCATCATTATCATCATTTGTAGTAGCAGTAGTAGAAGTGTCATCATTCCTATAGTTGTTGGTTGTTTTTCTCTTTTCTTCTCTTGTTCTTTCTTAGCAGAGTAGCAGCATTAATATAACGTTTTCGTTTGACTGTATTTTCGTTGAAGAAAACGGATGAGGGGGACTAAAAAAACATCAGGACCGTCATGTACGCGCCTCGGAAGGTGCGGGAATGTCAGGGCCTCGGGGGGGGTGGCGATGGGCAGTCCGGTAACCTTGTGGTGACTAGTGATAACCCCTGCAGTGGGCAGTGGGGGGGAGGGGGGGGAGGGGCGGACAGGTGGTCGTGTACACCTGCGTATGAGCCAATCATGGGAGGCGAGGCTCAGTAAAAATATCGCTGGTTGGCACAGTGGCAGCGGCAGGGTGTACGGGAGGCAGGGAGGCCAGGCGCCGGTGCCAGGCTGCCAGGGCATCAAGGTCATGCCAGTTTGTCCTGGGGTGTTCGGGCGTCTTGTCGTACCCACTTGTCCTCCTCCGCCTGCGTGACTCGCCGCGCCGTGCTGTGTTGTGCCACTCGAGGTCACCCTTGAGCTGAAAGTCACTCATACGAGGTCATCCCGCGGCCACAAGGGAACAGAAGGTTATTAAATACGTCACTGAAAATCTGAATCATTGAAAATGTGTGGAAATACTAGGACTGGGTGACGAAAACGAAAGGATGACTTAGGTGGTGTTCATTAGTGTGCTGTGTAGACGTGGTTAGCGACCCTTTAGGCGTGTGTCGCGACGTGTGTAGTGCGAGTCGCGGTGGTGAAGGCGTGCGTGATGGCGTGCGTGATGGCGTGTAGGTGTCGCCGCGGGGTGCAGGACGGGGCGGGCGGCAGGTAATGCGGCTCAAGGCCAAGGAAAAGTGATTATATTCCCGTAGCCTTGATGCAGCGCTGCTTTAACCACCTGGACGTGATCTTTAACCCTGTCCTGCCGCGCTCGTGCCCAGGGACAACCACCAGTGCCCCGGAATCCCCGTCAGGCCCCGCGGCGCCCCATTCATGGTGCACGGGGCAGCGGGGTAGCGGGGACGCACCCATGTCGCCCACGCTGGACCCGAACACTCGCCGACAGCTGGACGAGTTCGACGAGGTGATCTCCCGTATGAAAACTATGAACGCCCACCCCTCCCCCCTAGGCCCCCCCGCACCCCCACACCACCCAGGCCCTCACCAAGACCTCTACCATGATCACCACCATCACCCCCAACCACCACCAACACCACACTACCACCCACCACCACATTACCCCAACATTCAACAGCTCGATGGACATAACCAACATCACCACATCATCACCACCAACAACAACAACACTTCCAACAACAACAACAACAACAACAACAACAACAACAACACAACAACAACAACAACAACAACAACAACAACAACAGCAGCAACAACAACATTCAATACATCACAACCACCACTCACATCCCTCACACCCCCACCACAATCACCACAATCAACCACAACCACCATCATGCGATCCTTATGCCCCTCCTCACTATCCCTCCCCACACCCTTCCCCCATCACCTCCCCCACCCACACCCCCACTCCCCCGGGCGTGTTAAGTCCCCCTACCCCCGCGTCTCGCCGCTCGTCGGGGGAACCCACGCCCGCACCCACACCCACTAACACGCCGCAAGTGAAAATCGAAGTGACAGGACCCCAGGAAATGAGCGGGGTCGTGGCGGGTTCTGGGGACAAAGTTTTGGGTCTTCCTCCCCTGGCGTGAGTACTGCAACACCACCACCACCACACCACACCACACCACCACACCACACACCACACACCACACACACACCACACACACCACACCACCACCACACCACACACCACACACACCCACACCACACCACACTACACCACACTACACCACCACACACACCACACAACACCACCTAACCACACTCACCACACACACCACACCACACTACACCACACCACACACACCACACCACACCACACACACCACCACACACACACACCACACCACACCACACCACACCACCCACCACACCAACACCACACACCACCACACCACACCACACCACACCACACTACACCACCACACCATACTACACCACCACACCACACCACACCACACCACCACACCACCACATCACACTACACCACACTACACCACCACACCACACCACACCACATCACATCACATCACATCACATCACATCACACTACACCACCACCCACACCACCATCACACCTCAACACACCACACCACACCACACTACACCATCACACCACACCACACCACTCCACCACCATCACCACACTACACCACACCACCACCACACCACACTACAGTATACTACTACTATAGTAGTAGCCATTGCAGTGTCGTCATAGTAATAGCAGTAGTAGTCCCATTGTAGTATAGTAGCAATTGCAGGAACAGTCATAGTAGTAGAAGTAGTTGTAAGTATTAATGGCAACTGGCTGAATAAAATTTTTTAGATTAAGAACTTCCGATATACACAAACACAAATGGTCAGAGGAATTGCATAGTAATTTAGCATGTATAAACTACAGAATGATGACCACAGATGTACAGTTACAAAATTATTTGTTAGTTCTACCCAAGCAATACTCCACCAGTATATGTATGTTTAAGTGTGGAAATCATAGATTACCTATAGTTACAGGTAGGTATAGCAATATTAACTTGGAGGAGAGAAGTTGCACCTTATGTGATACCAATGATATAGGAGATGAAATTAATTATTTATTTAAATGTCCTTTCTTTAATGATAGCAGAATTAAATACATTAAGAGATATTATTATACTAATGTAAATGTCATAAAGACACGTGACTTATTCAATAGTGCAAAATTATAGCAATTTGTTGAATTTAGCCAAATTTATTCGGGTAATTGTAACCTACTTTAAGGAACATTAGTTTTTGATATTTGTAATGTTAGTTCTTAAGCGCTGTCTGTACTCCATGATGGATATGTATTGTACTCCCATACCCGTTTGGGGTCGCCTGAGTTCAATAAACCTTCAAACCTTCAAACCTTCAGAAGTAGTAGTAGTAGTAGTAGTAGTAGTAGTAGTAGTAGTAGTAGTAGTAGTAGTAGTAGTAGTATGGAGGGAGCGGTGCACAAAACAGCCAATAATGAGGATGCTGGCAACGCTCCAGTATTTGCCTGTTCATCACATTGAAAGGAAATTCCAAACGGCGGTATTTCAAACAGCTTCGTAAACTTTCTTCCTCGTAAACTCTCTCCCTCACACCCCTTCCATCGCCTCTCGCCTTCTTGGCTTCCTCAATATTGTGTTAAATAAACTGTTAATGCATCTCATTATCGCTTCGGTCTGTCAGCGATTTGTATTTTTTTTAAATGTTTTTTTTCTTTCTTTCTTTCTCCCTCCTCCTCTCTCTCATTATTTATGTCTCTCTCTCTCTCTCTCTCTCTCTCTCTCTCTCTCTCTCTCTCTCTCTCTCTCTCTCTCTCTCTCTCTCTCTCTCTCTCTCTCTCTCTCTCTCCCCACGTATACATCTAAAATAATAATTGTTTAGATGGCTGTCAATAGCATAAGCAGTTCACTTCTCCTTCTCCTTCAAGTTGATCGCTTCATTTCATAACCAAAGCAAAAGAATCATCGCTGGAATATTACCGGAATTACATATACGTATGAATAAAGGAAACGCATTATCGTGAAAATTCTAAGTCAGTGATAAGTTAATGTTATTCTTTAAAATTCTGAAGAGATTAATTGACGTTTTGATGGTCATGATATATTTAAATTTGCTCGTGAAATAATTGATCGTATGAATATATTTTGTACAAACATGCTTATTTATGTATATATGTGTGTGTGTGTGTGTGTGTGTGTGTGTGTGTGTGTGTGTGTGTGTGTGTGTGTGTGTGTGTATTAAATGGTAAATGTTAGAGAAATCATGTGTAATGTGCGATAGGAGGGAGGCATTCAGGTGGCATTGACAGACTTGGGCCTCGTTACACGGGCAGAATGTGGCCAGGTGACAGGTGAAACTACTGAGACTCAAGGCACTGAACTATACTCTGTTTTATTTTTAACGAGGTGAAAAATCCTGACCCTTTGCTGCTTACTGACTGATATTTGATGCCAGGATAAGGGAATTCAGCAAGTTTGCTGATGATACTAAGTTAGGTAGGATTATTGGATCACAGTCTGACGTAAACATATTGCAGGGAGACTTAGATAAACTTAACGAGTGGGCAGTCAGATGGCAGATGGAATTTAATATTGATAAATGTAGCGTTATGAATGTTGGTAGAAAAAACCCTGGTAATAGGTACACCATAAGCAATGTATCGCTGAAAAGATCAGAAGGTGAAAAAGATCTTGGAGTGAGGGTGAGCCCAGACCTCCGACCTAGGAAACAATGTATTGAGGCCAGAAATAGAGCTAATAGAGTATTAGGATTCATTACCAGAAGTGTTAAAAGTAGAAGTGCGGAAGTTATTCTAAAGCTTTATCTGGCTCTAGTCAGGCCTCACCTAGACTATGCAGTTCAGTTTTGGTCTCCATATTACAGGATGGATATAGTGTTGTTAGAAAAAGTGCAGAGAAGGATGACCAAAATGATACAAGGGATGCGTAACTTTAGTTATGAGAGGAGATTGAAGTTATTAAAATTACACTCACTCGAGAGACGCAGAGTAAGGGGCGATCTGATAGAAGTTTTTAAGTGGACAAAGGGATTTAATAAAGGAGAGGTAGGAAAAGTTCTTACGGCTTTTAACCAGGGTAGAACAAGAAGTAACGGATTCAAACTGGAAAAGCGTAGATTTAGAAAGGAAATAGGGAAAAACTGGTTCACAAATAGGGTGGTGAATGAATGGAATGGTCTCAGTAGACAGGTAGTTAGTGCTGAGTCATTGGGGAGCTTTAAAGGGGAGCTGGATAGGTTCATGGATGGGGATGAAAGGTGGATGTAGGTAGTGTTAGGTGACAGGAACTACCACGTGTAGGCCTCGCGGCCTCTTGTAGCTTTCTTATTTTCTTATGTTCTTATGAATTGTACGGTTCTTCTGAATTTCAGCTGTATTTTATCCTAGTAAACCATATTATCAGGTATACATAGGCATAACTTTAAACATGAGACTTTATGATAGAATGGAATTTTCGCCTCGTTGAAAAAAATAGTCTATACACGTTAAGCAGTGGGAAGGTTATGGATGCCTGAACAACGCTAGCTAGGGATGCCATTTCTGTGAGGAGTGTCGCCGTTCATATGAGACAGACAAATGTATTAAACTAGATGCTGCAATGTATCACTAATTCAATATGTTAATAAGTAAGGCGACAAAGTAAAGCAATTAATATAAAGATTCGTGGCTGGGTGGTTCACATCTGAATATGAGCTTAAGGTCCCGAGTTCAAGTCCCGGCGGAAGCAACTTTTTCTTTAATCATCGAGTGGGTGTAGATAACTCACATACTGCCTATCAACTCTACCTTCCACGACGAGTGCATTTCAGACACCAAGGGGCGGCATGAGTCTTTTAATCATCACAGGCGTCACTATAAAAAGCCTGCTTGTGCCACCACGGGCGAGGGCCAACCATCACAACCCTCATATGAGAAACTACAGAACCAGCCATCACAGCCCTCAAGGAAATATAAACCTACAGAACCAGCCATCACAGCCCTCAAGGAAATATAAACCTTCAGAACCAGCCATCACAGCCCTCAAGGAAATATAAACCTTCAGAACCAAACTTCACAGCCCTCAAGGAAATATAAACCTACAGAACCAGCCATCACAGCCCTCAAGGAAATATAAACCTACAGAACCAGCCATCACAGCCCTCAAGGAAATATAAACCTACAGAACCAACCTTCACAGCCCTCAAGGAAATATAAACCTACAGAACCAGCCATCACAGCCCCCAAGGAAATATAAACCTTCAGAACCAGCCATCACAGCCCTCACGGAAATATAAACCTTCAGAACCAGCCATCACAGCCCTCAAGGAAATATAAACCTACAGAACCAGCCATCACAGCCCCCAAGGAAATATAAACGTTCAGAACCAGCCATCACAGCCCTCACGGAAATATAAACCTTCAGAACCAGCCATCACAGCCCTCACGGAAATATAAACCTTCAGAACCAGCCATCACAGCCCTCAAGGAAATATAAACCTTCAGAACCAGCCATCACAGCCCTCAAGGAATATAAACCTTCAGAACCAACCATCACAGCCCTCAAGGAAATATAAACCTTCAGAACCACCATCACAGCCCTCAAGGAAATATAACCTTCAGAACCAGCCATCACAGCCCTCACGGAAATATAAACCTTCAGAACCAACCATCACAGCCCTCAAGGAAATATAAACCTTCAGAACCAACCATCACAGCCCTCAAGGAAATATAAACCTTCAGAACCAACCATCACAGCCCTCAAGGAAATATAAACCTACAGAACCAGCCATCACAGCCCTCAAGGAAATATAAACCTTCAGAACCAGCCATCACAGCCCTCAAGGAAATATAAACCTCAACCCGCCATCACAGCCCTCAGGAAATATAAACCTTCAGACCCGCATCACAGCCCTCAAGGAAATATAAACCTTCAGAACCAGCCATCACAGCCCTCAAGGAAATATAAACCTTCAGAACCAACCATCACAAGGAAATATAAACTTTCAGAACCAGCCATCACAGCCCTCAAGGAAATATAAAACCTTCAGAACCAACCATCACAGCCCTCAAGGAAATATAAACCTTCAGAACCAGCCATCACAGCCCTCAAGGAAATATAAACCTACAGAACCAGCCATCACAGGAAAAGCGTAATTAGAAAGGAGTAGGAAAAACTGTTCAAAACAGGGTGGTATGAGGAATGGTCTCAAGACAGTATTAGCGGACATTAGGGGCTAAAGGGAGCTGATAGGTCCATGAGGGAGAAGGTGATGTAGGTATCGTTAGGGACAGAACCTACCACTGTAGGCCCGCGCCTCTTGTAGCTTCCTTATTTCTATGTTCTTATGTTATCACAGCCCTCAAAGGAAATATAAACCTTCAGAACCAGCCATCACAGCCTCAAAGAATATAAACCTTCAGAACCAGCCATCACAGCCCTCACGGAAATATAAACCTTCAGAACCAGCCATCACAGCCCTCACGGAAATATAACCTTCAGAACCAGCCATCACAGCCCTCACGGAAATATAACCTTCAGAACCAACCATCACAGGAATATAAACCTTCAGAACCAGCCATCACAAGGAAATATAAACCTTCAGAACCACCATCACAAGGAAATATAAACCTTCAGAACCAGCCATCACAGCCCTCAAGAAATATAAACCTTCATAACCAACCATCACAGCCTAAGGAAATATAAACCTTCAGAACCACCATCACAGCCCCAAGGAAATATAAACCTTCAGAACCACCATCACAGCCCTCAAGGAATATAAACCTACAGAACCACCATCACAAGGAAATACAACTTCAGACCCCATCACAGGAAATATAAACCTTCAGAACCAACCCATCACAGGAAATATAAACCTTCAGACCACCACACCTCAAGGAAATATAAACCTTCAGAACCACCATCACAGCCCTCAAGGAAATATAAACCTTCAGAACCAGCCATCAAGCCTCAAGGAAATATAAACCTTCAGAACCAGCCATCACAGCCCTCAAGGAAATATAAACCTTCAGAACCAGCCCTCACGGAAATATAAACCTTCAAACCAGCCTCACAGCCCTCAAGGAAATATAAACCTACAGAACCAGCCATCACACCTCAAGGAATATAACCTTCAGAACCAGCCATCACAGCCCTCAAGGAAATATAAACCTTCAGAACCCAAGCCCTCACGGAAATATAAACCTTCAGAACCAGCCATCACAGCCCTCAAGGAAATATAAACCTACAGAACCAGCCATCACAGCCCTCAAGGAAATATAAACCTTCAGAACAGCCATCACAAGTAAATATAAACCTTCAGAACCAGCCATCACAGCCCTCACGGAAATATAAACCTTCAGAACCAACCATCACACCTCAGGAAATATAAACCTACAGAACCACCATCACAGCCCTCAAGGAAATATAAACCTTCAGAACTAGCCATCACATCAAGGAAATTAAAACCTTCAGAACCACCATCACAGACCTCAAGGAAATATAAACCTTCAGAACCAACCATCACAAGGAAATATAAACCTTCAGAACCACCATCACAGCCCTCGAAATATAAACCTTCAGAACCACCATCACAGCCCTCAAGGAAATATAAACCTTCAGAACCAACCATCACAGCCCTCAAGGAAATATAAACCTTCAGAACCAACCATCACAGGAATACAAACCTTCAACCGCTCAAGAAATATAAACCTTCAGAACCAGCCATCACAGCCCTCAAGGAAATATAAACCTTCAGAACCAGCCATCACAGCCCTCAAGGAAATATAAACCTTCAGAACCACCATCACAGCCCTCAAGGGAAATATAAACCTTCAGAACCACCATCACAGCCCTCAAGGAAATATAAACCTTCAGAACCAGCCATCACAGCCCTCAAGGAAATATAAACCTTCAGAACCAGCCATCACAGCCCTCAAGGAAATATAAACCTTCAGACCAAGCCATCACAGCCCTCAAGGAAATATAAACCTTCAGAACCAGCCATCACAGCCCTCAGGAATATAAATCTACAGAACCAGCCATCACAGCCCTCAAAGAAATATAAACCTTCAGAACCAGCCATCACAGCCCTCAAGAAATATAAACCTTCAGAACCAGCCATCACAGACCTCACGGAAATATAAACCTTCAGAACCACCATCACAAGCCCTCAGGAATATAACCTACAGAACCACCATCACAGCCCTCAAGGAAATATAAACCTTCAGAACCACCATCACAGAGGAAATATAAACCTTCAGAACCAGCCATCACAGCCCTCAAGGAAATATAAACCTTCAGAACCTAACCATCACAAGGAAATATAACCTTCAGAACCACCATCACAGCCCTCAGGAAATATAAACCTTCAGAACCAACCATCACAGCCCTCAAGGAAATATAAACCTTCAGAACCACCATCACAGCCCTCAAGGAAATATAAACCTTCAGAACCAACCATCACAAGAAAATAAACCTTCAGAACCACCTCAAGGAAATATAAACCTTCAGAACCACCATCACAGCCCTCAAGGAAATATAAACCTTCAGAACCAGCCATCACAGCCCTCAAGGAATATAAACCTTCAGAACCAACCATCATAGCCCTCAAGGAAATATAAACCTTCAGAACCAACCATCACAGTCCTCAAGGAAATATAAACCTTCAGAACCACCATCACAGCCCTCAAGGAAATATAAACCTTCAGAACCAACCATCACAGCCCTCAAGAAATATAAACCTTCAGAACCAACCATCACAGCCCTCAGGAAATATAAACCTTCAGAACCACCATCACAGCCCTCAAGGAATATAAACCTTCAGAACCAGCCATCACAGCCCTCAAGAAATATAAACCTTCAGAACCAACCATCCAGCCTCAAGGAAATATAAACCTTCAGAACCAGCCATCACAGCCCTCAAGGAAATATAAACCTTCAGAACCACCATCACAGACCTCAAGGAAATATAAACCTTCAGAACCACCATCACAAGGAAATATAAACCTTCAGAACCAGCCATCACAGCCCTCAAGGAAATATAAACCTTCAGAACCAACCATCACAGCCCTCAAGGAAATATAAACCTTCAGAACCAGCCATCACAGCCCTCAAGGAAATATAAACCTACAGAACCAGCCATCACAGCCCTCAAAGAAATATAAACCTTCAGAACCAGCCATCACAGCCCTCAAAGAAATATAAACCTTCAGAACCAGCCATCACAGCCCTCAAGGAAATATAAACCTTCAGAACCAGCCATCACAGCCCTCAAGAAATATAAACCTACAGAACCACCATCACAGCCCTCAAGGAAATATAAACCTTCAGAACCACCATCACAGCCCCAAAGAAATATAAACCTCAGAACCAACCATCACAGCCCTCAAGGAAATATAAACCTTCAGAACCAACCATCACAGCCCTCAAGGAAATATAAACCTTCAGAACCAGCCATCACAGCCCTCAAAGAAATATAAACCTACAGAACCAGCCATCACAGCCCTCAAGGAAATATAAACCTTCAGAACCAACCATCACAGCCCTCAAGGAAATATAAACCTTCAGAACCAGCCATCACAGCCCTCAAGGAAATATAAACCTTCAGAACCAACCATCACAGCCCTCAAGGAAATATAAACCTTCAGAACCAGCCATCACAGCCCTCAAGGAAATATAAACCTTCAGGCGCTTAAAGTTCAAACGTGAACAATTATAAGCCAATAATGAATGATAAGATAGTTAGTGCTGCATTAGGAACATCCCCTTTCTCCTCCTCCTTCAGTATGTCGCGGCCTTGGACATAAACAACCGAAAACGAAAGCTGAGGAACCTTTCATCGGCAGTGTTGGCGGTGGTGCGGAGAAAAGAGGCGGGGAAGGCGGGGTTGGGGCAAAGCCAAATGAGTGTGTCTTTGCGTCGGGGTGGGTGAGGCCGCTGCGCTACTGAGAGGGAGATAGAGACAAGCAATTACGTATGTCCCACTATAACTTTATGGATTGATTGTGTGCGTGTGTGTGTGTGTGTGTGTGTGTGTGTGTGTGTGACTTCTATGGATTTTTTTTCTCTATCTCTCTCTCTGTGTGTGTCTCTCTCTCTCTCTCTCTCTCTCTCTCTCTCTCTCTCTCTCTCTATCTCCTCTCTCTCTCTCTCTCTCTCTCTTCCTCTCTCTCTCTCTCTCTCTCTCTCTCTCTCTCTCTCTCTCTCTCTCTCTCTCTCTCTCTCTCTCTTCTGTAAGGTGATGTCTCTTTGGATCTCCTGGTGACATAGTAGTCGTGTCGGGGACGTATGTACACTCTGTCTTTTTTAACGAGGTAAAAAATCCTGACCCCTTGCTTCTTACTGACTGATATTTGATGCCAGGAGAAGGGAATACTACTGCGCTTCTCAATTTCAGCTGTATTTTATCATAGTTAACCATATTATCAGGTACACATAGGCTTAATTTTAAGCATGAGACCTTAAAAAAGAATGGAATTTTCGCCTCGCCAAAAAAAAAAAAAGACTATATATCTGCACAGAGGCTTTCAACGTTTGGCGCCCCGCTGGCTGGGTGTGGCATTGGGGAGGGAGGGGGGGGGGTGGAGAGGCTCTTGGACTAATGTTTGGATTTATACTTGAAGCTGTTAATTAGGAGGTCGATTTTCTGCTTATTTTAATTTCTTACATAATTTTGTTGGTAATCGATATTTTCTTTGGCACTAATGTTTAGATCTATACTTGAAGCTGTTAATGAAGAGGTCGATTTTGTGCTTATTTTAATTTTCTTTACATCATTTTGTTGGTAAATCGATATTTCCTTTGTTAAATAGAGTTATGTTTATCCCCTTCACGCCCAGATCTTTCCTTTGCTATAAAAAATCGTCTGTTAGCCATAAAATTACGAAAAGTAACTGAATATACCAAATTAGCTAGTGGACAAGTATATTAAACAGGTCATATCTCTAAAAAAAATTGCTTATATTAATTAAAATTGTCTAATGGCCTACCTAAATTACAATGAAAATAACGTTCTGGGCTTCAAGAGGTTAAACACAGAAACAAAAACACAGGTGATTTGAAAGTGTTTAATCGTACACTATTATTTGCATGTAATCATTTCAATGTACTGGTAGCAAAAAATGTATTATTCAGATTTATACCTAATCATTATACTTGAGGTCTGTTCATTATCTTCTATCTTAATACTATAGGTTAAGAGGTCGAATTTATGGGCTTTAACTTGTATAGTTCTGATGCCATTTCTTAACCCCTTGAGGCCCATAACGTAATTTCCATTGTAATTTTTCCATCATTTAACTATTTTAATGAATTATAAGCAATATTATATAGATACGACCTGTGTAATATTCTTGACCATTAACTAATTTGGTATATTAAGTCACTTTTCGTAATTTTATGGCTAACAACATAAGATTTTTTTTATAGCAAAGGAAAGATCTGGGCGTGAAGGGGTTAAGGTGCTATACGTTAATTAAGAGGTCGAATTAGAAGAGTAATTGGTATGGCCTTAACTTGGATTGTTCTGATGCCATTCTTAAACAGATATCTAGTACTAACCTCATCAGACATTATGGGAAAATATGACGTTAAACAGAAAGATGATGATGATGATGATGTCTACTACGTACATATAACTTTAGAGAGTATGTAGTTAAAACCGTGACTTGATGTGCCTCAGTCTCCTTTAGTATCATCAGTTAAAAGAGGCGTGAATTGAATGTAATATAAATGCATCTTTCCGTCATGCACTTAAAACTAAATCTTATGTGTCTCATCTATGACATAGTTTAAATATAAGGATGAGTTTAATAACCTCAACATTCTCTCTCTCTCTCTCTCTCTCTCTCTCTCTCTCTCTCTCTCTCTCTCTCTCTCTCTCTCTCTCTCCTGTCTGTCTCTCACTTTTTCACACTCACTCTTTCACACACTCTCTCACTCACTCTTTCACACACTATATTTCTCTCACTCTTTCACACACTATATCTCTCACTCTTTCACACACTCTATCTCTCACTCTTTCACACACTATATCTCTTACTCTTTTTACCACTCTTCTTCACTCTTTCACCACTATATCTCATCTTTCACCCTCTCACTCCTCTTTTTACAACCTATCTCTCTCACTCTTTTACACCTCTATCTCTCCTCTTTCACACCTATATTCTCTTTCCCCTTTTACACCTATATCTCTCTCATCTTTCACACATCATCTTCCCCTTTTTCACACACTTATCTCTCTCACTCTTTCACACACTATATCTCTCTCACTCTTTCACACACTCTATCTCTCACTCTTTTACACACTAATTCACTCTTTCACCACTATATCTTCACTCTTCACACACTCTACTCTCTCACTCTTTTTTACACACTATATCTCTCCTCTTTCCACACTATTCCTCTCCTCTTTCACCACTATATCCTTTACTCTTCCCAACCCCAAAATCACCACTTTTCACACACACTTACTCACTCTTTCACACACTCTTCCCCTATCTTTTTAACCTACTCCTCACCTTTTACAACCCCTATCTCTCTCCTCTTTACACACATATTCTCTCCTCTTTCACACACTATATCTCTCTCACTCTTTCACACACTATATCTCTCACTCTTTCACACACTATATCACTCACTCTTTTAAACAACTTCCTCACTCTTTCACACACTCTATCTCTCACCTTTCACACACTATATTCTCTCACTCTTTCCACACATATCTCTCTCCCTTTTACACCTATACTTCTCATCTTTTACCACTCATCCTTTTACTCTTTTACACACTATCTCTCTCACTCTTTCACACACTCTATTTCTCTCACTCTTTCACACTATATCTCTCTCACTCTTTTCCCCACTCTATCTCTCACTCTTTCACACACATACACTCACTCTTTCCACACACTCTCACTCACCTTTCACCACTCTTCTCCACTCTTTCACACCTATCTCTCTCACTCTTTCACACACTATTACTCACTCTTTTACACACTATTCACTCACCCCCTTTCACCCTATATCACTCACTCTTTCACACACTAATCATCACTTTTTTTCACCACTATACACTCACTCTTTCACAACTATTCACTCACTCTTTCACAACATTCCTCCTCTTTCACACCCTTATCACTCACTCCTTTTCCACACTAAATCACTCACTCTTTCACACACTATATCACTCACTTTTCACACCTCTCACCCCTCTTTCACACACTCTCTCACTCCACTCTTTTACACACTATCTCTCTCACTTTTTTCCACACAAATCACTCACTCTTTCACCCTATCTCTCCACCTTTCACACCTAATCACTCACTCTTTACACACTCTCTCATCCCCCCCTCTTTCACACACTCTCTCATCACTCTTTCAACCTCTTCTCTCACTCTTTCAACCTTATCTCTCACTCTTTCCCCACCTAATCTCTCCTCTTTCACCCATCATCTCTCACTCTTTCACACACTCATCTCTCACCTTTCACAACTAATCTTCCTTTTTCACACACTATACCTCTCACCTTTTTACACACTATATCTCTCCTCTTTTTCACACATTCTCTCCCACCTTTTTCCCCACTATCTCACTCTTTCACCACTCTCACTCCTCTTTTAAAACTCTATCTCTCCTCTTTCACAACTTATCTCTCTCACTCTTTCCACCACTATTCTTCACTCTTTCCACACTATCTCTCACTCTTCCCACTATATTCCTCTTTTAAAACCCTCTCACTCTTTCACACACTCTCACTCTTTTACACACTCTCACTCCTCTTTCCCAAAAACTACTCTTCACTCTTTTCCACATAATTTTCTCACTCTTTTACACACTATATCTCTCACTCTTTCACACACTCTATCTCACTCTTTCACACACTCTCTCACTCTTTCACACACTCTCACTCTTTCACACACTCTCACTCACTCTTTCACACACTATATCTCTCACTCTTTCACACACTCTATCTCTCACTCTTTCACACACTCTCTCACTCACTCTTTCACACACTATATCTCTCACTCTTTCACACACTATCTCTCACTCACTCTTTCACACACTATATCTCTCACTCTTTCCCCTATCTCTATCTTTCACACTCTCACTCACTCTTTACACATATCTCCCTCTTTCACACCACTCACTCACTCTTTTTACACACTATATTTTCCTCTTTACAACTAATCTCTCACCTTTTACCCTATATCTCTCACTCTTTCACACACTATATCTCTCACTCTTTTACACACTATATCTCTCTCACTCTTTTACACACTATATCTCTCACTCTTTCACACACTATATCTCTCTCACTCTTTCACACACTCTATCTCTCACTCTTTTACACACTTATCTCCCACTCTTTCCCCACTATATCCTCACTCTTTCACACCTCTATCTCTCATCTTTCACACACTATATCTCTACTCTTTCACCACTAACTCTCCTCTTTTAAAACTATATCTCTCACTTTTACACACTCTCCTCACTCTTTCAAACCTTCTCACTCCCCTTTCCCACACTATATCTCTCACCTTTCACCACTCTTCTCACTCTTTCACACACTATATCTCTCACTCTTTCACACACTATCTCTCTCACTCTTTCACACACTCTCTCACTCACTCTTTCACACACTATATCTCTCTCACTCTTTCACACACTATATCTCTCTCACTCTTTCACACACTATCTCTCACTCTTTCACACACTATCTCACTCTTTCACACACTCTCACTCACTCTTTCACACCCTCCTCACCACTCTTTACACACACTCTCCTCACCTTTTTACACACTAATTTTCTCACCTTTTACACACTATATCTCTCACTCTTTCACATACTATATCTCTCACTCTTTCACAGTCTCTCACTCACTCTTTCACACACTATATCTGTCATCTTTCACACCCTCCCCACTCACCTTCACAACATACTCTCACTTTTCAAACTCTCACTACTTTTCACACACACTCTCACTCACTCTTTCCCCCCCTATTCCTCACTCTTTTACACACTATATCTCTCACTCTTTCACACACTCACTCACTCTTTCACCCCTATTTCTCACTCTTTTACCACTATATTCCACTCTTTTACACCATTCCTCACTCTTTCCCCACACTAATCTCTCACTCTTTCACACCTATATCTCTCACTCTTTCACACCTCTCACCCTCCTTTCCCCACTATACTCTCACTCTTTACACCTATTCTCTCCTTTTCCACTCTTTTCACTCACTCTTTCACACACTATATTCCTCTTTCACACCTCCTCACTCACTCTTTCAACACACTCTCACTCACTCTTTCACCCCTATTCCTCACTCTTTCACACAACTTATCTCTCACCTTCACACACTCTCACTCCTTTCACACACTATATCTCCCCACTCTTTCACACACTATATCTCCACTTTTCACACACTATATCTCTCCTCTTTCACACACTATTCTCTCCTCTTTTACACACTATATCTTCACTCTTTCACACCTATATCTCTCCTCTTTCCACACCTATCTCTCACTCTTTCACACACATACTCCACTCTTTCAACCACCTTCCTCCCTTTCACACACCTCTCACTCATCTTTCGCACACTCTTAAAACCTCTTTTACCAAACCCATATCTCACTCTTTCACACCTATATCTCTCACTCTTTCACCCTATATCTCCACTTTTCACCACTCTCTCACTCACTCTTCACACCACTCTCACTCACTCTTTTACACCTCTCCACTCCTCTCACCACACTCTCACTCACCTTTCACACACTCTTCACTCATCTTTCCCCCACACTCTCCTCCTCTTTCACCACCCCTTATCTCTCACTCTTTCCACACTCTCTCCTCACTCTTTCACCACACTCTCACTCACTCTTTCCCCACCCCAAACCCCTCACCATTTTTACACCTCCTCACTCACTCTTTCACACCTCTCTACTCCTCTTTCACACACTTCTCTCTCACTCTTTCACCATATCACTCACTTCACCCTATATCACTCACTCTTTCACACACACTCTCCACTTTTCACACCCATATACTTTACCCTTTTAAAAACCCTATCTTCTCATCTTTCACACACTAATCACTCCTCTTTTACACCTCTCTCACTCACCTTTCACCCTATATTCTCACTCTTTCCACACACTATATCTCTCACTCTTTTACACCTAATCTCCCTCTTTTACACACTCTATCTCACTCTTTCACCACTCTCACCACTCTTTCACACCTCTATCTCTCACTTTCACACACTATTCTCTCTCACTCTTTCCCCCATATATCTCTCACTCTTTTACACACTCTTTTCTCATCTTTCAACACTAATCTCTCTCACTCTTTCCACACTATATCCTCACTCTTTTACAACTATATCTCTCACTTTTCCACCTCTATCTCACTCTTTCACACCTCTCTCACTCTTTCCACATCTCTCACTCTTTCACCACTCTCACTCCTCTTTTAACACATATCCTCACTCTTTCACACACTCTATCTCTCATCTTTCACACCTTCTCACTCACTCTTTCACACACTTACTCTCACTCTTTCCCCACTATCTCCATCACTTTTCACACACTATAAACCTCACTCTTTCACACACTTTTTTCTCACCTTTCACATCTCTCACCCTCTTTCACACACTATTTCTCTCCCTTTTACACACCTCCCTCACTCTTTTACACACTATATCCTCACCTTTTACACACTACATCTCTCACTCTTTTAACACTAATCTTCACTCTTTCAACCCTATTTTTCCACTCTTTTCCACACTAATCTCTCTCACTCTTTTACACACATATTCTCACTCTTTCACACATACTCTCTCACTCTTTCACACCTCTATCTCCACTCTTTTCCACACTATATCCCTCACTCTTTCACGCACATATCTCTCACTCTTTCACACACTCTATCTCTCACTCTTTCACACACATATCTCTCTCCCACCTTTTTCCCTATATCTCTCACTCTTTTACACACTAATCCTCACTCTTTCACACACTCCTCACTCATCTTTCACCCACCCCCTTCCTCATCTTTACACACTATATCTTCCCCTCTTTCAAAATCTATCTCTCCTCTTTCAAACCTTCTCTCCTCTTTCACACACTATACCCCACTCTTTCAACACTCTTTTTCCCCTCTTTCACCCTATATCTCTCTCCTCTTTCACACCACTATATCTCCATCTTTTCACACCTCTTCTCTCACTCTTTCACAACTCTATCTCCCTTTCTCCACTATCTCTCACTCTTTCACACACCTCTCACTCACTCTTTCACACACTCTCCTCCCTCTTTCACACACTATACTCACTCTTTCACACACATACTCTCACCTTTTTACCCTATATCTCCACTCTTTCACACACTCTCTCATCACTCTTTCCACACTATACCCCTTTCCACACTCTTCCTCCCTTTTTCCCCTATATTCTCACACTTTCACACACTCTCTCACTCACTCTTTCACAACCCCTCTCACTCCTCCCTTCACATATATCTCTCACTCTTTCCACACATATCTCTACTCTTTTACCTCTCCACTCCTCTTTTCCACACTCCCTCCTCATCTTTACCCAAATCTCTCCCACTTTTACACACTCTCCCTCACTCTTACACACTCTCACCACTCTTTCACACACCTCTCACTCCCTCTTTTACAACTCCTCACTCCCTTTCACACACTCTTCACTCACTCTTTCACACACTAATCTCTCACTCTTTCCCACTCTCTCACTCATTCTTTTACACACTCTCCCCACCACTCTTTCACCACCTCTCCTCCTCTTCACCCCCCTTTCCCCACCTTTTTCACACACTCTCCACTCACCTTTTACACACTAATCTCTCACTCTTTCACACACTCTCTCACTCACTCTTTCACACACTCTCTCACTCACTCTTTCACACACTATATCTCTCAATCCTTCACACCCTCACCCCTTTTCCCCACCTCTCACTCACTCTTTCACCACTATTCTCTCCTCTTTCACCTCTCCACTACTCTTCACACACTCTCTCACCACTCTTTCACACCTCTCCACTCACTCTTTTCACACTCTCTCACTCACTCTTTCCCCCACCCACTCACTCTTTCACACACTCTCTCACTACCTTCACACACTTCTCACTCCTCTTTCAACACACTCTCTCACCCCTCTTTCACACACATATCTCTCCTCTTTTACACACCTCTCACTCATTCTTTTCACACACTCTCTCACCCTTTTCCACCCCTCCACACACTCTCTCACCACTCTTTCACCACTCTCTCACTCACTCTTTCCAAAACTATCTCTCACTCTTTCACACACTCCATCACCTTTCACACACTCTCTCCTCATCTTTCACCACTTATCCTTTCCCTCCCTTTCCCCCCCCCCTACTCACTCTTTCACAACCCCTCTCCTCACCTTTTACACACTATATCCCACTCCTTCCACACTCTCTCACCACCTTTCACCCACTCTCACTCACTCTTTCACACACACTCTCCCCCTCTTTCACCACTCTCTCACTCACTCTTTACACACACTCTCACCACCTTTCCACACTAACCACTCTTTTCCCCACCCCTCCACCACTCTTTCACACACTATATCTCTCACTCTTTCATACACTCTCACTCACTCTTTCACACACACTCTCACTCACTCTTTCACACACTCTCTCACTCACTCTTTTTACCACCTCCCTCACTCTTTTAAACATACTCTCCTCTTTTACCACCTCTCACCCTCTTTCCACACTCCTCACTCACTCTTTTACCTCACCTTTCACAACACTTTTTTTCTCACTCTTTCACACAGCTTTTTTTTTTTTTTCTCTCTCGCTCTCTCTCTTCTCTCCTCTCCTTTTCCCCTTTTCCCTCTCCTCCTCTCTCTCCTCTCTCTCTCTCCCTCCACCCCATGCCAATATCACGCTCTTCTAGTAGCTACACGTGGATCGGGAGGAACATAATTATAAAGATCAAGTAACCCACATAATCGACCTTCCCCCTGCCTGCATTTTGCCCTCCAGAAAGCACTTCAGATTCGCAGCATTTTTAGGGGAGCCGTAAATCTTTGCCAGCTGGTGCGCGCGTATATTTAGGTTCAACACCCACGCACTTCCCCTCCTCCCCCGCGCCCACCGCCCCCCTCCCCCGTCTTGAAGGTTACTGTGCATACGGTAGGGGTTTAGAGGGCAGGGGGGATTGGTAGGGTTTAGAGGGGAGGGTAGGGTGTGAGGAAAGTTGTAGGTTTAGACAATTGGGAAAGTGTGTTTAAAGGTGGGATAAAGGAAGGAGGAATGTGTGTGTGTGTGTGTGTGTGTGAGAGAGAGAGAGAGAGAGAGAGAGAGAGAGAGAGAGAGAGAGAGAGAGAGAGAGAGAGAGAGAGAAAATCCTTAGAAGTCCCACACACACCGTGGCCACCGAGAGAGAGAGATTTCGGTGGCCACACGCGCACACACACACACGAGCACGTCACACCGCTAAGTATGATGTCATCAACTCCTCTTCCTCCTCCTCCTCCTCCTCCTCCTCCTCCACTTCCTCCTCCTATCCAAATTTGCAGATGACACCAAATTAGGCGGTAAAGCATATACTAGAGAAAACTGCGTGTAGTGACCTTGTCGTCTACATGGTTGATAAACAGACACCCAGGGTTTGTTGGTTGGTTTATTCTGGAGAGAGGTTGTGTCCTGTACAGAGGTCTGAGTTGAAGTGTCTGCCTCTACAAGAGACTCCCTTTATAAAGGGCCGCGATACTCAAGACCTGACGCCTGCATACCTGAGAACATCTGGCTACAGTTCGGCTGAGGTCGAGATTAGTGTATTGCCTTGGGAGGTAATTAGCCAAGTGTGGTGTGAGTCACCACAGTACTCTCCTTCCTCAAAAAAAAAAAATGTTATACATATAGTTACACAGAGAAAAAAAAATTAGAGGTGCCAAGTGCCGAGGTATGTAGGTAGGGCACTGTCCAGTCTTCACGTTGGCAGCGGTAGCTGCAAGATCAGAATAGGAGGTGCCGAGGGTAAGGGAATGTAGGTAGGGCGGTTGTCCAGTCTTCACGTTGGCAGCGGTAGCTGCAAGATCAGAATAGGAGGTGCCGAGGGTCGCTGTCACAAGATCTTGTAGGGAGACTTGTGAAACCAGGTGTCTTCGGGGGAAAGGCGAAGTGTCCTAAGAAATCGGCTCCCAAGATAGCTTGTGTTGCTCTGCTGAACCCGTACGTTGCAAGGCCTTGCAGTAGGTAGCAGGAGGCTGCAGGACGTAGGAAGGGCCGCAGGAAGTAGCAAGTAAGGAGTAGGGGCGAAGAGTAGCCCTTTGGCGGCAGGAGGTGCAGGCCGCGGCCTTTTTTGGTGAGCCGTGGTAGGGTGGCGGCGGCGGTAGGCCTACGGCGTGGTGGCAGCGTGGCGGCGTGGGCTGTGTAGCTGCAGTGCTGGGCCGTGGTGAGCAGCGCGCCGTGGCATCGTCAGGCATCGTTGCGGCATGTCGTGGAAGGTGGGGCCGAGGTGGGGCAGGAGCGTGGGTGGTGGGCAGCGTGGCATCGTCAGGCATCGCGTGGCACCATGTTGGGCCGTGGGCGTGGGCGTGGGCGGCTAGTAGCTGCAGGGCTGGGCCGTAGTGAGGCAGGCCACTGCAGGTGCAAGGTTGGGCCATGGTGAGCAGCGTGTCGTGGCAGGCCTCGTGGACGGCAGGCGGCGGCTGGATGGTGGGCGGCTAGTGGCGGCCGGTCTGGGCAGTGGTGAGGCACGGCGAGGGGCAGCGGCAGGGGTGGCGCGGCG
>JACEEZ010019228.1:915000-920000 GCA_016584305.1 Chionoecetes opilio | reverse complement strand
TGGGTGGGTGGGGGGGCTGTGGGGCTTTAGTACCCACTGCATAACAGGGCGTGAGGCTGGTACGGGATGGTAGTGAAAGGTGGGTCACTACGCTAAGAGATGGAGTGGTGCCCCTGTCCTTGTGTGTGTGTGTGGTGTGTGTGTGTGTGTGTGTGTGTGTGTTGTGTGTGTGTGTGTGTTTTGTGGTGTGTGTGTGTGTGTGTGTGGTGTTGTGTGTGTGTGTGTGTGTGTGGTGTGTGTGTGTGTGTGTGTGTGTGTGAGAGAGAGAGAAGAGAGAGAGAGAGAGAGAGAGAGAGAGAGAGAGAGAGAGAGAGAGAGAGAGAGAGAGAGAGAGAGAGGGAGAGAGAGTAGCATTTAGTAGCTGTTGGATGGAGAAATGTCAGTTATTCACGGCGTAACTAGTGCTGTGTGTGTGTGTGTGTGTGTGTGTGTGTGTGTGTGTGTGTGTGTGTGTTGTGAGGAAGAGAAAGGGTGCACATTAGCGTTGATGGATGTTTTTCTGTTGATCATAGGAAAGGAGATAGGATAGATTCTCTCTCTCTCTCTCTCTCTCTCTCTCTCTCTCTCTCTCTCTCTCTCTCTCTCTCTCTCCTCTCTCTCTCTCTCTCTCTTGTACATCCCCTTCTATAATATACAACAAAATCAAGGACAGAATAGTGAAAAAAGTTATAAATGTTCTCAAATCAGTGATCTTTATTAATGCATCAAGTCTTTTTAAACAATTACATTTCCTCACACTGAGTTGAATCGCATTGTTTTAAGGAATGTTCATAATTGTTGAGCTTCATAGGCATCAAGCAGGAAGATAATAGGACTGGTAACTAAATCCCTCTGGTTGGCTTGGGGTCACACACACATACATACACACACATACACACACACACATAACAGCACCTAACAGTCACCCTTACGAGGTATACATGTGCATGCGGGATAGCTTTCAATGCCTCACTATTACATGCTAACGCGAGATTTCTAGTTAGTTGACTTGTATTTCTAGTTACGTGACGGAAAAATAAACAAAATGAAACAGGAATCAAACAGAAACAGATAAGTTAGCACGTGACTGAAAAATACTAAAAAAGAAACAGGAATCAAACAGAAACAGATAAGTTAGCACGTGACTGAAAAATACTAAAAAAGAAACAGGAATCAAACAGAAACAGATAAGTTAGCTCGTGACTGAAAAATACTAAAAAAGAAACAGGAATCAAACAGAAACAGATAAGTTAGCGCGTGACTGAAAAATACTAAAAAAGAAACAGGAATCAAACAGAAACAGATAAGTTAGCTCGTGACTGAAAAATACTAAAAAAGAAACAGGAATCAAAAAGCAACAGATAAATTAGTTCGTGACAGAAAAATAGAAAAAGGAAAAACTGGAATTTTATAATAGCATCACTCATCTTGTTATTGTAAGCCAGTTTATCTATCGTTTCTATCTAGTTATTATATCTATCTATCGTTTCTATCTAGTTATCATTCTCTATCTATCGTTTATATCTAGTTATCAGTATCCATCTATCGTTTCTATCTAGTTATTATATCTATCTATCGTTTCTATCTAGTTATTATATCTATCTATCGTTTATATCTAGTTATCAGTATCTATCTATCGTTTCTATCTAGTTATTATATCTATCTATCGTTTCTATCTAGTTATTATATCTATCTATCGTTTATATTTAGTTATCAGTATCTATCTATCGTTTCTACCTAGTTATCAGTATCTATCTATCGTTTCTATCTAGTTATCAGTATCTATCTATCGTTTCTATCTAGTTATCAGTATCTATCTATCGTTTCTACCTAGTTATCAGTATCTATCTATCGTTTCTATCTAGTTATCAGTATCTATCTATCGTTTCTATCTAGTTATCAGTATCTATCTATCGTTTCTACCTAGTTATCAGATATCTATCGATATAGTTATGACTATCTATCGTTTCTACTAGTTATCAGTATCATCTACGTTTCTATCTAGTATAGTATCATCATCGTTTCTATCTAGTTATCAGTATCTATCTATCGTTTCTACTAGTTATATATCTATCTATCGTTTCTATCTAGTTATCAGTATCTATCTATCGTTTCTATCTAGTTATCAGTATCTATCTATCGTTTATATCTAGTTATCTGTATCTATCTATCGTTTGTATCTAGTTATCAGTATCTATCTATCGTTTCTATCTAGTTATCAGTATCTATCTATCGTTTGTATCTAGTTATCAGTATCTATCTATCGTTTCTATCTAGTTATCAGTATCTATCTATCGTTTGTATCTAGTTATTAGTATCTATCTATCGTTTCTATCTAGTTATCAGTATCTATCTATCGTTTCTATCTAGTTATCAGTATCTATCTATCGTTTCTATCTAGTTATCAGTATCTATCTATCGTTTCTATCTAGTTATCAGTATCTATCTATCGTTTCTATCTAGTTATCAGTATCTATCTATCGTTTGTATCGTTCTTTCACAAACAAATCAATAACTCATTACCCAAACGTCTTGATGGATATTTCAACGTGTTTTTGTGAGTATGTGTTAGTTTTCATCAGAGGGGACTGAGCAATCTCCCCTCTCTACCTCACTTTAACCTATACCTACCTAACTATACACCTAACCTTATACCTAGCAGGGATTATATATTGTCTTAGGAGAGCTTTGCCTAGGACTAAGTTTCTATGTGAGGACTGTCTGCCTGTGCATATGGGATTTTGCCTTGTCAATGACCTATGAAATGTTTTGTTACACGTGAATGTTGCGTGTCTAGATAGCTACGTGTGTGTGTTGTGTGTGTGTGTGTGTGTGTGTGTGTGTGTGTGTGTGTGTGTGTGTGTGTGTGTGTGGTATTAGTATTAGTAGTAGTAAAGTAGTTGTAGTTTAGTATACCCACACTAGCTCAATTTATATTAACAACACGTATATTCTCTCTCTCTTTATTCTCTCTCTCTCTCTCTCTCTCTCTCTCTCTCTCTCTCTCTCTCTCTCTCTCTCTCTCTCTCTCTCTCTCTCTCTTCTCTCTCGTAACTGATCGCCTGAATAGAGAATGAGATGGGGGGAGGGATGGAGGGGGTGTGGGGTTATGTGATATTGGGTGTCAGAGAGAGAGAGAGAGAGGAGAGAGAGAGAGAGAGAGAGAGAGAGAGAGAGAGAGAGAGAGAGAGAGAATAAAACAATCGGCTTACTGCTGTTGCAATGTCACAGTATTAATTTTGTATCTTATTAATTAATGGCCTCATCATTGTCATTATCTTCTTCTTCCTTCTCCTCCTCTCTCATTGTATTATTTTTCTTACATAATAATTTCCTTTTTTTTCTTCTTAACCTTTCTTGTTCTTGTTCTTGTTCTTCTTCTTCTTCTTCTTCTTCTACATCTTTATCTTCTTCTTTTTCTTCTTCTTCTTCTTCTTCTTCTTCTTCATCTTCTTCTTTTTCTTCTTCTTCTTCTTCTTCTACATCTTCATCTTCTTTTTCTTCTTCTTCTTCTTCTTCATCTTCTTTTTCTTCTTCATCTTCTTTTTCTTCTTCTTCTTCTTCTTCTACATCTTCATCTTCTTTTTCTTCTTCTTCTTCTTCTTTTTCTTTTTCTTCTTCTTCTACATCTTCATCTTCTTTTTTTTTTTTTCTTCTTCTTCTTCTTCTACATCTTCATCTTCTTCTTTTTCTTCTTCTTCTTCTTCTTCTTCTTCTACATCTTTTTCTTCTTCATCTTCTTTTTCTTCTTCTTTTTCTTCTTCTTCTTCTTCATCTTCTTTTTCTTCTTCTTCTTCTGTCTTCTTCTTTTTCTTCTTCTTCTTCTTCTTCTTTTTCTTCTTTTTCTTCTTCTTCTGCTTCTTCTTTTTTTTCTTCTTCTTCTTCTTTTTCTTCTTCTTCTTCTTTTTCTTCTTCTTTTTCTTCTTCTTCATCTTCTTTTTCTTCTTCTTCTTCTTCTTCTGCTTCTTCTTTTTTTTCTTCTTCTTCTTCTTTTTCTTCTTCTTCTTCTTCTTTTTCTTCTTCTTTTTCTTCTTCTTCTTCATCTTCTTTTTCTTCTTCTTCTTCTTCTTCTGCTTCTTCTTTTTTTTCTTCTTCTTCTTCTTTTTCTTCTTCTTCTTCTCTTTTTCTATCTTCTTTTTCTTCTTCTTCATGATTCTTTTT
This sequence comes from Chionoecetes opilio, assembly GCA_016584305.1. Lineage (NCBI taxonomy): Eukaryota > Metazoa > Arthropoda > Malacostraca > Decapoda > Majidae > Chionoecetes > Chionoecetes opilio. The sequence goes on along the minus strand of JACEEZ010019228.1, from coordinate 915,860 downwards.
CTTCTTCTTACTTCTCTTCTTTCTGCTTCTTCGTTTTCTTCTTCATCTCTTTTTCTTCTCTCTTCTTCTTCATCTTCTCTCTTCATCTCTTCTTCTTTTCTTCTTCTTCTTCTTCTTCTCATCTTCTCTTCTCTCTTTTCTCTTCTTCTCTTCTTCTTCTTCTGCTTCTTCGTTTTCTTCTTCTTCTTCTCTTCTACATCTTCTTCTTTTTCTCTTCTTCTTCTCTTCTTCTTCTTTTTCTTCTTCTTCTTTTCTTCTTCTTCTCTTCTTCTTTTTTCTTCTCTTTTTCTTCTTCTTCTCTTCTTCTTCTTCTTCTACATCTTCTTCTTCTTCTCTTTTTCTCTCTTCTTCCTTCTTCTACATCTTCTTTTTTCTTCTTCTTTTTTTTTTTTTTTTTTTTTCCCTTTTTTAATTTTTTTTTTTTTTTTTTTTTTTTTTTTTTTTCCTGAAATTTTTTTTTTTTTTTTTTTTTTTTTTTTTTTTTTTTTTTTTTTTTTTTTTTTTTTCCCCCCCCCCCCCCCCTTTTTTTTTTTTTTTTCCCCCCCCAACCCTTTTTTTTAAAAAAATTTTTTTTTCCCCCCCTTTTTTTTTCCCCTTTTTTTTTTCCCCAATTAAAAACAAAAACAAACAGCTTTTGATTTGGCAAAAAAAAAAAATTTTTAATTTAAAATAAAAAATAAAAAGAGAAAAAAGAATTTAGGAAAACAAGGAGAGAAAGGAGAGGAGAGGGGGAGAGGAGAGGAGGAAGGGGGGAGAAGGGGGGGGGGAAAAAGGGGAGAATCAGAGAGGAGAGGGGGGGGGAAAGAGAAGAATGATCAAAAAAAAAATTTCTTTTTCTCCTTTCCTCCCTTTTTCCTACC
>JACEEZ010019228.1:895000-910000 GCA_016584305.1 Chionoecetes opilio | reverse complement strand
CCTCACCCATTTTTGTGTGTCCTTGTATAGTGATATAGTTCACCCTTAAAATTAACCTAGAATTAACCCAACCATCTTGTTGTCACTGTATCCATATATGGCGAGGTGACAAATCCTGACCCCTTGCTGCTTACTGACTGATATCTGATGCCAGGAAAAGGGAATACAGTACTACGGTTCTTCTAAATTTCAGTTGTATTTTGTCATAGTTAACCATATTGTCAGGTATATATAGGCATACTTTTAAGCATGAGACCTTAAGATAGAATGGAAGTTTTTGCCTCGTAAAAAAAAAGAAGACTATAAACAGCTTATCGTCTCTGTGTTCACCTTCAAAATTAACCTAAAATTAGCCTAACCATCTTTTTGTCACTGTTTCCACCCTCAAAATTAACCTAACCACTTTATTGTCACTGCGAATGTGCGATGTTGTTTTGTTTGGGGTGTTGAGTCTGTTGACCTCTCTACCGCCCACCTCTTATGTATAGTGTCGCAGGTTTTATAATCATCCCTATAGTGGCCCTGTCTCGCTCCTGGCACTCGTTATAGCATAGTAACTACCTGAGAGTGTATACATACTTTATTTCTTTTTAGCCTTGTCACTTGTGTATAGTATGACCGTCGTGTTATTGGTGGGGATGTGTAATGGTTGGCAGTGTAGCGGACGATTTGGCAGTGTGTGTGTCTTTAATGACTGGCCACTTTGGGGTTGAGGGTGCCCATGGAGGAGGCGTGTAGCGTAGCGGTGGCCAGTGTGTTCCCCTCAAGGACCCCCGTGCCTCGCCGCTGCCGCCCTAAGCTTACCCCGCACCGCATCGCCTCCTGGCTTTGATGTGACCTGCGGCTCCTGTGTGTGTGTGTGTGTGTGTGTGTGTGTGTGTGTGTGGTGGAGGCCGTGCAGGAGGTGGCCTAGACACAGTCACGGCGCCGCTCATCTTAGTCCTCGCTCGGCCGGCACGCGGGTAGCAGCGACCATCGACTGCCGCCGCTACACACACGGCTGACTTGTCCCATTCACGTCTATCAAAGGACGGCTTGACCACGCGGCCTTGCCCTCTCCAACACAGCATTGTTATAGAGCAACAACTTGTGGTTCGGTGCCGAGGTGTTTGTGTTACGGTACGCTGAGTTCTCTGTGATACACGGGCTCAGGTTCCTGCGTGAAGGTCATTAGCGCCCATCAGGTGCACCAAGGGCGCGCCGCCTTGACCGTGTGGCACCCAGCAACAGCACGCAGGTGGCACTCGACCCCTGGCGCCACCCTGCCATGGCTGCATCACCACCTGCCGCCTGAAAGTGGAGGTGGGCGTGTCCAGCGCGAGGGGCGGGACACCGGCCACTGGGGGAGGCGCAGAGCCGCCCTTACTGGAGTGAAAGTGTGTTTTCTCTGCCCTGAGAGAAGGGTGGCAGGACAGTTCAGGGGGCGGCCTGGTTGGCGGCCCTTGGAGGACGTATAGGCCGGCGACTGACTGCTCACCGCTCCAGCAAAATCTAGACTGTGTGAAAAGCTGAAAATTTGGACTGTAGACTGTGTGGTCAGAACAGTAGCATGCAGCAGGGTGAGTTGTGTGTGTAGTGCAGTGTTAACCTCTCGTAGCGGCGGGATCCAGGAACATATAACGCCGAAGCCATTTCTGTTGACCACTCCAGGAAACTATACTCAAGACTGTGTGCTCAGAACAGTGAGGCAGCGTGAGTGTGTGTGCGTGCAGCGTAAACATCTCGTAGCGGTGGGATCCAAGAAGGTATTGCAACACCCAAGTTACTGAACCACCGGAACTTACACTGAATACTACCGAAAACTTATCTTGTATGTGTGTCGTGTTTTCCTGTACGAGTGCCAAAGTGTAAGGCCATATGACTCACCACACGCCCCAAAAAAAACCACTGCTGGCCTGGACACTAAAGCCTCACACACAGAAATACCCCAGAGGCACGCAAAGTATGGCCCTGTGAATGTTGACCTGTTACTGCCGAACATTCCCTAAATACTAACCGAAAATCTAACTCTACGGCCGTTACCCACTACAATTCACATACCACCAAAGAAAACGGGAGGTGAGACTAGGGTTACACGGGGTACTTAAGTAAACAACCAACTAAATCCACGTCCTTGGAACATAAGAATATAAGAAAATAAGGAAGCTACAAGAGGCTGTGAGACCTACACGTTGTAGTTCCTGTAAAATAAGAACATAACACAAGAGCAAGAGCAAGAACATTAAAAACATAATATGAACACTGGAACATAAGAACATCAGAAAGTAAGGAAGGTACAAGACAAAGGCTACCTATAAAATAACCTTCGTGAACACCTCAAGGGCATTAGGGATAATAATTAAAGCCTGGTGATCAGTGAAGTGTGTGAGGCTATTGTCCCTTGTGAAACCCTAGTTGTTGGGTGGTTGTAGTGTCATAGTGAGGCCAAGAGTACTCAAGTTGTAGTGAGGCCAAGAGTTCTCAAGTTGTAGTGAGGCCAAGAGTACTCAAGTTGTAGTGAGGCCAAGAGTACTCAAGTTGTAGTCAGGCCAAGAGTACTCAAGTTGTAGTCAGGCCAAGAGTACTCAAGTTGTACTCAGGCCAAGAGTACTCAATTTGTACTCAGGCCAATTGTACTCAAGTTGTAGTGAGGCCAAGAGTACTCAAGTTGTAGTCAGGCCAAGAGTACTCAAGTTGTAGTCAGGCCAAGAGTACTCAAGTTGTAGTCAGGCCAAGAGTACTCAAGTTGTACTCAGGCCAAGAGTACTCAAGTTGTAGTCAGGCCAAGAGTACTCAAGTTGTAGTCAGGCCAAGAGTACTCAAGTTGTAGTCAGGCCAAGAGTACTCAAGTTGTAGTCAGGCCAAGAGTACTCAAGTTGTAGTCACCCGAAGAAGAGTACTCAAGTTGTAGTCACCCGAAGATCAGGCCAAGAGTACTCAAGTTGTAGTGAGGCCAAGAGTATTCAAGTTGTAGTGACCCGAAGATCAGGCCAAGAGTACTCAAGTTGTAGTGACCCGAAGAAGAGTACTCAAGTTGTAGTGACCCGAAGAAGAGTACTCAAGTTGTAGTGACCCGAAGAGGAGTCCCCAAGATGATGTACAACGCCAGCTTGGAGGAGTACGTGCCTTGGAAGCCGTGGTACATGCGCTACCCTCCCGCCAACCAGGTCATGTCATTGCCGGTTTGTGCTGCTTTGTATGTTTTGTTTGCATCCATCCTTCCCTCCTCCTCCTCCTCCTATCTCCTCCCCCCTCCTCCTATCTCCTCCCCCCTCCTCCTCCTCTTCCTCCTATTTTTTTGTTTGCATCCATCCTTCCCTCCTCCTCCTCTTCCTCCTATTTTTTTGTATTTATATATTTTTGTCCTTTTTTCTATCCTTCCTCCCTTTTTTTTGTCTTTTTGGTCAATTTCCAGTTTGACACCGAATTCACTTTGGTGGACGAAACTTTTTTTCTGGTGAGTTTTGATTTGTTTTGAATGAATCTGCTAACCGTTTCTGTCGCAAATAACTTTTTTTTTTTTAGTGATTTGCGACAAAAATTATTGAAAAACAAATTGAACCGAACCGAACCTAACCTAACCTTTGCCTAACCTATACCTAACCTATACCTAACCGAACCGAACCTTTACCTAACCGAACCAAACCTATACCTAACCGAACCAAACCTATACCTAACCGAACCGAACCTATACCTAACCGAACCAAACCTATACCTAACCGAACCGAACCGAACCGAACCGAACCGAACCGAACCTATACCTAACCGAACCGAACCTATACCTATACCTAACCGAACCAAACCTATACCTAACCGAACCGAACCAAACCTATACCTAACCGAACCGAACCGAACCTTACCTAACCGAACCGAACCAAACCTATACCCTAACCGAACCGAACCAACCTAACTAACAACTAAACCGAACCGAACCAACCTATACCTAACCGAACCGAACCAACCTAACCTAACCGAACCGAACCAAACCTATACCTAACCGAACCGAACCGAACCTATACCTAACCGAACCGAACCAAACCTATACCTAACCGAACCGAACCTATACCTAACCTAACCGAACCAAACCTATACCTAACCGAACCGAACCGAACCTATACCTAACCGAACCGAACCGAACCTATACCTAACCTAACCGAACCGAACCTATACCTAACCTAACCGAACCGAACCTATACCTAACCGAACCGAACCGAACCTATACCTAACCTAACCGAACCGAACCTATACCTATACCTAACCGAACCAAACCTATACCTAAACTTTGCCTAATCTATACCTAACCTAACCTAACCTTTCCCTAACCTAACCTTTACCTAACTACAAAAAGTGGTTTGCGACAGAAACGATTAGCAGATTAATTCAAAACACATCAAAACTCAGCAGAAAAAATACATTCGTCTCGAAAGTGAATTCGGTGTCAAACTGGAATAATACCGGTTTTTTTCCCTTTTCTGCCAAATCTCGACTGGACGGATTGTGGAGGGTTGGGGAGGAGCCTTCGCCTTTGCTATTTGTTCTTACTTTGCGTTCTTTTCTATTCCTCCTCTTCCTCCTCCTCCTCCTTGTCTTCCTTTTGTACTGCTTGCTTCTATATATTTTTTTACCGAGGCAAAAATTCCATTCTATCTTAAGGTCTCATGCTTAAAATTATGCTTATGTTTACCTGATAATATGGTTAACTATGATAAAATACAACTGAAATTAAGAAGAAGCGTACCTAGTATTCCCTTCTCCTGGCATCAAATATTAGTCAGTAAGCAGCAAGGGGTCAGGAAATTCGCCTCGTTAAAAAAAAACCAGACTATAGTTTAGTTATTTTAAAGATTTTTCTTCTCTCTCTCTCTCTCTCTCTCTCTCTCTCTCTCTCTCTCTCTCTCTCTCTCTCTCTCTCTCTCTCTCTCTCTCTCTCTCTCTCTCTCTCTCTCCTCTCTCTCTCTCTCTCTCTCTCTCTCTCTCTCTCTCTCTCTCTCTCTCTCCTCTCTCCCTTCTCATCTCTTCTCTTCCTCTCTCTCTCTTCTCCTTTCCTTATTTCTTCTCTCCTTAGTTCTCTTCCTTAAACCTTCTCTTCGCCCTTCCGTGTTGAAACCTTTGCCTTATTTTTCTCTCCTTGTCTCTTCCTATAATGGTATTTGTTGACATATGTGTGTTTATACTTGTTATTTGTATTGCGTATAGCGTTGTGTGTGTGTGTGTGTGTGTGTGTGTGGCTTCTCTTTTGAGTATTGTTCGTATTTTTGTTATTATTTTATATTATTATTACCATTACTACTACTACTACTTCTATTTCAACTACTACTACTACTACTACTACTACTACTACTACTACTACTACTACTACTACTACTACTACTACTACTACTACTACTACTACTACTACTTGCAGAGGTGGGCATCGCAATTTTTTTTCCAATTCCGCAATCGCAATTCCGACCTGCACCAGTCCGCAATCGCAATTCCGCAATTTTTTTCAGTTAGGCCTTTTCGCAATCGCAATTCCGCAAACTAATTTTGACACCTACATTCCTACAATTAAAACAAAACACCTACAATTAAAACAAAAAATGTCTCTAGACTCTTAAACATCTCTAGACTCTTAAACACCTACAATTAAAACAATAAATGTCTCTAGACTCTTAAACACCTACAATTAAAACAATAAATGTCTCTAGACTCTTTATTAGTTTTTAATACTTCTGTATTCCTATTCTGTTTCTGTCTATACTTGTTACTTGTCCTTCACAATTAAGTCTTTGTCTCTTTTAGTGTTTTTCTTTACTTGTACACTTCACAGTCTACTGGCTAGTAATCACTAATCTAAGTAATCTACTAATCTTCCTCCTCCTCCTCCTCCTCCTCCTCCCCTCCTCCCCTCCTCCTCCTCCTCCTCCTCCTCCTCCTCCTCCTCCTCCTCCTCCTCCTCCTCCTCCTCCCCCTTTCCTCCCACTCTCTCTGTTCAGCATGTGGAGGTTGGCAACTAATCACACACACGGCCAGCGTACACGCTCTCAATCCCAAGTTTCAGCACGCACTGACTGATCGTGACTGCTACACTTACTAACTACACTTGTGCTACTACTACGACTAATTGTGCTACACTTTGGGGAGGCGGTAGCGGAGTGGTTAGCGTCTCCGACTGGCGTTCTCGGTGACCCGAGTTCGATCCCCGAAGAAAACTAAAACCTTTCTGCACCGTCGAGTGGCCTAAGAACACCCACATGCCCTGCCCATCAACTCTACCTTCGATTGCGAGTGCATCGTAGAACACAGGGGGGCGGCATGAGCCTCTAATCACAGGCGTCACTATAAGAATCCTGCCTGCGCCACCACGGGCGAGGACCAACCATCACAGCCCTCAAGTGAACCTCCAGAGTCTACCATCCGAGCCCTGGGTCACCACTGCCTACAGGCGCTATAGGCACAAATGTATAAAAAAAAACCCCGCAATTTGCATTTTTTTCAGGCATCCGTAATTGCGCAATTCCGCAACCGAATTACCCATTCCGCATGTTATTGCGATTGCGTTTCAAATTTTGGCGCCCGCAATTCGCATTCCGCAATTTTTTTCAGGCATCCGTAATTGCGCAATTCCGCAACCGAATTACCATTCCGCAGTTGCGGAATTGCGTTAATTGCGGACTCAAATTGCGGAATGCCCACCTTTAGTCACTATTACCTTCCTCTACACTACTCTCCTACTACATCTCACTACATCTCACCTCTACTACTCTCCCTTTACTACTACCTACTCTACTACTACTACACACTACTACTACTACTACTCTGCAGTACTACCTAATCTAACTACACTGCTATACACGTCACTACTTACATACCAGTTCAGCACTCACTACACTATCGTGACTGCTACACTACTAACTACACTTCTACTACTACACTACTACTACTACACTTGGGCTACTATACTACGCGTACTGTACTCTCCTACTGACGTTACGCTACCATATATCCCAACTAACTACTACTACATACCTTCTACTACCTCACTAGCTACTACAACACGATACTACACTGCTCTACTACTCACTACTAACTACTACTCTACTACTACTACGATACACACTACTACTACTACTACATGACTATCTAGACATACGTGACAGTGCTACAGACTTACTACTACTAGCTACTATAAACCTCTCTACCTACCACGACTAGACTAACTACTACTCAGTACTACCTACGTGAACCTACTCACTACTACATACCACTACCCTACGTACTACTCACTACAGCGTACTACTACACTACTATACACTACATACCACCAATTCTGCTAGTACTCTACTCAGCACGTAATTCGCATTCCGCAACTGAATTACACTTCACGACAGTTACTACATACTACTCTACTCAAATTTGAGTACGTACCATATTCGCAATTACGCACTATACTACTACTACTACTACTGCTACTACTACGTAACTACTACTACTACTACTCAACTACTACATCTACATATACGCAAGTCATACGATACTATACTGCACTGACTTACTCGACTACTAAAATCGACTATCTCCACTACTTTATTACTTCTACTACTATCTACTACTACTTCTTACTTTCATACTACTACTACTACACAATACCTACTACCTTTTTTTAAAACTCGTACACTACTACAAGATCCCCACCTCCCTTGCTTTGCGGCGGGTACCCATAGCCCCACCTCGCTTGACTTGGCATCAACCTTACAACTACCACAAAACATACATTTACTATAACTACCCCTAAATTATAAACTACTCATTCCTACCTATCCACCCTTATCCCACTCTCTACCAATGTGGCCTCGCAATCGAGGTCACTATGTCCGTGTTAGAGGGAGTGGAGTATCTCGTACCCCTGAGACACAGGAGGGCAGACCGGAGCAGGGAGAAGGAGAGGCGACACCTCATCCAGGCGGCGACGGAGCTCCTTGGCTGGTGCTTCTTTACTGACATCAAGTCAGCTAGTCTTGAGTAGAAGCTCCTAGCCTTGGGGGCCATGCCGCCAGAATGTGGTGAAGACCAGGGGCGTGAAGGTACCATGGTCGACTTGCAGGATCCTATCGCCATAGGCCCTTATCTTCTCCAGCTCGTTCCTGTGGTGGACAGCCTCGAGGGAGAGCTCACGATGGGAGGCGGCCATCGGGTCGAAGATCCGGATGTCCAAAAAGGTCCGCTGCCCTCGTCTACTACTATACTACTACTACTACTCTACTACACAGTATACTACACTACTCGACTATCTACTACTACTTACTACTATACCCTAGATTCCCCTACAGTAGCTAACTACGTATACTCGTACTACACTACTGACACTACTACTAATACTACTGACTATACTGCTACTACTACGTACTACTACTACTACTAGCTACTACTACACTACTAATCACCCTATTACTACTACTACAGTACTACTACTTATACTACTACTACTACTACTAATCTACTACTACTACATACTGGGAGTCCTACTACTGCACTACTCTACTACTCTACTACATACTGCTACTACGTACTACTACATACTACTCTGTACTAGTCTACTACTACTACCTTTACTACTGATGTATATTTACTACACTACTACGTACTACTTCACTTATTTACTACTACTCTACAGATGACTACAGCTACTATACCACTATCTACTACTACTACTTACCTATCTCTACATACTTACTATTCTACTACATACTACTACGACTACTTACTACATACTACACTTACTCACTACGATCTACTACCTAGGGTCTTACAGTTATACTACTACTACTACTACACCTTACTAACTACTCTACTACGCTACTACTAGCTATACATATACTCGACTACTACCGACTCTGCTACTACTACCTACGAACTACTACAGCTGATACAGGTACTATTATAATCTCTAGCTCTAGGACTAGCTGTGTTCATTGACTATGCGGTCACCTGTTAGGTGTTGTAATCGGTAGTTGCTGACTGTTCTGCCATGTCTGATGATAACTTGTGTCATGTTCTGTACTAAATGTTCTCCTCAGGCCATGGAAACTTGTAAGATCAATAGTTGTATACCAAGAAAGTTGATTTGCTCTTATTTTCTTTCCTCCTCCTCCTCCTCCTCCTCCTCTTCCTAGATTTCATTATCAGCGACACTTTACTTTCCTTGCTTTTGCTTCTCATACCCACCACCACCACCACCACCACACACACCACACCACCACCCCCCTACCACCACCACCACCACCACACCCCACCACCACCACCACCACCACCACCACCACCACCACCACCACCACCACTCACTTTCACCATCATCCTCACACTTTCACCACACACGGGGGCGCCACTATCAACCATCATCACCATATTCTCCCTTTCAACACCTGCTACTCTCTCTCTCTCTCTCTCTCTCTCTCTCTCTCTCTCTCTCTCTCTCTCCTCTCTCTCTCTCTCTCTCTCTCTCTCAATGCACTATAACAGAACTAAAGCGAATGTAAGCAACCACTACTATAAGTTTACCATTAACATACAGAACTGATCGTCTTTAGGCAAGATATACACGACATGAGGATGACTATGAAGAAAAACAAGAAATACGACAACAGAAAATATATCCTCAGTAACAAATGCACTATAACTAAAGACAAAAAAAATTGCAGAGAGAGAAAGAAGGCAAAATCCTCAGAACGAATGCATACTATATAGTACACTGAAAAAAATATTGCAAAAGAGATATAGAGAAAAAACCATTGATACACAATGCTACATAGATATTGAAATGAAAAAATATAGTTCCGGTACAGACTATAAAAACAAAAAATACTACAATACACATACTAAAGAAAAAAGTTCCAAACTAAGAAACAAAACTACTTGTAACAAGTATATACTAAATACACTAAAATACTACGAGAGATATAATACTACAAAACTACTACTAATACTAACAACAGTAACACTACTAACTACAGTACTGACTACTATACTACTACATACTACTACTACTAATACTACACTACATTACTACTACACTACTACTACTCAAGTAGTACTACACTGACTACTACTACTACTACTACTACTTACTACTACTACACATACACTACTACAGTACTACTACTACACTAGCTACTACTACTTTCTACTACTACTACTTACTACTACTACTACTACACTACAGTACTACTACTACTAGCTACTATACTATACTACTACTACTACTACTACATACTAGCTACTACTACTACTACTACACAGTACTACTACTATCTACTACTACTACTACTATACTACTATACTACTACTACTACTACTACTATTACTACTACTACTACTTACTACATACTACTACTACTTACTCTACTACTACTAACTATACTAACTACTGTTATGTACTCAACTACTACTACTACTATACTACTAATACTACTACTACTAACGTATACACTACTACTACTAACTACATACTACTACTCCTACTACTACTATACTCCTACTACCTACTACATACTACTACTTACACTATACTTATATGACACTATCTACTGTACTACTACTACTATACTACTATCTAACTACTCACACTACACTACTACACTACTACCACACTATAACTACTACTAACTACTACAATCTACTCACTACTTTCTACATGATACTACTACTACAGTACACACTTGAGACTATATCTTTACATTATTCTCCTTCTTTCTTTCCTCCTCTCGTCTTCTCCCTCTCATCCCTTTCTCATTCTTATCCAAATTGAATTTCTTTTTTCTTTCCTTTTCTTCCTCGCATCCTTTAAACCCCACCAAACGACTTTTATCACGACACCATTCCTATTTCCTTTATCCACCACCACCACCCCCCACCTATCCCTCCCTTCCCAACAACAGCGGCCACCCACCACCACACACCCAACCACCCAACACCCACATCTCACCACTCACCACCAAAACCCATCCAAACCACCACCATCCTTTCACCATCTCCTCACAATCTTCCCACACACGGGGGCCTCAACCTCTCAGATACTCCTTTAACCCGTACTTTTTCCTTCATCTAACCTCTCTTTCTAAGTATACCTTGCTAATTTCCCCTTTAAAAATTTTTCATTATCCTCTCCTCAATAACGTAAAGGAAAAAGCGAAGTAAGACCCTACATATTTTACATTAAAACAATGAGTTTTTGCAAATAAAAAACGGGGTGATGAAAAAAAAAAGGAAAGAAAGAAAATATTCCTAGTAAAGCAAAATAAACCCAAAAGAAAAAATTAAAAGAAAAAAAAATTGCAAGAGAGAGAAAGAAGGAAAAATCCTCAGAACGAATGCATATATATAGGTACAATGAAAAAAAATTGCAAAAGAGATAAGAAGAAAAAAACCATTGATAACAAATGCACATAGATAGTTGAAATGAAAAAATATAGTTCCGGTAAAGAGCGAGAAGAAGAAAAAAATCCTCGGTAGCAAATACACATATAAAATGAAAAAAAAAAGTTCCGCAAGAGAAAGAGAAAGAAGAAAAAAATCCTTGGTAACAAATGTATATAAATAAAATGAAAACAAAAAAGTTTCTCAAGAGTGATAATAATAATAAAAAAAAACCTCAGTAGCAAATGCACAAAAAAAAAAAAGTTCCGCAAGATAGAGAGAAAAAAGACAAAAATACTCGGCAACAAATACACATAAATGATATGAAAAAAAGTTCCGCAAGGTAAAGAGAAAGAAAGAAAAAAATCATCGGTAACAAATGCACAAAGATAAAAAGAAAAAAAAATGCAAGAGAGAGAAAGAAGAATAAAATCCTCGCTAACAAAATTTAATGCACAAAAATAAAAAAATAATAAAAAGTTTCGCAAGAGAAAGAAAGAAAAACAATCCTCTGATCGATAACCAAGGCAAAAAAAGTTCCGCAAGAGAGAGAAAGGAAAAAAATCCTCGCTAACAAAATTTAATGCACATCAATAAAATGCAAAAAATGAAAGTTCGGCGTGTAAGCAAAGGTACAGCTGGATTGGTACCGTAGATAACACTTTAGTCGCCACCTGCACTGATGTCGCCAGGCGCCGTATATTACGAATTATAGCATCACTACTGATTTGTATGTGCCACTGAAGATGATACACAGTAGTTTATATCATGACTGTATGATCTGCCCTGTTTCAGCGTTGTTTTATGCTTCGTATCTGCAAGTATATACGGTTTCAAATTTCACTACTCATTTTTTTCGGGCGACGACGACGGCGAGAGGACACTCAGAACATAAACACTAGCTGGCGATCTTAGTGTAGCCCGTTACCAACGTCGCCACTCCGTTTTATATTTGTAATTTGTTCTTTTATAGCCATAATAATGTGACACCGATGAAGACACAAAATGACACAAGACTCCCCAGATAGCCCCTTCTAACTTTCCTGAAATCATGGATGTAGAAATGCAAGTATTAACGCCACCACACGTCTGTAAATAAAAAAAAACGTTGTCCTGGCGACTTTAGTGTTATCTACGGTAGCGTGACAAGTCCAAGCATAAATGAAATGAGAACAAAAAAATCCGCAAGAGAGAAAAAGAAAAAAAATCTTCGGGAACAAAATTTAATGCTCATCAATAAAATGAAAAAAAAAAGTTCCGCAAGAGAGAGAGAAAGAAGTAAAACAAATCCTTGGTAACAAATGCACACACAAAAAAAGTTCTACAAGAGAGAGAAAGAAGAAAAAGAGACATAAATAAGAAAAGGTCCTGGATAACAGTAGCACATAAATAAAATAAATAAAAAAGGAGAGTTCCGCGTGTAAGCCAAGGTACAGTTGGATTGCTAGCGTGACAAGTCCAAGCAGAAATGAAATGAGAACAACAAAATCCGCAAGAGAGAAAAAGAAAAAAAATCCTCTGGAACAAAATTTAACCCCTTGAGACCCAGAACGTAATTTCCATTGTAATTTGGGTACCATTAGACTATTTTTAGTGAATATAAGCAAAGTTTTATATATATGACCTGTTTAGTATCCTTGTCCACTAACTAATTTGGTATATTCAGTTGCCTTTCGTAATTTTATGGGTCCACAACAGACGATTTTATATAGCAAAGGAAAGATCTGGGCGTGAAGGGGTTAATTAATGCTCATAATAAAATGGAAAGAAAGAAAGTTCCGCGTGTAAGCCAAGGTACAGTTGTTGCTAGCGTGACAAGTCCAAGCTGCAAGGGCGGTGGTTCCAAGGTGATCCCCGGCGCCTGGCCACCCGTCACACCCTGCCCGCGCCACCCATTGTTCCCTGGCACGCTCAGACCCAGTGCCGCCAGGGCTGTGGGGGGTGGGAGGTGCCATCAACGAGCACACCCTTACACCACCCAGACACACACAGTACACTATTATACCCTCCATTATGTAGGCTCTGAAGGTCAATTGTCTCTTTTACAACTCGTCGTTTTGGATTGATTGATTGATTTAATGCCAAAAAAAGGGGGAAATGTGCCTGACAGCAGAGGTCATATGGCACATCTTCTTTTGGAGGTGTCTTAATACTCATCTTAAAATAATAAAATAATTCAAGTCGTAGGAAGGTGGAAGTAAACAGAATAAGGGAAAGAGTTTCAGAATTTCCTAGTGAAAGAAATGAAAAACTGAAGATACTGAACCTTTATAACTTTTTTTTAATCCGTTCTACGAGGAAATAATGAGTTTTTTGTGATGGTTTATTTTCTGTCCTAAGCTTTTTTTTTTTTTTATGGCGTAAGAATTATTTTCTGTCCTAAGCTTTTTTTTTTTTATGGCGTAAGAATTATTTTCTGTCCTAAGCTTCTTTTTTTTTTATGGCGTAAGAATTAAATATGTGTACAACAGCTCTGTTTCTTAAAGGTCAATAGCCTCTTCCAGAACTATTTTGATATCTATGCTTTACGAGGACTGGGAATAAGAGGGATTTTTTCAATGTTTTTTTTTTGCTCTAGACGTAAATTAAAACGGTTTATTGTTAAAACTGCCTAAATTAATTGAACGTGAATTGTCTCTTACAAGATACAAGTTGAATGACTGGTGTGTGTGTGTGTGTGTGTGCGTGTGTGTGTGTGTGTGTGTGTGTGTGTGTGTGTGTGTGTGTGTGTGTGTGTGTTGTGTGTGTGTGTGTGTGTGTGTGTGTGTGTGTGTGTGTGTGTGTGGTGTGTGTGTGTGTGTGTGTGTGTGTGTGTGTGTGTGTGTGTGTGTTGTGTGTGTGTGTGTGTGTGTGTGTGTGTGTGTGTGTGTGTGTGTGTGTGTGTGTGTGTGTGTGTGTGTGTGTGTGTGTGTGTGTGTGTGTGTGTGTGTGTGTGTGTGTGTGTGTGTGTGTGCGTGCGTGTGTGCGTGTGTGTATGCGCGTGTGTGTGTGTGTGTGTGTGTGGTGGGTGTGTGTGTGTGTGTGTGTGTGTCGGAGGCAAGAAGTATACATAAATTCTACGGGATCAAAATGTATACCTTAGGAACGCCACACGATACTTGCGTTGGTCTTGTAAATGTTACCCTGGTGAGTTAGTTTATGAAACTTAGAGTAGCCTTCAAAAAGGAAGGAGAAAAAAGTTCAAAGGAAAATACATAAATAAACTCAAAAATATGTATAAATGTATGGAATAAGAAGAGAAATCCAAAAATAATGAATGCTAATGAAAAAATCAAAAATTATAACTTTTACTGATAAACTAACCTAACTAAACTAGATCAGAAAAAACTTATAATTAGTCCATTTATTGCCATTTCCCAAAGAGACCTTAAACAAAAAGACGTAATAATTAGAGGAGAGGGGGTAAGTTAGCTCTTTTAGTTTGGGAGGTGTCATAATACTCCGCTCTTAAAATAATTCAAGACGTAGGAAGGTGGAAATAAATATAATAAGGGAGAGAGTTTCAGAATTTACCAGTGAAAGTAATGAAGTGAGTGAGTTAGTTAATGGAGCATAGAGTAGCCTTGACCCTTGACTATGCTGTGAAGGCTGTTAACCCCTTGAGACCCAGAACGTAATTTCCATTGT
>JACEEZ010019228.1:870000-885000 GCA_016584305.1 Chionoecetes opilio | reverse complement strand
CTACTACTACTACTACTACTACTACTACTACTACTACTACTACTACTACTACTACTACTACTACTACTACTACTACTACTACTACTACTACTACTACTACTACTACTACTACTACTTCTACTACTACTACTACTACTACGACTACCACTACTACATGCTTACAAAACCACCTTGCCTTAACATTCCTACGTGTAAAACTAATTAATACTCAGTCTTTTGTCTACGTATATATTGAAATACTACATGAAAGGTATTATTTTACACATACTTTGATGATAAGGTCGATTATTTCAATAAGTAAGGATTAGTTTGAGAAATAGTCACTCACGGATGTCGAAGATGATATACCCTTCACGAAAATTCGATGGAAAAGCTATTTTACTAACTACTACTTACTATACTAACTTTACTACTATACTACTAACTACTACTATACTAACTACTATCTACCATACTAACTTTACTACTAAACTACTAACTAACACTACACTAACTACTATACTAACTACTATATACCATACTAACTTTACTACTACACTACTAACTACTACTATACTAGCTAATATGCTAACTACTATCTACTATACTAACTTTACTACTAAACTACTCCTATACTAACTACTATCTACTATACTAACTTTACTACTAGTCTACTATACTACTAACTACTACTGTACTAACTACTAGCTATCTATACTAACTTTACTACTATGCTACTAACTACTCCTATACTAACTACTATCTACTATACTAACTTTACTACAATACTACTGTACTAACTACTAGGTATCTATACTAACTTTACTACAATACTACTAACTACTGCTATACTAACTACTATACTAACTACTAGCTATTTATACTAACTTTACTACTATTCTACTAACTACTGCTATACTAACTACTATACTAACTACTAGCTACTATAATACGCTACTATTATACGTGTTTGTTGATTAAGAAGTCATCGATGCACGCACTATTATAGGAAGCCCATTAGACGGATCTCGTTTATCCTGTTTGACGGGCGCGGAGACTTGTAAATGCAGACGTGTTTAAATTCTGAGGAAATTCTCACCACACCTACCTCGCAAACTACTCTTGAAATGCAGTAAAGAAAAAAGTGGATTCACCTCATAAAGGATACGAGATGGAATGAAAGCGGCATTTACAATATGAAAGCTAAGTGTTAAACGTCTATTGAAGTTAACGGTATAGTGTGTGTGTGTGTGTGTGGTGGGTGAAATGTGCGTTAGTCCAGCACTCCTTAGTGACTTGTAGTTTTGTTTCTCCATTGAAGGCGTGTTTGTGAGGTAACAGGAGTCACTAGAGGCGTTGTTGCATCTCCTCTGAGTCTAAGTCACAGCGGGGTGGCGGACAAATCGGGGCTAACGGGGAGGGACAGTCTTCGCCGGGGGAGCATCGCAGCTTTACACTCGGCTTATAATCGTGATTCTATACAGTGGTAGCGGTGTGGCAGCGTTGTAAGCCCGGTGCGGGTGACCCTAGCGTGGTGGTGGTAGGGGTCACAGTCCTGCCAGGCCCCACAGGCAGGCTGGTGCACTGGTGCAGGCTGGGTTCTGAACTTCTGGTTCAGTCCCTCGTTGGACACGTAGCACCGCGCACCGTCCGGCCTGTGTCTCCCGCGCGCCCCTCACCACGCCGCCTACATCCCCCGCCTTAACTATGACCCCGCCACGGTGGAAGGGGTGAACGCCCACTACCCAGGGTGTGTGGGCGTGGGGGAAGGGTGTCTGAAGTGTCCTGAAGTGTCCTGAAGTGATACAGTGTCTATGGTGAGGGAATAACGATGCGTGTAGTACAGATACCATAATAGTGTGGAAACGTATTGTACCACTGTGATTAATGCAACGCTTCTACCCCGGAATAGTGCAGTGTATATCCCAAGACTTGACTAGCTTTGTGTATCTTAGAACATAAGAAAATAAGGAAGCTACAAGAGGCCGCGAGACCTACACGTGATAGTTCCTGTTACTTAACACTACCTACATCCACCTTTCATCCCCATCCATGAACTTATCCAGCCTCCTATTAAAGTTCCCTATTGACTCCGCACTGATCTTGGTGGCGTGTTTGCTGTCGTAGTGAGAAACTCTTGCTGACAGTGCGTAGCGAGTCAGTGCTTACCAATGGATTTTATGTTAAGTCTCAGAAATGAAGCAGTGTTAGTGCTGGAGCAGTGAGTGATGAGACGTGCAGTGTGAATGACCTCAGTGTGGGTTGTGTGAGGCCGTAGGTCCCTTCCCCAAGTTCCCCTGTCCTATCTCTCTCTCTCTCTCTCTCTCTCTCTCTCTCTCTCTCTCTCTCTCTCTCTCTCTCTCTCTCTCTCTCTCTCTCTCTCTCTCTCTCTCTCTCTCTCTCTCTCTCTCAAACACAAATATATGGTTTGTGTACGTCACTTGAAACATAATCTGACAACGTGTCATCATCATCATCATCACCATCATCATCATCACCACCACCTCAACAACGGACCGGATACCAAGGACGCCTCTCAGAACACTTGTCATCATTTTATAATATTAATGAGATCCGTTTTTTTTCTTTTAATACATTTCACTTTCTAAATGAAATAATTGGCTACCTGTGTCTTTTGCTGGCTTGACATTTATAGCTTCCACAGTGCAAGCGTGTCACCGTGTGCTACGTTCTATATAGTCTTGTAGTTATAGTTATTTAGTTCAATATATGACTGAGAGTGAGAGAGAGAAAAAAATACATAAAACAATGATAGATAATAACTGAATGGCAGGATTAACCCCTTGAAACCCAGAACGTAATTTTCATTGTAATATAACCTCCATTAGACGATTTTTAGTGACTATAAGCAATATTTTTTTAGATATGACCTGTTTAGTATCCTTGACCACTAACTAATTTGGTATATTTAGTTACTTATCGTAATTTTATGGCTCGACAACATACATTTCTTTATAGCAAAGGAAAGATCTGGGCGTGAAGGGGTTAATACGTGAAATCTATAAGAGTTTGAATTATTGTATAGAAACCTAAGACTTCTATTAGGTATGCGGTATAGAGTGTGATTCCGGCATCTATAGTTCTTAGAGAGAGCAAAAATACATAAAACAATAATACATAATAACTGAATGGTAAGAATAGGACGTGAAACCTATGTAAGAATCGGAATTATGGTATTGAAACTTCAGACATTTATTAGATGGTTTGTGATATAGCGTGATTCCGGCATCTATAGTTCTTAGAGAGAGCAAAAATACTTCAAACAATAATATATGATAACTTCATAACTAAAATAATACACGAAACCTATGTAAGAATCGGATTTATGGCATTGAAACTTAAAGATTTGTATTACTGATGTGGTATATAGTGTGGCATCTATTGTTTTTCCCAGCATCTATAGTTCTTAGAGAGAGAAAAATTACATAAAACAAAATATATAATAACAGAATGGCTAATACATGAAATCCTTACTGCTACTGCTACTCTCTCTCCCCCCTCTAACTTTCCTAAAAAAAAAAAAAAAAAAAAAAAAAAATCAATGTAAGAATCGGAATGATGGTATAACAACCTCAGACTTCTATTAGGTAAGTGCTGTAGATGTGGCATAGTGAGGCATTTATAGAGAGGACATCGGGCGAGGGTTATATTGAGAGTGATAGGAGTGGCGGCGTTAGGACCTGTCTCTGTCACCTGTAACGCGTGACAGGCGAGCTAATGTCCACACGGCCTCCCGCAGCGTTGACAGGGGGGCGAGTGTACCTTTATTTTTTTTTATACCTATCTATTCTTATCTATTCCTTATTTATTTATTAATTTACTTCAACATTTTGTCTATTTGAAATGTGTGTGTGTGTGTGTGTATGCGTGTGTGTGTGTGTGTGTGTGTGTGTGTGTGTGTGTGTGTGTGTGTGTGTGTGTGTGTGTGGAGAGAGAGAGAATTTTTAAGTGTTTCTATCACTACTACTACTACTACTACTACTACTACTACTACTACTACTACTACTACTACTACTACTACTACTACTACTACTACTACTACTACTACTACTACTACTACTACTACTGACTACTACTACTACTACTACTACTACTACTACTACTACTACTACTACAACAACTACTATTACTTCTACTACTACTAACTATTACTAACTACAACAACAACAACTACTACTACCACTACTACTACTACTACTACTACTACTACTACTACTACTACTACTACTACTACTACTACTACTACTACTACTACTACCACCACCACCACCACTACTACTACTACTACTACTACACTACTACTACTACTACTACTACTACTACTACTACTACTACTACTACTACTACTACTATTATACTACTACCACTACTACTGCTGCTACTACTACTACCATCACCTCCATCGCTACCACTACTACAGATAACAACGATAAGGATAATTGGGAAATGATGATAATAGTAACGATGATAATAATGGGTATAGTAAAGCTCATCACTCTTATGTTGTCCTATCGAGGCGCCGGCTGGAAGGGTTAAATCAGGGCCGTTTCTTACTAGCCTATATGCGAACTAGGCGGTTGCATAGGGCCCCCGAAGTCACCAAGTGGCCCCCAAGCTGCCATTATTTGTTTGTTTTTAGAATCTAGTCTCTTTTTCTCTTAAAGTGCACCAGATTGATGCATTTGAAATTAAAAGCGTGCCCCCAGACCACCTTAAAGGTCTTGGAATTCCCCCCACTATAGTTTTACAAAATAGGGCCCCCAAACAGCATTTCGCATAGGGCCCCGAAAGGCTATAGACGGCACTGGGTTAAAACGTATAGTGGATGGATGGAGGGGAGAGGTGGATGGGTTAAAACGTATAGTGGATGGATGGAGGGGAGAGGTGGAAGGGTTAAAACGTATAGTGGATGGATGGAGGGGAGAGGTGGAAGGGTTACAACGTATAGTGGATGGATGGAGGGGAGAGGTGGAAGGGTTAAAACGTATAGTGGATGGATGGAGGGGAGAGGTGGAAGGGTTAAAACATATAGTGGATGGATGGAGGGGAGAGGTGGAAGGGTTAAAACGTATAGTGGATGGATGGAAGGGAGAGGTGGAAGTGGATGGATGGAGGGGAGAGATGGAAGGGATCTGTCTTGGGCACCACCACCACCGCCGCGGCCACTGGTGCAGGAATGTGAAAGTGGACCCTCCGCTACACAGGGCGAGGCGCGGGGCAGGGAGCTCCTCGGGGAGGCTCAAGGGGAAAAAGAAAGATAAATATACCGGCCATAACTTATAATGAACTTCATGATTATGTGTTTTTTATTTTTTATATATTAAAATAGATATTAACATCAGCTACACACGTTCCCATAATAAGTTTGTTTTTTGTCTTCTATATAGTGTCCTGTTTGGCTTAAATTGTTGCATGGAAAAATATACCGACCAATACTTATAACTGAACTTCATATTTCGTTCCCATAGTAGCTTGTATTTTGTTTTCCATATATTTACACCTACAAACACCTATAATTTACTATAATAATTTACACCGTATAGTTTGCTTAAATTATAGCATAGAGTAAAGAAAAACGACCAAGTTATAACTGAACTTCATATTTCGTGCCCATTTAAGCTTGTTTTTTGTCTTACTAGCCGCAAAGCCGCCCTCCGGGCGGACTTTTTGGCTAGCTCCTGCGGAGGGCTATTGGTGGGCCCTTCGGCCCACCAAACACAGTCTCCCGGCTATCTGGAGACTCTCCAGATAGCCCCTTCTAACTTTCCTGAAATCATGGATGTAGAAATGTATGTATTAACGCCAACCCATTCACATCACTCCCAACCCATTCACTCACCCATTACCCATCACCCCCACCCATTCACTCACCCATTACCCATCACCCATTACCCATCACCACACACCCATTCACTCACCCATTACCCATCACCCCCCATCTATTCCCTCACCCATCACCCCCCACCCATTCACTCACCCATCACCCCACACCCATTACCCATCACCCCACCCATTCACTCATCCATTACCCATCACCCTACATCAAGGTTTCCTCACTTCTCGCAACCCACTTTTTTTTTCACAATTCTCGCTAATAGGCTACTAAAAAAAAAAAGAGAAAAAAAAGTGATCGGATCATCCCATAAGGGGGCTTAAAACCTTCCCCTGGTCAACCTGGTTCCAAAAATGTGCCATATGATAGGATTCCGCCACGGGGGGCGGAACCTATAACACACACACACACACACACACACACACACACACACACACACACACACACACACACACAGACATACACACACACTTTCGCTTTTATTAATATAGATCTATTTACGTAGCTGGTTTAAATTGTTGCATAGAGAAAAAACGACTAAGCTATAAATTAACTTCAGATTTCGTTCCCATTTAAGCTTGTTTTTTTGTCTTTTATATATTTACCTGGTTGGCTTAAATAATAGCCTATATCCTACAGAGACTGAGCTGTAGGTACTCACGTGGTCCTGTATATCGATATTTATCTAGTGTATCCTTTTCTTTCATTGTTTTATCTACCTGACGTATTAGTTTGATCTTTCCCTCATAAGACGTTACCTGCAATTAACGTTTCCTACCTTAACCACACGGCCAGGTATCTAGTATTACCTTCATGACGCTTTAGTGGGCTATTTAAAACGTTACCTGCAATTAACGTTTCCTACCTTAACCACACGGCCAGGTATCTAGTATTACCTTCATGACGCTTTAGTGGGCTATTTAAAACGTTACCTGCAATTAACGTTTCCTACCTTAACCACAATGCCAGGTATCTAGTATTACCTTCATGACGCTTTAGTGGGCTATTGAAAACGTTACCTGCAATCAACCTTTCCTACCTTAGCCACACGGCCAGGCTAGATCAATTGACTTTTAAAAGATGAGTGTAACCCCTTCACGCCCATATCTTTCCTTTGCTATAAAAAAAATCGTATGTTGTCGAGCCATAATATTACGAAAAGTGACTGAATATACCAAATTAGTTAGTCGACAAGGATACTTAATAGGTCATATCTATAAAAACATTGCTTATATTAACTAAAAATCGTCTAATGCTCGCCAAATTACAATGGAAATTACGTTCTGGGTCTCAAGGGGTTCATAGATAGATTGTCAGTTAATCTTGCGGCCAGGTATCCATGCTAGACTAAACGCACGTGTACCTGTTGCGAGGGGTGGAGAAGCCGGCACGACACAGCCATATAACGTGCCAACCCCCCACATGTTACACACACGTTCAAGGTCTCGCTAAGCACGCCGGGCCTTGGAACAACAGGTGTGGCTAGGTTAGGCTAGTCTCTCTCTGAGGTTAGTTACTCTCAAAGGTCTAACTAATATATTGTGAGGATAACCTGTCAATATTTTCGACTGCATGCATATAACACAAGTAGGTTTGATTATATAATGAATACCTTTTAGTAGGTTATCATAGTTACCGTGGTATGGGGGCATCAGGTGGTCCCTATAGAAAACGCGCGGCGGGTTGTCCTTCATGCGCGAATGGGGAAAATTTCGTCATTTGAGCATTTTCTTCTCTATCTTGTCGGCCGCAGAAAGGTTGGGCAGTTTCTTCATCAGCCAGCCTAGCGACCCGTTGCTCAAGACGCCTCACACATCATGCAGCCTGGAAATGTCATTGGCCTGGACCGGTGTTAATGTGTAATAGTAAATGTGATGTTCTGCCTCAAATGAAGCTGTTTTTTTAGGCTAGTCGAGCAAGACGAGATGACAATAAACTTTGGGTATAGCGGTGCCGTGAGCGAAAGACACTATAGCGCATCTCTCTCTCTCTCTCTCTCTCTCTCTCTCTCTCTCTCTCTCTCTCTCTCTCTCTCTCTCTCTCTCTCTCTCTCTCTCTCTCTCTCTCTTCTCTCTCTCTCTCTCTCTCTCTCTCTCTCTCTCTCTCTCTCTCTCTTTAATTATTTTTTATTTAAAGTTATTAAGCATACATATGGATTAAAAAGTAGATACGTTAAACTTTTCGTGCGTGAAGGGGTTAAGGCAGTAAATGTTCAAGATTCTCTCTCTCTCTCTCTCTCTCTCTCTCTCTCTCTCTCTCTCTCTCTCTCTCTCTCTCTCTCTCTCTCTCTCTCTCTCTCTCTCTCACACACACACACGAGTCCTCTGTAACTAATCCACGGCCATGCCTGTCACTAGGTCTGTCACCTTTGGGCGTAATAAATTGATTAAATCTCTCTCTCTCTCTCTCTCTCTCTCTCTCTCTCTCTCTCTCTCTCTCTCTCTCTCTCTCTCTCTCAACACCCCCTTCCCCCCATGTTTTTGTCCTAGCGGTAAGTGAGGGAACGCCGGTGCAGGTTTCAGGAATGGGGGCAGGCTAGGTCAGAGCGAGGCTGTGCTGGGTGGTGGGCGAGGCTGTGGGCCGGTGGGCGAGGCTGTGGGCCGGTGGGCGGGGTGTGCCGGACGGGATGGAAAGCCGAGAGTGAAACTGGTAGAGTGGAGGGAGAGGGAGAGGGAAAAAAAAGTAACAATAATGCTAACCTGGAGAGCTGCCTAACCTTGCTGCCGCCTTGCCTCGCTGCCAGACGTTTGTTGTTGATTCTGTAACTTAAGTGTATAGTTTGGTTGTGATGAATTACTACGTTTTTTCTTTCTTTTTCGTCAACATCATCATTATCTTCTTTTCTGTTTTCGTTATCATTATTTTCTCTGCTTCTTTTACTTGCATGGGAGATCTCTTTTTCTCCACGTGTGTGTGTGTGTGTGTGTGTGTGTGTACTAAATATTGTACTAAACTATGACTTTGCTGTACAAACTGAAAGCTGTGGTCAATAAACGTATCTATCTATCTGTGTGTGTGTGTATGAGTGTGTGTGTGTGTGTGTGTGTGTGTATAAGCGTGGAAGCTCCTACCACCGGCATCCTTATCTCGTTTAATGCACCGGAAAGGCTCACACAGTACCGCTACACTCTCGTTCTTTAATCTCCTCTATCTTTCTTTCAATATATGAGACACGTGTGAGATTTAAAGACCGCGGAGTTAACCAATAGGGGCGTAACCTCAGTACCATGCCATTGTTGCCAGTCAAGGTCATGTTAACTGAAGGTTTAAAGGTCCTTATGATACGCACTTGTGACTTATGCTCGTATTCGTAGTCACATACCATCATTGTACGTGGTCATTGTTCACTTTTTGTCTTGTCCTAATTAAATCAATATGTCATGCCAGCTCTGTTGTGATTGCAATAGGAGTACTGTATGATTGCTCTAGTATTTTCCATGGCAGCTACAAGATCAAGTGAATAATTTTGACTGAGTAGAAATGGAACAAAATCATAGCAATGACCACGAGCAATCATGGTATGTGACTACGAATACGAGCATTAATCCCTTCACACCCAGATCTTTCCTTTGCTATATAAAATTGTCTGTTGTTAGCCATAAAATTACGAAAAGTAACTGAATATACCAAATTAGTTTGGACTAGGATACTAAGCAGGTCATATCTATTAAAATATTGCTTATAGTCATTAAAATTGTCTAATGGTAGCCAAATTACAATGGAAATTACGTTGTGGGCCTCAAGGGGTTAAAGTTGTGAACCGCTGTTGTCAGATTGAAGGGAGGAAAGAGTAGCATTTCCGGCCGTGTTTGTTATCATGAAGAAAGAACACGAATACCACAGTAACCAAATTGGTGTTGGTGTTACGTGGAATGACTTGTATGTAAACCTCATTCAGAAGACGTATCATTCATAGTAGTGGAAAATTGAAACACTCACTGCCTTAACTTATCTACCGTTTAAGTTACACTAGCCGCAAAGCCGCCCTCCGGGCGGACTTTTTGGCTAGCTCCTGCGGAGGGCTATTGGTGGGCCTTCGGCTCACCACCTGTGTTTGGTGGGCCTTCCGCCCACCAAACACAGACTCTCCAGATAGCCCCTTCTAACTTTCCTGAAATCATGGATGTAGAAATGTATGTATTCCCCCCACCCATTCACTCACCCATTACCCATCACCCCCCACCCATTCACTCACCCATTACCCATCACCCCCCACCCATTCACTCACCCATTACCCATCACCACACACCCATTCACTCACCCATTACCCATCACCCCCCACCTATTCCCTCATCCATCACCCATCACCCCCAACCCATCACCCCCACCCATTCACTCACCCATCACCCCACACCCATTACCCATCACCCCACCCATTCACTCACCCATTACCCATCACCCTACATCAAGGTTTCCTCAATTCTCGCAACCCACTTTTTTTTCTTCACAATTCTCGCTAATAGGCTACTAAAAAAAAAGAAGAAAAAGTGATCGGATCATCTCATAAGTGGGCTTAAAATGTGCCCCTGCTCAACCCGGTTCCAAAACTGTGTCATATGATGGGATTAGGGCAATGGGGGCGGCACCTATCACGGACACACACACACACACACACACACACACACACACACACACACACACACACACACACACACACACACACACACACACACACACACACACAGACACACTTTCGCTTATATTATTATAGATGCATGATAGCTAACTGTTCAGAACAAAAAAGAAAGCTGGAAGTAGTCTATTCGTTGTCTTGAAATGTAAATGAGAGTATGTTATTTTTTATATTTATTTTTTGTATTTTTTTTTTTACATCTCAAAGGACTGGCCAAGGCCAACAAAAAAGTAACCAAAAAAACCCACTTTTTTGCCAGTCCCTATAAAACAAATAGTAGAAGATTGCAGAAAAGGGAGGGGGGAGGAGGGCAGAAAAGTTTAGTATATGAGTATATATATATATATATTAAAAGTGTGTGTGTATCAGGGAGCGATTGGCTAATAACACCTTACCCACTCCCATTACATTCCCACAGCTGCTCGTTAAGCCTCTAGTCCACACTTGTGCAGCTTCCACGCAGGGCAGCGGTGCAAACGTGTGCACTGCTGTGAGCTTGGTCAGTGTGTGCGTGTGTACGTCAGGGTTGTGCATGTGCGTGCGTCGCCACCATCATGCCGGCGTACATCGTGAAGATCAGAAAAAAAGACGATTTAAGTGCCCTCCCTGGCATTCAGAAAACCGGGACAACAGTGTATAAAATCAGACTGAACAATAACAACAACAATAATAACAATAACAACATTAGTGGTGACAAAATAGACCATAATCACAACCAGGTAGTGAGTCACAATGCGTCGGCGCCGCCCGTCCCTCACAAACAGTCGTTGAAGGAGAATGGACGGAGTGAGAACGGCAGTGTGTATCTGAATGAAAGCTTGAGGCCCTTGCGTTGCCCCGGGGAGGTTCGGACGGTGCGGCTTGCTGGGAGATTGTGTTCTGTGGTGGGCCGGTCAACCTCTAATAAGGTGAGTTTGCATACCTCTAACCCATCCAGCCACCCAACCAACCATCTTTTTTACCCTCTGTAGAACATGCTACTGTGTGTGTGTCTCGCCTGCTCTAACCATTGGCGTAGTTAGGTCTGGGCATTGGGGGCTGTAGCCCCGAATGTTTTATGAATAGCCCCGGATGTTAAATAGCCTTTATATATATATATATATATATATATATATATATATATATATATATATATATATATATATATATATAGACCGCGGAGTACCACAAAAAATAAGATAAGCCCTGACGGGCCAACACAAAATTATAGTAAGAAACAAGAGATTTGGTTAGATGTTACTTGGCGTATGCTTATGGCATCCTTTTCATGAGCAGGACAAGAGAGAGGTTGAGAGAACCGAGGAGATGAGGAGTGCGACAGACAGATTAGACATCAAAAGACCGTCTGGAGAGGTGAAGAAGAGAATATCAGATGAACAAGACACAGAGCTAACACAGTTTTGTCACAGTTCAAAAGGAGCCCTTAATTTGTCACACAATAGAGGCAGAAGTTATAAGACCGAGGATGGTCAGATTTCAGTATTGAACAAAGCATTAGGAATATACAATCTATATGACTGCTTCATCATGCCAAAGCTCTTTTTCTTAGGGTTTTACTCCTGCTGATGAAAATAAAAATAATAACGAAGTTGAACCCCAACTCAGATTGTCTTGATTTTATTTTCATTTCATGTTGCGAAAGTTATCCTAAGCAAATGACCGGAGCCTTCTGGTAGCGCAGTGTCTCACATTTTATATTCATTATACTCATAAATAAATTAAAAATTATCCAGTAAAAATCTAAAGATCTCTAGGCAGGGCTAAACCCCCAATTTCAAGATCCTAAATAAGCACCTGGGGGTGCATATATTGTTATTAACATTATTATTATTATTATTATTATTATTATTATTATTATTATTATTATTGTTATTATTATTATTAGCTAGTATATAGGTAGTAGTAGTATAGTCGATTAGGGGGTGGGTGGGAGGGTGCTGTAGCTTGGGGGTGTATGGGGGGATTTGTTTAAGGGGGTGGGGGATTTAGCTTGGTGGTGGATGGAGGGATTGCTGTTTAAGGGGGTGGGGGGCTGTAGCTTGGTGGTGGATGGGGGTATTGCTGTTTAAGGGGAGTGGGGGGTGTTGCGCTGGGGGTGGATGGTGGGATTGCTGTTTAAGGGGGTGGGGGGGTTGTAGCTTGGGGGTGGATGGGTGGATTGCTGTTTAAGGGGGTGGGGGGGCTGTAGCTTGGTGGTGGATGGGGGTATTGCTGTTTAAGGGGAGTGGGGGGGTTGTAGCTTGGGGGTGGATGGTGGGATTGCTGTTTAAGGGGGTGGGGGGTTGTAGCTTGGGGGTGGATGGTGGGATTGCTGTTTAAGGGGGTGGGGGGGCTGTAGCTTGGTGGTGGATGGGGGTATTGCTGTTTAAGGGGAGTGGGGGGGGTTGTAGCTTGGGGGTGGATGGTGGGATTGCTGTTTAAGGGGAGTGGGGGGGTTGTAGCTTGGGGTGGATGGTGGGATTGCTGTTTAAGGGGAGTGGGGGGGGTTGTAGCTTGGGGGTGGATGGTGGGATTGCTGTTTAAGGGGGTGGGGGGGCTGTAGCTTGGTGGTGGATGGGGGTATGCTGTTTAAGGGGTGGGGGGGGCTGTAGCTTGGTGGTGGATGGTGGGATTGCTGTTTAAGGGGGTGGGGGGGCTGTAGCTTGGTGGTGGATGGGGGGATTGCTGTTTAAGGGGGTGGGGGGGCTGTAGCTTGGTGGTGGATGGGGGGATTGCTGTTTAAGGGGGTGGGGGGGCTGTAGCTTGGTGGTGGATGGGGGTATGCTGTTTAAGGGGGGTGGGGGGCTGTAGCTTGGTGGTGGATGGGGGGATTGCTGTTTAAGGGGGTGGGGGGGGCTGTAGCTTGGTGGTGGATGGGGGATGCTGTTTAAGGGGGGTGGGGGGGCTGTAGCTTGGTGGTGGATGGTGGGATTGCTGTTTAAGGGGGTGGGGGGGGCTGTAGCTTGGTGGTGGATGGGGGGATTGCTGTTTAAGGGGGTGGGGGGGGCTGTAGCTTGGTGGTGGATGGGGGGATTGCTGTTTAAGGGGGTGGGGGGCTGTAGCTTGGTGGTGGATGGTGGGATTGCTGTTTAAGGGGGTGGGGGCTTGTAGCTTGGTGGTGGATGGGGGGATTGCTGTTTAAGGGGGTGGGGGGGCTGTAGCTTGGTGGTGGATGGGGGATTGCTGTTTAAGGGGAGTGGGGGGCTGTAGCTTGGGGGTGGATGGTGGGATTGCTGTTTAAGGGGAGTAGGGGGCTGTAGCTTGGTGGTAGATGGTGGGATTGCTGTTTAAGGGGGGTGGGGGGTTGTAGCTTGGTGGTGGATGGGGGGATTGCTGTTTAAGGGGGTTGGGGGCTGTAGCCTAGGGATGGATGGGATGGAGGGATTGCTGTTTAAGGGGGGTGGGGGGTTGTAGCTTGGTGGTGGATGGGGGATTGCTGTTTAAGGGGTGGTGGGGGTTGTAGCTTGGTGGTGGATGGGGGATTGCTGTTTAGGGGGTTGGGGGCTGTAGCCTAGGGATAGATGGGGATGGAGGGATTGCTGTTTAAGGGGGTGGGGGGTGTAGCTTGGTGGTGGATGGGGGATTGCTGTTTAAGGGGGTGGGGGGGCTGTAGCTTGGTGGTGGATGGGGGGATTGCTGTTTAAGGGGAGTGGGGGGGTTGTAGCTTGGTGGTGGATGGGGGGATTGCTGTTTAAGGGGGTGGGGGGCTGTAGCCTAGGGATGGATGGGGATGGAGGGATTGCTGTTTAAGGGGGGTGGGGGGTTGTAGCTTGGGGATGGATGGGGGGATTGCTGTTTAAGGGGGTGGGGGGGGGGCTGTAGCTTGGTGGTGGATGGGGGGATTGTAGTTCGATGGGGTGGGGGAACTATAGCTTCGTGGATTTGGGGGGCTATAGTGTGTAGGGGGACGGGGATGGCTTTTTAAGGGGGTGGGAGGGTTGTTTGTGGGGGGCGGGGGATGGGTTTTCAAGGGAGTGGGGCTGTAGCTCGTGGTGGATAGGCTATTGCTTTTGAAGGAGGATGGGGGGGGGGCTATATTGTGTAGGGTGACGGGGGCGCGGGTGGGTTGGAAGC
The DNA here is from genome assembly GCA_016584305.1 of Chionoecetes opilio. NCBI lineage: Eukaryota > Metazoa > Arthropoda > Malacostraca > Decapoda > Majidae > Chionoecetes > Chionoecetes opilio. The sequence continues at coordinate 870,481 of JACEEZ010019228.1, read as the reverse complement.
GTTTGTGTGGTATGGGGTGTTACTGTTCAAGGGGTGTGTGCGATGAATGATGTTGGCGGGCGCTGTAGGGCGGTGGTGGATGAGGGGGAGGGGTCGCTTTTTGGCGCGACGTTCATTTCTGATTCTTATGATGTTTTCCTTGATATCATCATAAAAAATCTCCCTCAGATCCTTCATTAGCCTCCGAATTTCTCGTCCAAAGGTGTTTTTCTTCTTTTTGCCTTTGGGCGAGAGTGGCCCCGCCTTGACCGTCAGGTCCTGCTGGGCGGGGGTGGCGTGAGGGGGGGAGGGAGGGAGGGGGTGGGGGCTGTGCCATGAGTGTTGCGCGGCGGCCTTTAGTCCTCGCAGGAAACCCAGGACTTGAAGCCACAGCCTTAGACACAACGCGCTGGTCACCGCGTAGTGCCAGCACGCCCACCCCTTGGCCAGGACGAGGCTGGCGACGCCCCACCCCAGGAGGCACTGCGCGGAGAACTCCGTG
>JACEEZ010019228.1:855000-860000 GCA_016584305.1 Chionoecetes opilio | reverse complement strand
AGTTCCAGCCGCAAGAACTGAGCCAAAAGCAAAGGGGCCAGAGGCTGGACGTCTATACTTGATAGTAGAAAGTATACTGGTGGTAACAGAAAATAGTAGTAGTAAAAGTTACAATAATGAATGTGATATCTAATTTTCGTCGTCGTCCTCCATTAGTGAAGTTACGACATCACATTACTGAAGGAAGGGTTCGGTTTAAGTGATTGGCAGCTCGCTTCGCGAGCTGCCGCTTACCATAAGACCCGTGGAACCAAGTTTTCGCCAAAAAGTGTATAACTACTCCAGTACTCCTAAATATTGTCGGATTGAGCTGAAATTTGACATGCAAGTAGTGCTGTCAAAATCAATGGGGGTCGTCGCAAGAAACTTTTTGCGTAAAACAAGCCCTTAATGAGTAATTAGCATAAACTACTCCTAATTATTGTCGGATTGAACTGATATTCGACATGCAAGTAGTGCTGTCAAAATCAATTGGGGTCTGTAAAACAAACTTTTTGCATAGAACAAGCCCTTAATGAGTAATTCACGTAATGAGTTAATTGGCTGGAACGTGGCTCGCTGCCACGTTCCAGCCGCAAGAACCGAGCCAAAAGCAAAGGGGCCAGAGGCTGGACGTCTATACTTGATTGACAGCGAGCTTCGCTCGCTGTCGCTTACCATAAGACCCGTGGAACCAAGTTTCCGCCTAAAAGTGTATAACTACTCTTAAATATTATCGGATTGAACTGAAATTTGACATGCAAGTAGTGCTGTCAAATTCAATGGGGGTCGTCGGAAGAAACGTTTTGCGTAAAACTTTTTGCTTCATGAGTAATAAGCGTAAACTACTCCTAATTATTGTCGGATTGAGCTGAAATTCGACATGCAAGTAGTGCTGTCAAAATTAACGGGGGTCTGTAAACAAACTTATTGCATAAAACAAGCCCTTAATAAGTAATTCACGTAATGAGTTAATTGGCTGGAACGTGGCTCGCTGTCACGTTCCAGCCGCAAGAACTGAGCCAAAAGCAAAGGGGCCAGAGGCTGGACGTCTATACTTGATTTATAAAATTAGGATAACAAATATATTCCTTTGTGTTATTGGCAGCTCGCTTCGCTCGCTGCCGCTTACCATAAGACCCGTGGAACCAAGTTTCCGCCAAAAAGTGTATAACTACTCCTAAATATTGCCGGATTGAGCTGAAATTTGAAATGCAAGTAGTGCTGTCAAAATCAATGGGGGTCGTCGGAAGAATTTTTTTTGCGTAAAACAAGCCCTAAATGAGTAATTAGCGTAAACTACTCCTAATTATTGTCGGATTGAGCTGACATTCGACATCCAAGTAGTGCTGTAAAAATCAATTGGGGTCTGTAAATCAAACTTTTTGCATAGAACAAGCCCTTAATGAGTAATTCACGTAATGAGTTAATTGGCTGGAACGTGGCTCGCTGTCACGTTCCAGCCGCAAGAACTGAGCCAAAAGCAAAGGGGCCAGAGGCTGGACGTCTATACTTGATTTAGTGGATTTATACTTCAGGCAGTCTTTTGTTTGCCATTTCCACAGAAAACCATCCTTCGATCTGGAGTATTTTGTCCAATTCATCCAGTTATCACAAGTAACACACTTAACTTCACGCTTTAAAAGTCTGTTTTGTTGAAGCCACCGAATAACTATAGTGGAATCACCACACAACAGTGGTAGGACGCTAGGGTTTGGAAGGTATTGCATGCCTGGAATCACCACACAACAGTGGTAGGACGCTAGGGTTTGGAAGGTATTGCGTGCCTGGAATCACCACACAACAGTGGTAGGACGCTATGGTTTGGAAGGTATTGCGTGCCTGGAATCACCACACAACAGTGGTAGGACGCTAGGGTTTGGAAGGTATTGCGTGCCTGGAATCACCACACAACAGTGGTAGGACGCTAGGGTTTGGAAGGTATTGCGTGCCTAGAATCACCACACAACAGTGGTAGGACGCTAGGGTTTGGAAGGTATTGCGTGCCTGGAATCACCACACAACAGTGGTAGGACGCTAGGGTTTGGAAGGTATTGCATGCCTGGAATCACCACACAACAGTGGCAGGACGCTAGGGTTTGGAAGGTATTGCGTGCCTGGAATCACCACACAACAGTGGTAGGACGCTAGGGTTTGGAAGGTATTGCGTGCCTGGAATCACCACACAACAGTGGTAGGACGCTAGGTTTGGAAGGTATTGCGTGCCTGGAATCACCACACAACAGTGGTAGGACGCTAGGGTTTGGAAGGTATTGCGTGCCTGGAATCACCACACAACAGTGGTAGGACGCTAGGGTTTGGAAGGTATTGCGTGCCTGGAATCACCACACAACAGTGGCAGGACGCTAGGGTTTGGAAGGTATTGCGTGCCTGGAATCACCACACAACAGTGGCAGGACACTAGGGTTTGGAAGGTATTGCGTGCCTGGAATCACCACACAACAGTGGTAGGACGCTATGGTTTGGAAGGTATTGCGTGCCTGGAATCACCACACAACAGTGGTAGGACGCTAGGGTTTGGAAGGTATTGCATGCCTGGAATCACCACACAACAGTGGCAGGACGCTAGGGTTTGGAAGGTATTGCGTGCCTGGAATCACCACACAACAGTGGTAGGACGCTAGGGTTTGGAAGGTATTGCGTGCCTGGAATCACCACACAACAGTGGCAGGACGCTATGGTTTGGAAGGTATTGCGTGCCTGGAATCACCACACAACAGTGGTAGGACGCTAGGGTTTGGAAGGTATTGCGTGCCTGGAGTCACCACACAACAGTGGTAGGACGCTAGGGTTTGGAAGGTATTGCGTGCCTGGAATCACCACACAACAGTGGCAGGACGCTAGGGTTTGGAAGGTATTGCGTGCCTGGAATCACCACACAACAGTGGTAGGACGCTAGGGTTTGGAAGGTATTGCGTGCCTGGAATCACCACACAACAGTGGTAGGACGCTAGGGTTTGGAAGGTATTGCGTGCCTGGAATCACCACACAACAGTGGTAGGACGCTAGGGTTTGGAAGGTATTGCGTGCCTGGAATCACCACACAACAGTGGCAGGACGCTATGGTTTGGAAGGTATTGCGTGCCTGGAATCACCACACAACAGTGGTAGGACGTTAGGGTTTGGAAGGTATTGCGTGCCTGGAATCACCACACAACAGTGGCAGGACGCTAGGGTTTGGAAGGTATTGCGTGCCTGGAATCACCACACAACAGTGGCAGGACGCTAGGGTTTGGAAGGTATTGCGTGCCTGGAATCACCACACAACAGTGGCAGGACGCTAGGGTTTGGAAGGTATTGCGTGCCTGGAATCACCACACAACAGTGGCAGGACGCTAGGGTTTGGAAGGTATTGCGTGCCTGGAATCACCACACAACAGTGGTAGGACGCTAGGGTTTGGAAGGTATTGCGTGCCTGGAATCACCACACAACAGTGGCAGGACGCTAGTTTGGAAGGTATTCTGGAATAAAAGGTTTTAGTATGCGTGCCTGGAATCACCACACAACAGTGGCAGGACGCTAGGGTTTGGAAGGTATTGCGTGCCTGGAATCACCACACAACAGTGGCAGGACGCTAGGGTTTGGAAGGTATTGCGTGCCAGGGTCCACTGACTCCTATGACTATTTTTTTTTTTAGCTCACTTACTTTTATATAGTCCTCCTACCTGACTGGAGGGTCCTGACTCCTCCCTTTTACCCATTTGACCTGACCTCACTTGGAAGGTGAAGTCAGGTCAGGTCTTGACCCCACCTGAAGAACTGTCTGTCACCCAAGGTGTTGCCATCTGAAGAACCGTCACCCTGCCAAACTCTGGGGTGACGGATCTTCAGGTGATCCTAATAGAAACTTCAATTTATTTATCATAGTTATTTTTTTTGTATTGAGGATGTGTGTTGGTAGGACCTAAGATGCTACTATAATGGACCTATAGTGTTAGATATATAGTGTTAAATAGAGTTAGATAGTAAGGCATAGGCACTACTTAGATTTTCGTAATGGTCGGAATAGTAGTTGTGGTGATGGTGGTAGTGGCGAGGGTGGTAGTGGTGAAACAGTACCTATACCAAATGGAAATCACACATTAATATCTCAGCACAATATAAGACCAAACTGAACATTATTTTGTTGTGAGCTTTGATGTGATTAAGACTCGTTTCTTTTACAAGTCATCTGTGAACTATATTTTCTGTCGCCTCCTTGGTGTAGTGGCTAGCGCGCCCACAGTCTAATATTAGACTGTGAGCGCGCCTAGCTACGCATCTGCGGGCCCTGGTTCGAATCCGGGCCAGGGCAAGTCGGCGGCCAGTCCATTCAGCTGTTCTTCCTACCTTTCGGGGTTGATAAATGGGTACCTGGAGAAACCTGGGGAAGGTAACTGTGGTAACCCGGATGTCACACTAGCCCTGTGTCCCGGAGTAACGGGTCTCAACCACCACCGGCTCAAGGGCTAATGCGACGGAGATGAGCACCGAGGCCACGCGCAGCATAGCGTATGCCCCCATCTTTACCTTTACTTGTGAACGATATTTTCCCCTACAATAGCAAAACAAGACTTTAGGGTAGCTGTCTGTACATGGTGGTCAGTGGGTAGGCGCCCCTAGAGTACCTTGAATAATAGTTTTATCAAGAGACCCTAGGCGCCCCCTGTCCCTCACATGTACCTCCGCACAAACACATCGCGTCTCAAGAGCGAAAGAGAAAAAAAAAGTTCTAAGGCATTCCCTGGAGGTGAAAGCCGGCGGAGTGGTGGTCAGATGGGTAGCTGCCCTGTGTTGTGTGTGTACAGTACCGCGCCTCGCCGCCCGCTACTCTGTTTACCCACCAATATAAGGCGCATGTGTGTGATTCAGGGCAGATTTCTAAGCCGTGAACGAGTATAAGAAACCATGAGTGAGATATTTCGCTAATATAATGCATAATACTTCAATATTTTGGAGCAGTGAGCTTTGATTATTATTGTTTGTGAGAATGTAATCGAATAATAAGGCGCATATGTAT
>JACEEZ010019228.1:845000-850000 GCA_016584305.1 Chionoecetes opilio | reverse complement strand
TCCCTCTTCAAGTGAGAGTTTGTGTCCTTAACTTCTCAAGGTCACTTTGGTCCATCTCTCTTTTTTGCCAATCTTCCAAGAGCTAATAGGCTTGAGGGTCCTCACTGCCGTACCCTTAGAAGCCTCAATGTAGGAGGAGCTGGGGACATTGCTGGGCTACCTCTTAGGGACTGCTGGGTGAGGAGAGGTTTCATGTGTGTGTGTGTGTGTGTGTCGTTCACCCATGGTCTTGTCCACGCGAGTCGAACTCGCGATCGCCAGTTTCACTCTCCCGGTACGAGCTTGGAGCTCATTATTACCGATCTTAGGGTAATGCTGGGATCTCACACTCCACACACCCCTTCAAGGGGGACAGTAACCGCCGGTGAAAAATCCCCGGGAGCAGTGAAGATTCGAACCCGACTACCACATAATGGCAGGCCAGCACGCTATCAACTTGACCATCGTGGCGGTCAAGTGTGTGTGTGAACTGTTATAGGGTCATTCAACACTGTATAGCACATCTAGGAATACGTATTATGACTGTCCGAGAATATGTGTGGGGACGTTTTTGAGCGATGACATCCTTGTGTTTAAGTCAGGATTGCTGCTTTTGTGGGTACAGATATAAACACCTCAGGTCGATATGGGTTGTGCATGGAATAGATATAGTTGCATTTAGATTAACACCAGTATATCATTGCTTTCTAAATAGGTATATATAGTACTGGATGCTTAGCTGGAGGCTCCATTCTCAATAGGAACCACACATGCCCTCGCCTAAGAAAAGTGTAAATGCCGCCAAGATCAAGGCCAGAAATGCGATGGTATAGCGTCCTGAGGTAGCGAGGCGGTGTAGGGCAAGAAGAGTGAGGGAGCTGAGGCGGGAAACCCACGTCGCGCCGGAAGGAAGACCGCTCTACTGTGTCGCTCTTTGTCGTAGTAAAGGATGTGAGGGTCGTACGTATAGCAGCTAGAGAATAGGATAGTTTAGTAGAAGGTTGTGTAAGGCAGGGGGCTTATCTTCAGGTATGGGTCTAGATCTGCAACGTGTATCTGGGGAGGAAAATTGAAGTACTAATTTGGTGTGAGTGGCACATAGAGAACATAAGAACATCAGAAAATAAGGAAGCTACAAGAGGTCGTGAGCCTGAAACCTACACGTGGTAGTTCCTGTGAAGTGAGGTCATCTGGGCACGATTGGAAAGGTCAAGATTTTTCATGAAACTGGCAATTGGCGAATACAAGAGTGAAAGTTGGAGGTTTGCTATAATGGCCGCGGGGTAAAGTACTTCATGCTCTGCCCGATGTACAGGAACCAATTTATTTATAGCAGCTTTTCAGTGATAGAAATTGAGACAAAGACACCGAGATATGATTTATATCCTGGATCATGAACCTTTTGTGTGGAAGGTCTGTTAACGACTCTTCAACGCGCTACTCTGGCCTAAAAGAAACAAAACATTAAAGGCCCCCATCCACGGTACGATTGGTCGTACGATCTGATCCGACAGACCTGATCCGATGGATTTCCTACCACCCACTAACGATCCGACCGCACCTCAAGACCAGTTCAGTTGGTGATAGAAACGGTGGAGAGTGGTTCTCATGATGGGTCTATGCAACGAGGATCGAATTACTTTTGATGGAATCTGATACCACAACTTAGGAGCGTAAACATCTGCGTTCACACTAAATTTCACAGAGGCAGTTATTTTCTTAATATATTTCCGGCACACACTTCTCATATAGTTTTTTTTTTTTTTTTTTTTACTGTTTCAACATTAGCCTCACTCGCTCACTGTCGCTCCTCGAGTTTCTCTACCAATAGGTGTCTTGCACTGACGTCACGACCTAGCGTCTTCAAGCCAAATGCCGCCCGTCGGAGCGAGCTGGAGGACCAACAAACTCCACTTGCCGCCCGTGTTTGCCAGCTTATGATAATTTTCCCCTACCAAAGATATGTTTATCAGTATAAAAGATATACTGTTGTCTTCGGAAATGTTTGTACTATAATATTATCAAATAAAAAACCGTAAAACACACTAAAGAAAGGCCATTATGAGACTCAAGAAATATGCATGAACTTAATATTCACCAACTCCAGCTCCCATTTAATATTTTGCTTGAAAACTTTTTACATGGACAATGTCAATAGAAGCGGAATTTCATTAGCTTTCCATTGATATATTTCGTTATCTGATAAATGAATTAGAACCATGTATAAATTAGCGTTAACTAAATAAATAACCTCATCAATCGGGAAAAATGACCCCATATCATGATGTTATTTATTTAGTTAACGCTAATTTATGCATGGTTCTAATTTATTTATCAGATAACGAAATATATCAATGGAAAGCTAATGAAATTCCGCTTCTATTGACATTGTTCATGTAAAAAGTGTTCGAGCAAAATATTAAATGGGAGCTGGAGTTGGTGAATATTAAGTTCATGCATATTTCTTGAGTCTCATAATGGCCTTTCTTTAGTGTGTTTTACGGTTTTTTATTTGATAATATTATAGAACAAGCATTTCCGAAGATGACAGTATGTCTTTTATACTGATAAACATATATTTGGTAGGGGAAAATTACTATAAGCTGGCAAACACGGGCGGCAAGTGGAGTTTGTTGATCCTCCAGCTCGCATTTCCCGCGCCTGTCGCAGCCACAACAAGGGCTGTGATGTCACGTGCAAGACACCTATATACTCATAAGTTGCATTTTTCTTAAATTTATCCATTTACTCTTTGCTTTTTATTTCCCACAAACATTCAGTTTCTATATAATTGGATGAATTCTGTCCAAAAGTGCTTCTCATTAAAGAAACAATATTCATCTTGGTAGTCCTCTCGCGACGCTGTCAGTGGCGAAACTGACGGCTGGCCTCACGATCAGCACACTCACGGTGCGATCCGGTCTGAACCGGATGATCTGTCGGATCTAAAAACCAAACACTGCTTGGTCGCATCCGACCAGCTGTCAGTCGGTCGGACAGACCAAAATCACCCCACTCACGATCCAATCTGGTTGGATCCAACCAGATCTGTCCGATGGTCGTACGACCAGATCGCACCGTGGATGGGGGCCTTAAGAATCCCACAAATAAAATCTTGATATTCATTGAAACCAAACTGAATGGAGATAGAATAGAAAGAGAGAACAAAAATAGAAACGCCAGAAGACAAACTTAAACTAACTAACTCAACTTAAACTGACTAACTAAAGTCGGTAAAATTAACTGTGTTTAGGAAAAAATTGGATCTAGCAGTCATGGCAGACAACCCTCTATACTTATTGTCAATCGATATCATTATAAACTGTCCTGCCTGTGACTTAGCGGGGGGGGAGGAGAGCAATAAAAGGCAATGCAGAATGAGAAGTTTCAAGTTTCAAGTTTATTGAGAGAAAAGGTGGGGGAAGTTACAAAGAGGGGGGGGGGGGACAAGAATACCAAGTACAGAAATACAGAAATAATGAGAAACCCGCACTCTTCTTCTTTTATACTTTTTATTTATTTATTTTTTACGCTGAAGCCTATAGCGCCAGTAGGCTATCTATCTCATGTATCTATCTAAATATCTATCTTTGTACCTCGTTTTTAGCAGCCTTGTCTAACTTGTCTTTTCTTTTGTTTCAGGTGAGTGACGAGTGTGTTGAGGCGCGAATCTGCAGCGGCGAGAATGTAGGTGCCGAGTGTGTTATTGCCGTCATCTTCTTCATTATTATCATTATCATAGTAGTAGTAGTAGTTGTAGTAGTAGTAGTAGTAGTAGGAGGAGGAGGAGGAGGAGGAGGAGGAGGAGGAGGAGGAGGAGGAGGAGGAGGGAGGAGGAGGAGGAGGAGGAGGAGGAGGAGGAGGAGGAGGAGGAGGAGGAGGAGTAGTAGTAGTAGTAGTAGTAGTAGTAGTAGTATAGTAGTAGTAGTAGTAGAAGAAGTAGTAGTGGGTGGTCTGTCTGATCTCGGTAATGTTAACAGGTTATGGTGTGCGAGAGAGAGAGAGAGAGAGAGAGAGAGAGAGAGAGAGAGAGAGAGAGAGAGAGAGAGAGAGAGAGAGAGAGAGAGAGAGAGAGAGACGGAAAGACAGACAGAGAGACAGACATAAAGACAGATAGAGAGACGGAGAGAGACACACACACACAGAGAGAGAGAGAGAGAGAGAGAGAGAGAGAGAGAGAGAGAGAGAGAGAGAGAGAGAGAGAGAGAGAGAGAGAGAGAGAGAGAGAGAGAGAGAGAGAGAGAGAGAGAGACCCCATGTAATTAAGAGAAGTTTTAGCTGTTTGTCTTCGGTATTCTGGTCGTGTTAATGGGAACGAGGAACGAGGTCGTGTTGATGGGAGGAGTTATGTTTCCCGACTTTATTATTTACTAGCCAAAAAGGCCGCCCAGAGGGCGGCCTTTTTGGCTAGCTCCTACGGAGGGCTATTGGTGGGCCTTTGGCCCACCACCTGTGTTTGGTGGGCCTTCGGCCCACCAAACACAAACTCTCCAGATAGCCCCTTCTAACTTTCCTGAAATCATGGATGTAGAAATGTATGTATTAACGCCTTACCCATCACCACACACCCATTCACTCACCCATTACCCATCTCCCCCCACCTATTCACTCACCCATTACCCATCACCACACACCCATTCACTCACCCATTACCCATCACCCCCACCTATTCCTTCACCCATCACCCATCACCCCCAACCCATCACCCCCAACCCATCACCCCCCACCCATTCACTCACCCATCACCCCACACCCATTACCCATCACCCCACCCATTCACTCACCCATTACCCATCACCCCACCCATTCACTCACCCATTACCCATCACCCTACATCAAGGTTTCCTCAATTCTCGCAACTTTTTTTTCACAATTCTCGCTAATAGGCTACTAAAAAAAAAAAAAAAGTGATCGGATCATCCCCAAAGTGGCCTTAAAATGTTCCCCTGGTCGACCTGGTTCCAAAACTGTGCCATGTGATGGGATTGCGCAACTTGGGGCGGCACGTATCGCGGACACAC
>JACEEZ010019228.1:832500-837500 GCA_016584305.1 Chionoecetes opilio | reverse complement strand
CCAGGTGGCGGTCAAAGTTGAGCCTGGAGTCAACCTCCACCCCCAGGATGTTGATGGAGTCCTTGATGGCAAGGGTATCATCCCCAAACTTCAGCTTCCCCTCGAGAAGCCTGGAGTCCTCCCTCGAACGTGATATATCCATGGCCTGGGTCTTCTCGGCAGCAAACTGGACTTGCCACCGTCTTCCCCAGGCCGTGATGTCACCAAGTTGACGGTTGGCGTCATCTATCACGTTCGCAGTCTCCTCTCTGGTGTAGGAGGGGGACACGGTGCAGTCGTCAGCATAGGCAGACGCCACAGGGAGGCTTTGGAGGAGGTCATTGAAGTAAATGTTCCACAGGATGGGGCCCAGGACCGATCCCTGTGGAACGGAAGCCTCCACCGGGTATGTGGCTGACGTGCTCCCATTCACCACCACCCTCAGACTCCGGCTGTGGAGGTAGCTCGAGAACAGCGCCAGCAGGTGTCCCGTGATGCCGAGCTGTTCGAGCTTTGCCAGGAGGCCCTTGTGCCACACACAGTCAAAGGCCCCGGCGATGTCCAGGGCAATCACCAGCGATGGGCGGCCAGAGTCCAGGGAGTCCTGCCATGATTTGGAGAGCAGGAGAAGCAGGCCCGAGGCGGAGCGTCCCTTCCTGAACCCGTACTGTCTTGGGGACATCAGGTGGTGCTCCTCTAGGTGGTGGGTCAATTGCTCTGCAATAATCCTTTCTAAAATCTTGCTGACAACTGACAGGAGCGAGATTGGACGATAGTTGGCTGGGTCAGTCCTCTCCTTTTTCTTGTGTACGGGCGTGACACGAGCCTCCTTCCACAGGCTTGGCCAGGCGCCCGTTTGGAGGCACTGCTGAAAGATGTGCGTGAGGGGCCTTATCAGCTCGTCTGCACAGTGCTTGAGTAGGAAGGGACTCACACCATCAGGTCCAGGCGCCTTTTTGGTGTTGACGGTGCGGTGCGCAGGAGGCGGGCCACGGTGTCCTCCGTGACCACCGGGTTATCCAGGCCCAGGTGACACATATGGGTGAGACGAGGTGGCTGCCTCTCAGGGTCCTGTGTCGTCATCTTCCTGCTGAAATGCGTCGCCAAGACGCCGCCTCTTCTCTTCTCTTCTCTTCTCTTCTCTTCTCTTCTCTTCTCTTCTCTTCTCTTCTCTTCTCTTCTCTTCTCTTCTCTCTCTCTCTCTCTCTCTCTCTCTCTCTCTCTCTCTCTCTCTCTCTCTCTCTCTCTCTCTCTCTCTCTCTCTCTCTCTCTCTCTCTCTCTCTCTCCCCCTCTCTACCTGCTTCCTCGTCTGGTCTTCCGCTTGATAAGTTTGATGCCGCCTTATATGGGGTAATAACATTCCTCGGATAGGTATTCGTAGAAAAGGAGGGCGGTGGTGGTGGTGGTGGTGGTGGTAACGGTGGTGGTGGTAGCGGTGGTGGTGGTGGTAACGGTGCATAGTGGTGACAGTGGTGGACAGAAAGAGGTGCATAGCAGTGATATTCTTTTCGTGTCCCCCCCCCCCCTCATTAAGATGGTCCACGATTTGAGAGATCTAACCTACGAGGGAAGGCCAAAGGAAATGAAACCTCCAACACCTGAGAGAGAGAGAGAGAGGAGAGAGAGAGAGAGAGAGAGAGAGAGAGAGAGAGAGAGAGAGAGAGAGAGGAAACCTACAGTATATAAATTGATTACTGACTTAGAAGTTGATAGAAAAGACTTACTATTTAGAGGAGAGAAAAAAATAAGCTGGATATTTGAGCGGCCCCAAGGAATAATAGATAAAAGGAAGATTATTGAATAACAACAACACACGAGGGAAGAAAGGAGGTGTAGAAAAGAGTAAAGGACATTTTGAAACAGTAAAAATGTCTAAGTAGCGAGTGTGTTATTTAGTGAGTGTTTTTTGAGGTCGGAAACACCAGCAAGCGTTTATGAGACAGACGAGGTGGCGTGAAGGGCGTTGTAGGGGCGGCGTTATCAGTGGTAGGCCAAGCCTCGTGTCGAGGCCTAGGAGGGCAAAACCTGTTGTGTTGACGTGTGACACAGACAACATATTCACCTGACAGTGTTGTGGCGTGGCTACAGACAGGCTGGGAGGCTGTGTGTCCTTCACCCATGGTCTTGTCCGCGCGAGTCAGACTCGCGATCGCCAGTTTCACCCTCCCGGAGTGAGCTTGGAGCTCATTATTACCGATCTTTAGTTATGTGCATTCACACATACATACATGACAGGAACACATATTTACCAGAACACAGATGACAACACTAAACACGTGTGGCACCGTACCTCCTATTGCACGGCCAAGGACAAAAGTTGGGTCAGGTGTTGTATGGTCCCCCGGCACCGAGACTGCGGCAGGTGGCTTGAAGGCGTTAATTAAGGGAGGCGTGAGGCAGCAGGGAGGTGGGCTGCTCGGGGCTATGGACCGTGGGGTGTCTCGCTGTATCATCCCGCGCCAGGTTATGTTTTGACTACCTCAATACATAATTCTAGAGGCCTTTTTGCGGTGTGAGGAGTTTCTTGAATGAGTATTTAAGTATATGAGTAACTGAAGCGGTGATAATAGTAATAATAAAAATGATAATAGTAATAATAAAAATGATAATAGTAATAATAATAATTTTATTTCGCCCGACGGCATAGACAGACAAAAAAGGTACACATAATACATATAGTACACATTTGGAAATCATGTAAAGTACTAATAAAATAAAAGAAACGATAAAATAATGATAAGATAAGTTACTAATATAAAGTAGTGTTCGCTGTACCACTTAGCTCTTTGCTCTCTCGTGTAGGTATAAGTATGAAGAGATTGGATGCGATGCGTTTTTCTACGACTTTTCTTACCGCGCGCTGTCCATCAGGTTTAGGGAGCGAAGACGGTGGAATGAGGTCTTTACTACCACCATTCCCTTACCATTCCCTTACCATCCCTACAATCTCTCACCTCATCTCATCTCTTCTCTTCTCTTCTCTTCTTCTCTTCTGAAGTCGTCGTGTAACCAATCTATTATCACAACTCAAATTTACCATGTCACTTTTATGCATCAGTGAGTAAACATGTTTCTCGAGGATTTTTACAGTGATTCTCTGCTAGTTCATGTTTGTCTGTCGTGTGATTGTGTAATGCATAGTGTGAATGTCGCGTTAGGAGTGTAGTAAGAGCACTAGTAAGAGAGTATAGTAGAGTATAGTTAGTACAGTATAGTGTGGTATAACAAATATAGTAAAAAAAAAAAAGCAGGCTGGAGTAGGGTAGAAGGGGGTATATATCTCTCAATGTGTTTTTGTTGTTATATACACCTGGTTGTCTGTCTGCCTTTTATGGGTGGTGAGATGGTGTGTGTGTGTGAGAGAGAGAGAGAGAGAGAGAGAGAGAGAGAGAGAGAGAGAGAGAGAGAGAGAGAGAGAGAGAGAGTTGCGTCAGTAGACATTTGGTCAGTGTTTGTTTTGCAAATAGAAAGCCTCTGTGTGTGTGTGTGTGTGTGTGTGTGTGTGTGTGTGTGTGTGTGTGTGTGTGTGTGTGTGTGTGTGTGTGTCCCGCGTACACAAAAGGATATCGCAGCAGATGATAAAATATATTATGAAAAGCAAAGGGAATTTTTAGCAAGGAGTGGAGAAAACATAACGGGATTGAGCAGGAGACGTAAACTTTATTATTCCCCTAAATACAGGCACTCATATTTACATCAAGTGTTTTACATACCAATTTAGGACATCTGGGGAATGACGCATACCGGACCCATTTTCAGACTTATATAGTATGCGTGATAGAATTATACTTTTCATTCTTGCATAGTATAGAATCCCTGTTTAAATATGTTAGGTTCCTTAGGTTAGGTTAGGTTAGGTTAGGTTCCATAGGTTCCCCTTCGCGACCAGATCTTTCCTTTGCTATATAAAATCGTCTGTTATTAGCCATAAAATTACGAAAAGTGACTTAATATACCAAATTAGCTAGTGGAAAAGGATACTAAACAGGTCATATCTATAAAATATTGCTTATATATATATTAAAATCGTCTAATGGTAGTCAAATTACAATTAAAATTCTGGGCCTCGAGGGGTTAAATATGTTTTAAATCATAAAGGACTAGCTAAGGGCACACAAAAAAGCCCGCTAGCCAGACTTATATAGTATGCGTGATATAATTATACTTTTCATTCTTGTATAGTAAAGAATCCCTGGTTATATAATTGTTACCGCATAAGGGACTAGCTAAGGGCACACAAAGGAACGAAAAGCCCGCTAGACCTTATAAAACAGACAATAAGAGATTTCAGAAAGAAGATTGTATATTATAAACTTCAATTCTTGGAGGAACAGACGTATACATTATAGTAAGAATTGCCAATGGACAAGAAAAGGAATTGTTGAGATGAAGTGATGTTTATAAGGAATATGTGTTATGGTTTAGGTATAAGTGAAAGAACAGCATTAGAATATTCAATCATATTTTAGATCTGCCGTTGTATTTGATTACCGTATTTTATGGCTTATAAGACGCTGCATCTTGGAAGACGCACCCTGATTTTGGAAAGAAATTTCGAAGAACCCCCCCCCCCCCCCCCCCCCCCCCCCCCACCAAAACTGTTGTCCGATATACAGTCATTTTCACACAATTTTTTTTATACATTTGTGCCTATAGCTGTAGGCAGTGGTGACCCAGGGCTCGGATGGTGGGCTCTGGAGGCTCACTTGAGGGCTCTGATGGTTGGTCCTCGCCCGTGGTGGCGCAGGCAGGATTCTTAAAGTGACGCCTGTGATTAGAGGCTCATGCTGCCACCCTGTGTCCTCCGATGCACTCGCAATCGAAGGTAGAGTTGATGGGCAGGGCATGTGGGTGTTCTTAGGCCACTCGACGGTGCAGTTTTGGTTTTCTTCGGGGATCGAACTCGGGTCACCGAGAACGTCAGTCGGAGACGCTAACCACTCCGCTACCGCCTCCCCTATAAGAACACTCACTATTCATCATCTTCATTCAGCACTGCTCATCAGCCATTTTAATTTTC
>JACEEZ010019228.1:682500-827500 GCA_016584305.1 Chionoecetes opilio | reverse complement strand
GGTCGTTAAGATAGGGACTGAGGAAGGGGTCCGAGGAAAGACATTACGTCCTGTCCTGCATAACAAAACTGCGACCCTTTACTATATTATACCCTCCTCCTCCTCCTCCTCCTCCTCCTCCTCCTCCTCCTCCTCCTCCTCCTCCTCCTCCTCCTCCTCCTCCTCCTCCTCCTCCTCCTCCTCCTCCTTTCCCAACCTTCATGCACCACCTTTCTCTTCCTAGCAATATTGTCACGAGTATCTTCACCTCTCTCTCTCCCTCTACCCATATATTCTTCTTTCTCCGTAAGTTCACACCCGTATCGTAATTTGTCTCTTCTTACTGTGAATTCCTTTCTAATGCAACCTTATATTCCATAATAATCTGTGCTGTGCTTTGTGTATGTAGATATCTCGGTCCTGGTCACCCCTATGTATCACCCCTATGTATAGGTCATCGTAGAATACTAATTACGGGCTGATGTGTACCCTCGGTCATGTGTGTATGTGTGTGTGTGTGTGTGTGTGTGTGTGTGTGTGTGTGTGTGTGTGTGTGTGTGTGTGTGTGAGTGTGTGTGTGTGTGTGTTTCATTTCTCTATGTACGGTATATAGGTTTTGAAATGTAGACATTTTTTAGGATGTGAAGGAATTGGTTAAGACAGTTGATTATTTTAGCTCTATTTCTGTAGCTGTAATAGTAGTAGTTACCTCCGACAACGAAGTTGGAAGGAGGTATGTTTTCACCTCGATCTGTCTGTCTGTCTGTCTGTCTGTTTGTTTGTTTGTTTGTTTGTTAGTGTACAGGATTTCTCGAAAAGTTACAAATAGATTTGGACCAAACTTGGTATACCAAGTCTATTTGGTATAAGGAAGAACTGATTTACTGATGAAATCGGATGAAATCTATTGACAACTGTTGCCATGGCAACCAATGAACGCATACCTCCTCGGCCGGAGGTATGCGCTCATACTGAGTGCATATATATATATATGTATATATATATACTACCACTGCTATTCCTCCTACTCCTCCTAATACTACTACTACTACTACTATTATAACAACAACAACTAGGGGGGAGGGGGGGGGCACTCAGTAGAACGCATACCTCCGCCCGAATATTTAATCAATTGGTTGCCATGGCAACAGTTGTGATTCGATTTCATTAAAAAAAGTATAAAAAAAGTAAAAACAAAAGTAAAAAAAAAAAATAAATATATATATATATATATATATAATATATATATATATATATATATATATATATATATATATATATATATATATATATATATATATATATATATATATTTATTTTTTTACTTTTGTTTTTACTTTTTTTATACTTTTTTTTTTACTTTTTTTTATTAAATCGAATCACAACTGTTGCCATGGCAACCAATTGATGAAATATTCGGGCGGAGGTATGCGCTCTACTGAGTGCCCCCCCCCCCCCCCTAGTTGTTGTTGTTATAATAGTAGTAGTAGTAGTAGTAGTATTAGGAGGAGTAGGAGGAATAGCAGTGGTAGTAGTAGTAGTAGTAGGAGGAGGAGGAGGAGGAGGAGGAGGAGGAGGAGCAGTGATAAACGGTAGTAATAGTTGAAGTAGAAGTAGTAGTAGTAGTAGTAGTAGGAGGAGGAGGAGGAGGAGGAGGAGGAGGAGGAGTGGTAGTAGTAGTAGCAGCATAGTAATAGTAGTAGTAGTAGTAGTGTTTCCCATTACTGTAAGCCTAATGAATGGTAGTGTATGTAGTAGGAACAGCTTATTGACGGTGATGTAATGGTATCTGTGTCTGTGGCAGGTGGAGGATGTCATTGACGAGATCCTGAGCTTGGAGGAAGGCTTCGAGGCGGACACACGCAAGACGCCGGACCAGTTATGTAATGCCCCGCCCTCGGTAAGTCCTTCATCCCTCCCTCACTCTTCCCTCACCCTTCATACAGTACTTCAACACTTAATTCCTCTTCGATCAACCCTCACTCTTCCCTCACCCTTCATACAGTACTTCAACACTTAATTCCTCTTCGATCAACCCTCACTCTTCCCTCACCCTTCATACAGTACTTCAACACTTAATTCCTCTTCGATCAACGCACACTCTTCCCTCACCCTTCATACAGTACTTCAACACTTAATTCCTCTTCGATCAACTCACACTCTTCCCTCACCCTTCATACAGTACTTCAACACTTAATTCCTCTTCGATCAACTCACACTCTTCCCTCACCCTTCATACAGTACTTCAACACTTAATTCCTCTTCGATCAACCCTCACTCTTCCCTCACCCTTCATACAGTACTTCAACACTTAATTCCTCTTCGATCAACCCTCACTCTTCCCTCACCCTTCATACAGTACTTCAACACTTAAATCCTCTTCGATCAACCCTCACTCTTCCCTCACCCTTCATACAGTACTTCAACACTTAATTCCTCTTCGATCAACTCACACTCTTCCCTCACCCTTCATACAGTACTTCAACACTTAATTCCTCTTCGATCAACGCACACTCTTCCCTCACCCTTCATACAGTACTTCAACACTTAATTCCTCTTCGATCAACTCACACTCTTCCCTCACCCTTCATACAGTACTTCAACACTTAATTCCTCTTCGATCAACCCTCACTCTTCCCTCACCCTTCATACAGTACTTCAACACTTAATTCCTCTTCGATCAACTCACACTCTTCCCTCACCCTTCATACAGTACTTCAACACTTAATTCCTCTTCGATCAACTCACACTCTTCCCTCACCCTTCATACAGTACTTCAACACTTAATTCCTCTTCGATCAACCCACACTCTTCCCTCATCCTTCATACAGTACTTCAACACTTAATTCCTCTTCGATCAACCCACACTCTTCCCTCACCCTTCATACAGTACTTCAACATTTAATTCTTATGTGTCGTAAATATACTTATCATCGCCGCACGTTAAGTTGTCGAAAATTGGGCCCCTTGACTCCCCTTCCGAACGCACGAGATTGGCTGAGGTGTTGGGTGTTGGGACTTTAGGGCGGAACTTGGAATAAGGCATTCTCACCCAACACCCAACACCTCAGCCAATCCCGTGCGTTCGGAACGGGGGAGTGAAAAGGCCCCATTTTCACCAACTTCGTGCGGCGAGTATAGTTTCCTTCTAAATTCCCGCTGTCAGAACCAGAGTAAGAAAACAAGTACCATGAAGCCTTGAAATGCGGCTGCCTCATAATCCAGAGGTCTTTCCAGCGCGGGAAAATATATATCTTATAAACAGTATGTAGAAATTGATGTAGGCTACACTAAAAAAAGTATCTTGATAATGTAGAAGCAAAATGTGAAGTATTGGAATAACAGGAACTGTACCACGTGTATGTCTCACAGCCTCTTGTAGCTTCCTTATTTTCTTATTATTGGGAAACAGCATGAGTACGGAAAAATGATTAGAGAAAATATAGGCTTTTATATTATCGCGCGCAAGGACTCGGAGGGTGGCAAGTCAAGCTTAGTTATCTACCGTGGATAGATGAAGTGATTGAAGTGTGATGACATGCATATGTGTATCCGTCTGCCACCAAGCCTCACCGTCATCCTCATTCTACACGTTCTAGACCACGAGTCATTCTGTATTCTTATTGCTATGAATGAGAATTGAATAAGAATCGTACAGACAAATAAATGGTGTTTTGTGGCTTTCATTTTGTTGGTCTTAGTATATTGGGCACGGCAGAACGCTAAGGCTTGTATTATTAGGCAAGCTTTAACAATAATCTGCTCAGAGAGAGAGAGAGAGAGAGAGAGAGAGAGAGAGGAGAGAGAGATTATTTCATTGCCATAGCCCATAGTTAAGAATCTAAGCCACCCACTATCGAGCGTCTTTGCCCGCCTCGCCACGTGCTGATGCAAAGGTAAAGACGATGCAACTCTTCCTTACCTCACTCATTATCTGTGACAATTAAATTACTTGTCTTATATGACGTATTTGCCGTGTCTCATCTCTACTTTTGTACCTCATTAAAGACCCCAAGTTATAACTAGTTTACTACACCCAGGGCCGTTTCTTACTATATGCGAACTACGTGGTTGCATAGGGCCCCCGAAGCCACCAAGGGGCTACCAAACTGACAATATTTGCTTTTTTTTAGAATCTAGCCTCTTTTCCTTTTAAAGTGCACCAGATTGATGCATTTAGATATTTAAGGCGTGCCTCCGGACCACCTTAGAGGGCTTGGAATCCACCCACCATAGTTTTACAAAGTAGGGCCCCCAAACAGCATTTCACATAGGGCCCCCAAAAGGCTAGAAACGGCCCTGACCACACCCTCCAGCCACCTGCTATAACACGGGTCAGGCTAACACAGGCAGAGGGAAGTGACTGGGGACATTGTAGCCGTGGCATTCAGAAGTACAAAAGGCTGAGGCTCTTTGGTCCCTGCCACCACACAGCCTTTTGTCACGTCACGTAGCCATGTGTTGCCCTGGCCTGCATGGATCCCTGGGCTTATCTCAGCATGGATGTCTGGGTCTCATTCATTCTACTATTATAAAGATAAGAGATGGGTAGATAGGTAGATGGATAGATAGTCCTCTCTACCTGTCACACATTGATTTTTATACAGCATTATCATATCCCCTCTCTCTGTATGTGTATAGTATGAGCAGTATGATAGGTGTTTATATATTTAACTATTATAAAGATAGATAGATAGAGACAGGTAGGTAGATAGGTAGATGGATAGATAGTCCTCTCTACCTATCACACATTTATACTCTACAGCATTATCATATTCCCCCTCTCTCTGTATGTGTATAATATGAATAGTATGATCAAACCCACGTAACTATTTGACTACCTCCCCATTCTACTATTATAAAGATAGATAGATAGAGATAGGTAGGTAGATAGGTAGATGGGTAGATAGTCCTCTCTACCCGTCACACATTTATACAGCATTATCATATCCCTTCTCTCTCTGGATGTGAATAGTATGAGCAGTAGGCTAACACCCACTTCAGTTAACCAGGCATTATGGTGTTTCTTGGTAAATGTACCTTGGTCTTGATAATGTCTTGAAAATGGTCTTGGTTTGGTAAATGATTGGAATGGACTCAGTCATCAGGGAGTTAGTGCGGAGTGAACAGGGAGTTTTAAAATGAGGCTAGACAATTTCATGGATGGGGATGAAAGGTGGATGTAGGTAGTGTTAACTCTCTCTCTCTCTCTCTCTCTCTCTCTCTCTCTCTCTCTCTCTCTCTCTCTCTCTCTCTCTCTCTCTCTCTCTCTCTCTCTCTCTCTCTCTCTCTCTCTCTCTCTCTCTCTCTCTCTCTCTCTCTCTCTCTCTCTCTCTCTCTCTCTCTTAATTAAGTAACAGGAACTACCACGTGTAGGTCTCACTGCCCCTTGTAGCTTCCTTATTTTCTAATTTTCTTATGTTCCTGTGTTCTCCTCGCAGCACAACAACAGCAGCGTGCCCGACCCACTATGCAACATCCTGGGCCTCAACGGCTACATGGGCAAGACCTCCACCTCCTGCCCTCCAGACGTGCCCCGTGAGGTCAAGTCGGAGCCGCCCGTTAATAATGACCACCAGCTGGTGGCGTACATGAAGGACAGGCAGAAGAAGGACAACCATAATATGAGTGAGTTCAAGCAGCCTCAATATCGTCACACTCATAAAGAAACTACCTGTCATTTTTTCTACTTTTCGGGAAATAAAAAAAAACTTCCTCATTTTCTTAATTTTGATATCAATGCATTGTTTATCCTTTTATATTTTAGACCACTCACACCCTACAAGTGACAGTGGCGACTATACCAATAGATGCGCCACAGGATGAACAATTGATTCGAGGCAAAAATCCAGAAATTGCCGAAAAATTACTTAGGCAGTTTCTTTATGAGGGTGACGTTATAAGATTTTTCTCAATATGTTTTGAATCTGATTTTCTGGACACATCTACACTAAAGGAAATGTAACTGCCAACACTTGAAAAAAATATTAGGAAGAGGAGACCTGGTTACAGTATATAAATTGGTAAATGATTTGGAAGAGGTTGACAGAAAAAACCTGGTATTGAGAGGTGAAAAAAAGACTGAATATTTGAGGGGACACAAGGACAAACTGGGAAAAGGGAGATGTTTCAATAACACAAAGAAGTACGTATAGCTTCCCTCGTAAAAGTACAGACACCTGTAATGGACTAGAAGAAGAGGTGATTGCAGCAAGAAGTGTGCACATACTTAAAGAAAATCTAGATAAATATAGATACAGGAAACAGGACCACACAAGTATAGCTCAAAACCTGTATACTACAACTAAATAAATACAGGAACTACCACGTGTAGGTCTCGCGGCCTTTTGTAGCTTCCTTATTTTCTTATGTTCTTATACACACACAAATAAAATATCATAGCCATTCCATAGAGTAATGTATTTTTTTCATATTAACCAGTTGAACGAAGACGAAGATTCAACATCAACGACCGCATCAAGGAGCTGGCCACCCTCCTGCCGAAGAGCAACGAACCGTAAGTATACAGAACACAACACACTCTATGATGAGGACTCTTCAGGATAACAGTAGCCACACACTATGACTCCTGACTCTATGATGAGGACTCTTCAGGATAACAGTAGCCACACACTATGACTCCTGACTCTATGATGAGGACTCTTCAGGATAACAGTAGCCACACACTATGACTCCTGACTCTATGATGAGGACTCTTCAGGATAACAGTAGCCACACACTATGACGCCTGACTCTATGATGAGGACTCTTCAGGATAACAGTAGCCACACACTATGACTCCTGACTCTATGATGAGGACTCTTCAGGATAACAGTAGCCACACACTATGACTCCTGACTCTATGATGAGGACTCTTCAGGATAACAGTAGCCACACACTATGACGCCTGACTCTATGATGAGGACTCTTCAGGATAACAGTAGCCACACACTATGACTCCTGACTCTATGATGAGGACTCTTCAGGATAACAGTAGCCACACACTATGACCCTGACTCTATGATGAGGACTCTTCAGGATAACAGTAGCCACACACTATGACTCCTGACTCTATGATGAGGACTCTTCAGGATAACAGTAGCCACACACTATGACTCCTGACTCTATGATGAGGACTCTTCAGGATAACAGTAGCCACACACTATGACGCCTGACTCTATGATGAGGACTCTTCAGGATAACAGTAGCCACACGCTATGACTCCTGACTCTATGATGAGGACTCTTCAGGATAACAGAAGCCACACACTATGACTCCTGACTCTATGATGAGGACTCTTCAGGATAACAGTAGCCACACACTATGACTCCTGACTATGATGAGGACTCTTCAGGATAACAGTAGCCACACACTATGACTCCTGACTCTATGATGAGGACTCTTCAGGATAACAGTAGCCACACACTATGACTCTGACTCTATGATGAGGACTCTTCAGGATAACAGTAGCCACACACTATGACTCCTGACTCTATGATGAGGACTCTTCAGGATAACAGTAGCCACACACTATGACGCCTGACTCTATGATGAGGACTCTTCAGGATAACAGTAGCCACACACTATGACGCCTGACTCTATGATGAGGACTCTTCAGGATAACAGTAGCCACACACTATGACTCCTGACTCTATGATGAGGACTCTTCAGGATAACAGTAGCCACACACTATGACTCCTGACTCTATGATGAGGACTCTTCAGGATAACAGTAGCCACACACTATGACGCCTGACTCTATGATGAGGACTCTTCAGGATAACAGTAGCCACACTATGACGCCTGACTCTATGATGAGGACTCTTCAGGATAACAGTAGCCACATACTATGACTCCTGACTCTATGATGAGGACTCTTCAGGATAACAGTAGCCACACACTATGACGCCTGACTCTATGATGAGGACTCTTCAGGATAACAGTAGCCACACACTATGACGCCTGACTCTATGATGAGGACTTCAGGATAACAGTAGCCACACACTATGACTCCTGACTCTATGATGAGGACTCTTCAGGATAACAGTAGCCACACACTATGACTCCTGACTCTATGATGAGGACTCTTCAGGATAACAGTAGCCACACACTATGACTCCTGACTCTATGATGAGGACTTCAGGATAACAGTAGCCACACACTATGACTCCTGACTCTATGATGAGGACTCTTCAGGATAACAGTAGCCACACACTATGACTCCTGACTCTATGATGAGGACTCTTCAGGATAACAGTAGCCACACACTATGACTCCTGACTCTATGATGAGGACTCTTCAGGATAACAGTAGCCACACACTATGACTCCTGACTCTATGATGAGGACTCTTCAGGATAACAGTAGCCACACACTATGACGCCTGACTCTATGATGAGGACTCTTCAGGATAACAGTAGCCACACACTATGACGCCTGACTATGATGAGGACTCTTCAGGATAACAGTAGCCACACACTATGACTCCTGACTCTATGATGAGGACTCTTTAGGATAACAGTAGCCACACACTATGACTTCCGACTCTTAGATGATCTCAGGTAACAGTAGTCCACACATATGCGCTGACTCTATGATGAGACTCTCAGGATACAGTAGCCACACACTATGACTCCCGACTCTATGATGAGGACTTGCAGGATAACAGTAGCCACACTACTATGTTCCACTCAGGGGTCCAGGATATCACTAATCAATTCCTATATCTAACACGGCATGAAGCTGGACGGACCTCGCCACAACAAAGGCGATCCTGAGGCCTCAGTGGAAATTAACGCATGACTGGACCGATGCAAAAGACGGAGGCAGCGGGCACCTGGGAGGGAACAGGCTGCTCGGTACGGGTGACCACTCAGTGCACGGCGGCCCATGAAATTATGTACACCCATATACATGAACTTATAGAAGAAGGAACTTATAGAAGAAGGAACTTATAGAACTTAGGAACTTATAGAAGAAGAAGACATAGGAACTTAGTGGGTTATGAGTTATATCGGATCTTTTTATAACATTTTACATATCATTGAAAAATAGATTAGGTTAGCGAAGTAAGAGTAAAGGATAAGTTTTAACCTTATCTCTTTTAACCTAGAGAAAAACCTAACTTTTTTTTACCACTATCAATATATTGGTACCACTTATAACTCTTTACAAACTCACGATTGCAACATTTCTTCCTCCTTATGCTTCCTTATGTTCTTATGTTCTTATGTTCTTATGTTCTTATTTACAGGAGCTGGAGACCAAGTTGAGGGCGAACGGAATCAAGGTTGAGGAGACGAGTATTGACAAGAGCCTGCTTCTGTCCACCCTAATCAAGAGTGAGGTGGTGGGCGGCGGTATGGGCGGGCTGGTGGGTGGGGTGGGGGCTGGAGAGAGTGGTGGTGGTGGAGGGGAGATGAAGGAGGTGAGGTGCAGCCCGAGTCTCACCGGTTCCCTGCTTGACGTACGTGTGCCCTGCCTTACTTTTTCTCATTTACCATGACCTATTTATTTCCTTCTTTTTTCTTTTTTTTTTTTTTTTTTTTTTGTCTACTGCTCAAGGATGGAATTACAGCATTGTGTTTTGACCTCAGTTGTATGGTATTGCACTTTACTGTTTTACACACACACACACACACACACACACACACACACACACACAACACACACACACACACACACACACACACACACACACGCACGCACGCACGCACACACACACACACACCACGCACACGCACACGTACACGCACAAACACAAACACAACCCACACCCACACGCACACACACACACACACACACACAAACAGATGGGTTGTTTCCTTAAAACCCGAGCCCCTGTCCACCCAGCAGTGAATGGGTACCGGGTGTTAGCCAGGGTTTGTGACCTGCTCTCCGGGGTGGTGGCTTCGGCCAACACTAACCACAAAGGATTAATGATAAAAATGTTGATATGGAGACGGGGCCACACGAGCATTGCTCAGGTCCTGTAAAATACAACTAGATGAATACACACGCGCACGCACGCACACACACACGCGTACGCACACACACACACATGCGCACGCACGCACACACGCGCACGCACACACACACGCGCACGCACACACACGCGCACGCACACACACGCGCACGCACACACACACACACGCGCACACACACGCGCACGCACCACACACACACACACACACACACACACACACACACACACACACACATGCGCACGCACGCACACATGCGCACGCACGCACACATGCGCGCGCACGCACACACACACACACACACGCACACGCACACACAACGCCACACCACACACGCGCACGCACACATCACACACACACGCACACACCACACGCGCAGCACACACACACACACACACACACACACACACACACACACACACACACACACACACACACACACACACACACACACACACACGAATTAGTTACCGTATACAAATTGATAAGCGACTTGGAGGAAATTTACCCAATAT
The DNA here is from genome assembly GCA_016584305.1 of Chionoecetes opilio. Classification (NCBI taxonomy): domain Eukaryota; kingdom Metazoa; phylum Arthropoda; class Malacostraca; order Decapoda; family Majidae; genus Chionoecetes; species Chionoecetes opilio. The sequence goes on along the minus strand of JACEEZ010019228.1, from coordinate 817,025 downwards.
TAAGAAGAGAAAAAGAGGCTGGATATTTCAGAGAACACGAAAACAAATTGAGAAAAGGCAAATGCTTGAAAAACACCAAGACAGCATTCCCCATAGGAGTATAGACGCTTTGTATGGACTAAGGGAAGAGCTGGAAGCAACAAGAAGGGTGCATTAGTTTAAAGAAAGAATGGATAAATATAGATATGGAGACATGACCACACGAGTATAGCTCGTATAGCTCGGGCCCTGTATGCTACAACTATAAGATACACACACACACACACACACACACACACACACACACACACACACACACACACACACACACACACACACACACACACACACACACACACACACACACACAATGGGTTGGAAAAAATTGCTAGAGAAGATCTGTTTGTGTGGGACGATAGAAGTACAAGAGGTCATGAGAAGAAATTGAAAAGGACAACATGCAAGAGGGATATAAAAAAATACAGCTTCCCGTATAGAAGCATAGAAGCCTGGAACAACCTTGATGCAAAAGTGATTAATGCAAGAAGTATTCAGGACTTCAAAGGCAACCTGGATAATAGTAGATTTGGAGACGGGACAGTACGAGCATAGCTCTTTTCCTGGATGTTACAACTAGGTAAATACAACTAGGTAAATACACACACACCCACCCACCCACCCACCCACCCACCCACCCACCCACACCACCCACACACCCACACACCACACACACACACACACACACACACACACACACACACACACACACACACACACACACTATATCTGTCTATCTATCTATAGGTCTGACACCTCACTCCCTCCAGTAATGTCCTTCATGACAAAGAAACCCCACCTCTCCCTATGCAAGCACTCCCTCTTGACAGACTTAAACCCAAGGAACATAGAAGAGTTGCATAGATCTATCCTCTATCTTCCTTGCCTGTCCTTCCTTCCTTCCTTCCTTCCTATCTATCTTGTCTTCTATCTTCCTTGCCTGTCCTTCCTTCCTTCCTTCCTATCTATCTTATCTCTTCTATCTTCCTTGCCTGTGCTTCCTTCCTTCCTTCCTATCTATCTTGTCTCTTCTATCTTCCTTGCCTGTGCTTCCTTCCTTCCTTCCTTCCTATCTATCTTGTCTCTTCTATCTTCCTTGCCTGTGCTTCCTTCCTTCCTTCCTTCCTTCCTATCTATCTTGTCTCTTCTATCTTTCTTGCCTGTGCTTCCTTCCTTCCTTCCTTCCTATCTATCTTGTCTTCTATCTTCCTTGCCTGTGCTTCCTTCCTTCCTATCTATCTTGTCTCTTCTATCTTCCTTGCCTGTGCTTCCTTCCTTCCTTCCTTCCTTCTATCTATCTTTCTTCTATCTTCCTTGCCTGTGCTTCCTTCCTTCCTTCCTTCCTTCTATCTATCTTGTCTTCTATCTTCCTTGCCTGTGCTTCCTTCCTTCCTTCCTATTATTATCTCTTCTATCTTCCTTGTCTGTGCTTCCTTCCTTCCTTCCTTCCTTCCTATCTATCTTGTCTCTTCTATCTTCCTTGCCTGTGCTTCCTTCCTTCTTCCTTCCTTCCTTCCTATCTATCTTGTCTCTTTATCTTCTTGCCTGTGCTCTTCCTTCCTTCCTTCCTTCCTATCTATCTTGTCTTCTATCTTCTTGCCTGTGCTTCCTCTCCTTCCTTCCTATCTATCTTGTCTCTTCTATCTTCCTTGCCTGGCTTCCTTCCTTCCTTCCTATGATCTATCTTATCTCTTCTATCTTCCTTGCCTGTGCTTCCTTCCTTCCTTCCTTCTCTTCTATCTTCCTTGTCTTCTATCTTCCTTCCTTGCTTCCTTCCTTCCTATCTATTTATCTCTTCTATCTTCCTTGCCTGTGCTTCTCCTTCCTTCCTTCTTCCTATCTATCTTGTCTCTTCTATCTTCCTTGCCTGTGCTTCCTTCCTTCCTTCCTATGATCTATCTTATCTCTTCTATCTTCCTTGCCTGTGCTTCCTTCCTTCCTTCCTTCCTATCTATCTTGTCTCTTCTATCTTCCTTGCCTGCGCTTCCTTCCTTCCTTCCTATGATCTATCTTATCTCTTCTATCTTCCTTGCCTGTGCTTCCTTCCTTCCTTCCTTCCTATCTATCTTGTCTTCTATCTTCCTTGCCTGTGCTTCCTTCCTTCCTTCCTATGATCTATCTTATCTCTTCTATCTTCCTTGCCTGTGCTTCCTTCCTTCCTATCTATCTTGTCTCTTCTATCTTCCTTGCCTGTGCTTCCTTCCTTCCTTCCTTCCTATCTATCTTATCTCTTCTATCTTCTTTGCTTAAACCCTCCTTCTCCCTTCTCACCTCTAACTCAACTCTTTACTGCATCCTACAATTTGTCTTTCTCTTCCAATAAAACCATAATTTTCACTCACATAAACTTTATATAACACTCATTATTCCTTACAAAATTATTATCACTCATTATTCTTTACAAAATCTTTATCATCATATTATTTACTCATTTTCTTTTATCCTTTCAGTGTGTCCAAACCATCTCAAAGTACTTCTCTTGACTCTTCCCACCACTCAACCGCCTTTTGCTACTTTAAAAAAACCTTCTTGAAGCCAAATATCACCAAAAACAAATAAACTTAACATAACATAAATAACATAACTATTAATAAAACATAAATAACATAACTATTAATAAAACATAAATAACATAACTATTAATAAAACATAAATAACATAACTCTTAATAAAACATAAATAACATAACTCTTAATAAAACATAAATAACATAACTATTAATAAAACATAAATAACATAACTCTTAATAAAACATAAATAACATAACTCTTAATAAAACATAAATAACATAACTCTTAATAAAACATAAATAACATAACTATTAATAAAACATAAATAACATAACTATTAATAAAACATAAATAACATAACTCTTAATAAAACATAAATAACATAACTATTAATAAAACATAAATAACATAACTCTTAATAAAACATAAATAACATAACTCTTAATAAAACATAAATAACATAACTATTAATAAAACATAAATAACATAACTATTAATAAAACATAAATAACATAACTATTAATAAAACATAAATAACATAACTCTTAATAAAACATAAATAACATAACTATTAATAAAACATAAATAACATAACTCTTAATAAAACATAAATAACATAACTATAAATAAAACATAAATAACATAACTCTTAATAAAACATAAATAACATAACTCTTAATAAAACATAAATAACATAACTCTTAATAAAACATAAATAACATAACTCTTAATAAAACATAAATAACATAACTATTAATAAAACATAAATAACATAACTATTAATAAAACATAAATAACATAACTCTTAATAAAACATACCTAACATAACTCTTAATAAAACATAAATAACATAACTCTTAATAAAACATAAATAACATAACTCTTAATAAAACATACCTAACATAACTCTTAATAAAACATAAATAACATAACTCTTAATAAAACATAAATAACATAACTCTTAATAAAACATAAATAACATAACTCTTAATAAAACATAAATAACATAACTCTTAATAAAACATAAATAACATAACTATTAATAAAACATAAATAACATAACTCTTAATAAAACATAAATAACATAACTAAATAAATAATAAATAAACATAAACTCTTAATAAAACATAAATAACATAACTCTTAATAAAACATAAATAACATAACTATTAATAAAACATAAATAACATAACTCTTAATAAAACATAAATAACATAACTTAATAAAACATAAATAACATAAAATATTAATAAAAACATAAATAACATAAACTGTAATAAAACATAAATAACATAACTCTATCTAAAAAACATAAAATAACATAACTATTAATAAAACATAAATAACATAACTCTTATAATAAATAACATAAATAAAACATAATCATAACTATTAATAAAACATTAAATAACATAACTCTTAATAAAACATAAATAACATAACTAATTAATAAAACATAAATAACATAACTCTTAATAAAACATAAATAACATAACTATTAATAAAACATAAATAACATAACTCTTAATAAAACATAAATAACATAACTCTTAATAAAACATAAATAACATAACTATTAATAAAACATAAATAACATAACTCTTAATAAAACATAAATAACATAACTATTAATAAAACATAAATAACATAACTCTTAATAAAACATAAATAACATAACTATTAATAAAACATAAATAACATAACTATTAATAAAACATAAATAACATAACTATAAATAAAACATAAATAACATAACTATTAATAAAACATAAATAACATAACTATTAATAAAACATAAATAACATAACTATTAATAAAACATAAATAACATAACTATTAATAAAACATAAATAACATAACTATTAATAAAACATAAATAACATAACTATTAATAAAACATAAATAACATAACCTTAAATAATACATAAATAACATGACCATAAAATCTTGCTCTAAGGTGTTCAAGCCATCACAGTGAATACATCAGATTGGATACAGTGAATACATGGATAAATCAGTGCAATTTACTTTATTTCTGTTGTTCAATGCAAAGCTGTAGATTCTTCCTGCTTTATTATTTGCCACTGTGTTGAGTGTACACCCAGTCCCTAGGCAGTGTAGGTAGCCTCCACCTGTGTGCCTCTAGCGGTGTACAAGAATTCATGTAGTAGTGTGATAGAATAGCCTCAGTATTTTTTTGCCCTACAATTACGTTCACTGCTTGAGTTTATTCACCTTGTTTATGCTTCCTCCACTTCAGCCTTGCATGCAATTCTCTGTTTTGTGTTGATTTAGCAGTCACTCAGCCTGTCAATGCACAGTTTTGTCAGCACTAATTCTACTGTTTTGCATTTTAGAAGAAAAAAATTGTTGATTGATTTGTGTGTTGTATATTTGTGATGGAGGGCATTGACTGCGGCATGTACTTAGTATAGATTGTACCTATCAGATTGGTAGTCATACAGAGCAGTCCCCAGCTAGTCATATAGATAAAGCCATAAAGTGCATGAACCTAGAAAATGGCCTTCTCTGCTGTGGCGTCAACAGAGGGGATGGCAAGAGTAAGGGGAAAGGGTAGGGAAGGGTTGATAGGACTACCGTACATAACACTATAGTCGCCAGTCACTCGCCACTGCACTAATGTCGCCAGGCACAATATATTACGAATTTTAGCATCACTACTGACTTTTATGTGCCACTGAAGACATGTAGTGTGATGTACGTACATAATATAAACTACTGTGTATCATCTTCAGTGGGACATACAAATCAGTAGTGATGCTAAAATTCGTAATATATTGTGCCTGGCGACATTAGTGCAGTGGCAAGTGACTGGCGACTATATAGTGTTATCTACGGTAGTAAGGGAGAGGAAGTGAACTGTGGAGTGATGGAAAAGATGAAGTAGAGCACTCTGAGATGCTTTGAACACTGGTAGAGGATAAGATAAAGTGAAATGACAAGAAGGATATAGAAGAGGATATAGATCTAGAAGTGTGACAGGATGACCCCCGTGATAGGATGACCCCCGTGATAAATGGGAAGATAGAGTGCGTGGGAGGACTGGAAGATGAGAGAATGAGGTACATGGACAGGTGCGGATGGAGACTTCTAACCTGATCACCCCCTTGAGGGACTACAAAGGAACAGGTGTCAGTGTAGACTAGACTAGACAATCAACTCTTTTTGTCACTTCCATTAGCAAAACTCCGGATTCAACGGATTCACTAACGGATTAAAAATGATAAAGCGTAGATTTAAAAAAGAATTAGGAAAGAAACTGGTTCACAAATAGGGTGGTAAATGATTGGAATGGACTCAGTTGTTAGGTGGTCAGTGGAGTCTATAGGGAGTTTTAAAATGAGGCTAGATAATTTCACGGATGGGGATGAAGGGTGGAGGTATGTAGGTACATAGTTTTAAGTAACAGGAACTACCACGTGTAAGTCTCACGGCCTCTTGTAGCTTCCTTATTTTCTTATGTTCTTACGTTTTTATGTTCTTATGTTCCTATATAAAAAATTATCCTCAGGAGCTGCTAGAGGACTTCACATCGGGCGGCTTCAACCTAGATCTGATGGACGACGACGACGGTCCGGCCTTCACCAGCGACCCGGTGTTCTCCTCCCCGCAGGTCTCCTCCCCCAACTCCTCCCACCACTCCTTCGACGACGCGCTCACCCCGGACTCCATGGAGATTGTGGCGTGATTGTTACTGTGCATCTTATAAATACTGATATTTTCCTGTGCGATGTGAGTTCTTGCTTGTTTTCTTGTGTCTTGATGTGCCTGAATGAGGCTTCTTGTTGTTTTTAGTTTAGTTTTGTTTGTCATTTATATTTTGCTTCCCTGCAAAGTAATTGTGTTATGTATATACATATATATTTAATGAAAGTTCAAATTTGTTATGTCCCTTCACAACTATCATATTTTGTAGTTATTTTTATTAATGTTTTATGGTAAGTACTTTAGAATATATTGAGTTTGCAGTGAATAAATGCATTGATTTACTCAAAAGACTTCTTGGCTTAATTTCTTAAGCCCTTCTTTTTTTACTGGACTGGATTTGAAGTCAAGCCAAAAAGGCATCTTTTCTCGAATTGGATTTGACAGTGATAAATGCATACACATTGCATTGTACCTATCAACACAACCACTGTGCCGAGAGTATGTGGAAGTGTCTCGCCTGCAGTTTTTATAAGAATAATATTTAGGATATCCATATATTAAATTTAACATGAAAAGTAATCCATCTGTCAGATATCATAGCAGGAGCTGTCGCTTGCATGTACAGTAAGGTCTCGCACTTGGCAACTATCGGGTGCCGACAAAACCTCACCTAATGTAAATGATTCAAACAACAGGAAAACTTGGATGGATACCACAGCCCTCAGAAAGTTTGCCTTTTTTTAAATTATTTGTTGACTCAAGACCTCATTTTCTCTATCAGTCATAATCAGATCTAAGAGATAAATTAAAGATGGGTTATTTATAAGTTTCTTTTTGCTAGGGAAATACACAGAGAACAGTTGGAGAGCATTTGCATGGAGGGCTGGGGAATATCCGCCAAATGTGAGCTATAATAGGGTGCCAAATATGATTCAGTGTTTCTTGGCGAGGGGAAATAATCGCCAAACGGGAGAATATGGTCGTCAATTGAGATTCAGGGAAGCAATTGATCGGGGTCACCAAAACTGAACCTGCCATATGCAAGACCTTACTGTAGTACTAAGGCAGTTCACTTTAAAAATAATAGGAAAATAAATCCTAAAGAATAAGTAATGCCACTGTTGCAACAAGACGTAGGATGTTGTTGTGGGACTGGCACCACCAGGCTTCATGTTGGTACCTGACACAATAGTACATAGCTGGTTATTTGAGTGGAGAATCACGTTGGTCATTATGTTTCAAAGTACATATTGATTTAACAAGCATAGTAGCCACATTGCCTTTATCTCTGTCTGTATTGGATGACATTTACGTACTGTACATCATGTGGATATTTTTTTTTTTTCTGCAAAATTAATTCACCACTACGATATACCAGTAGTGCATCCGTCTCCATTACTCCACTTGTGTTGCTCATGTCATTTTGTTTTCTCTCAGTGAATGATAACTAGAAAAATTTGTATATAATTTATCACATTCATATTTGCAGTATGATAATTGATAACGTCCCATAAAGGACTCCCCACCCTCCCTGAAGAAAGCAAGCACAGCGACTGATGTCAAATTGTCCTGAATATCCTGGCTTGGTAAGAATTGTACATAGTATTTTTGTGAGATTGTTGACCCGGAAGCCTTGTGAGCGTCCCTGCACTGGTGATGTTGTTCCTCAGGCCTTGTGAGCGTCCATGCACTGGTGATGTTGTTCCTCAGGCCTTGTGAGCGTCCATGCACTGGTGGTGTTGTTCCTCAGGCCTTGTGAGCGTCCATGCACTGGTGATGTTGTTCCTCAGGCCACGATGCTGCTGTTGAGGATGTATATAAAGTGTTATGATTAGTTGTATTTTGAATACTTTTGTATGTAGTCACATAATCTATGGCTCTGTGTTTACTCAGAGATGAAGCCTCTGTCCCCTTGATTTACTGTAAGTCTTTATCTTTTAACTATCTATATATAAGTCTTTCTCTTGTATCTATCTATCTATCTATATATATGTATATAATACACTCATCATTGTGTAGGTGAAGAAAGTTATTATTGTGGATACAACAAGCATGGTTATTTTTTCATATTTTGTACAACTTGATGAATATTCTTATTTCGGTTCCAGCCAAGACAAGTCATGTCCTTACCACCTGACGTGCAGATAAAATAATGTTACAATGCAGAAACACTCATTGAGTTAGACCTAGACTGGGTTCTATTTGCTGCTGACTTTTATTAATATGGTTAATATAATTAATATAGCGATGGTTCGCTTACAAAAAACAGAAAACAAACTGTCACTGTACCTACGTAGAAGGAAAGTACTTAGGCCTTTGTGATTATACAGTGAATTATCATGATATTTAATGGCACATGGATGGAAATTTTATGACCACAATTGAAGATATGAAGGTTGTGTTATAACAATACTTTGTAAGATTTTATGTAGAGCAAAATTTAATGTTTCCTTTAATCATAGAAGCAGTGGCGTACCGAGGGGGGGGGGGGGCCATGGGGCCATGCCCCCCCCCCCTTTTTGCAAAGAATAAATCATAAATATATATATTTATTAAAAATATATATGAAAAAAAAAAAAAAAAAAAAATATATATATATATATATATATATATATATATATATATATATATATATATATATATATATATATATATATATATATATATATATATATATATATATTGCCCCCCCCCCCTTTTTTTTTCAATTTTCTGGGTACGCCACTGCATGATGATAGAAGGTATACAGCAAATGACGGCTTGATTACTATATGTTTTCCCTTCATATACTCATGGAGTTTAAGAGTGAAATAGCTTGAAAGGTTTCGTGGAATTCTGAAAACACTGTACAGTATATTATTGATCTAAACCCACACACAGGAGAACACAAGGAAAAATTGTGAAAAGGAAGATTTTTAAATAAGAAAGAAGTACAGGTCTCCCTATAGAAGTGTGTACGCATGGAATAGCTGAGAAGAGGTGATAACAGCAAGAAGTGGGCATCAGTTGAAAGAAAAACCAGATAAGCATAGATACCGTGAACCCTAATCATGACCTGTACCTCAACACCACCATCATCATCACTATCACTACATAGCCATGATCACTCACCACCTTCATTATTACCATCATCAATATCATCATTGTGAATGTTATAAGTATCATATCATCATTATTATTGTTGCCATCATCATCTCCATCATCAATCCAAGCTTAATCCTTTCAGTAAACAGGGCAAGGAAATAAAGACACCGGAGCTAGCTAGTTAACGTTTACTATTGACAAGAGGACTGCTGAGATAGAATAGTGTGATTATTGCCGCCAGAAAAGCATAGGATACGTTGCCATACTCAGCTGATTGTTAGAAGGAGACAAGAGCCACAAGTCTTGCAGTAATTGAGGGAAAACTTAGCCAGCGAAGAGTAAAATAAAAAGCCAAAAAAAAGCAGTTTCTACTCTTTGTCTGGGAATAAACTTTGGAGAAACTGTTGTGGATTGAAAGTCTATCACGAAGGTTCATATTAATTACTGAGAAACATTCACATTTCATCTTACGTTTATGTTTGTACTGCCATGAAGAGTAGAGAGGAGTTGGCTGACGTATCACTTCAATCCTTTCTTTTGGAATACTTTTTAGAAAAACCATTTTGTTTCCAAGAGAATTGTCTATGAGGAAGCTTCATATCTATTACTGAGAAACATACATACACACATTTTGTCTGACAGTGATGGTGGTAACAATTGCCCCATGAATTCACAACATCGTCATATCATCTTTCTGTTTAACATCAGATTTTCCCATAATGTCTGATGAGGTTAGACGGTCGATGATACAAGTTTTAATTAATTCGTTTCTGCATAACTTTATTTGATCTTGGACATCTGTTGTTAAGTCATCCAAAAGCCCAGCCATTGTTTAGCTCTGCCCAGCCTCCACCCGTGAGAACCATGCAATGCCTTAAGGAAGGATCAGTCTTCACATTCTTATTGCTTTACTTAATGCTGAAAAAGATAATTTGCTATTGTATATATAGTGTAGTAACATTATCATATTTTATATTTGTGTTATACATTGGTGATAAGTGAACACATTCATTGGTACCAAGTGTTGAGATCTGGACATTATTGAGGAAAACCTGATTGCTCTTTTTATACTGTGTCCACCCCGCCTTGTCCCTGTGTCCACCCCGCCTTGTCCCTGTGTCCACCCCGCCTTGTCCCTGTGTCCACCCCGCCTTGTCCCTGTGTCCACCCGCCTTGTCCCTGTGTCCCTTGTCCCTGTGCCGCGCCCCAGCCACTGCCCGGGTGCCGGGGCGGCGCCGTGAGCTGTGAACTCAATCAGCATGTGCTAAAAGACAAATAAAATGTATATTTGAGTAGATCAAGCATCATTTCCCACTCTCAGTAATAGCTCTTCTTATCAAGGTAATACAAATGGTTGTAGTCAGATATATTTCAACTGTAAGAAGAATGTAGTTATGGATCATGGATGTATATGTATGGAAGCAGAAGGATATATAAGTGTACATGTAGCTACATCATGCATAAGCAATGCTCGTGTAGAAAATTTGCAAAAATGATCAATTAGTGAATACATAGCACTAAAGATGGATTTAGAACCAGGCATTGCGGAGGTGATGCAGATGCTAATGGAAACGTTAGTGTTAATAAAAGTGAGAAAAGTAGAGGGTAGATATACTGTAATCCTAGATTAACTGGTTAGACAGAGATACATCCCTCATTGTCATTAGAAATGTGTCATTAAGCTGCGTCCACACTACGGTGGGACTCATAATTCCCAGCGTACGTAATGCCTACCTATATATATTAGTCTATTTTTTTTATTATGGTCAAAATGCACTAAGGAAGCCACGCCCCCTGCCTGCCCTTCTATTCTACGGGGCAGCTGATTGGTGCATTCCTCGTATCATCACTACCAATCACAGTATCTTCACTACTTAACAGCGGCGTGACCACTGGGTTAGACATCTTCACTACAGAGGGTGACAAAATCAAAAATCCCTCTGTAGTGAAGATTGCTCTCTCCAGTGGTCACGCCGTTGTTAAGTAGTGAAGATACTGTGATTGGTAATGATGATACGAGGAATGCACCAATCAGCTGCCCCGTAGAATAGAAGGGCAGGCAGGGGGCGTGGCTTCCTTAGTGCATTTTGACCATAATAAAAAAAATAGACTTATATAGTGCATGTGGACGGGCCTTTAGACATCCTTCTCACAGAGTGAGAGGGATGGACATATCAAGAAAAATGTATCATTGTGGACGCTTAATTTTATTTAGTTAAAGACCTGTCTTTACACCTGTGTGCGTGGAGGGGGGGAGGTGCACTACCTAGGCTAGCGGAGCTCGGGGGTATTCTGATGCCATAAAAGGATATAAGATAATATAAGAGTGTAATTCTAAGATAAGATCAGTGGTAGGTATTAGAGCATTATACAGAGTACAGCAGCCATGGCCACTGCCAGTGGGCCGTAGTGGGCTCTGGATTCTCATGGGGGTCACGTAAAGTGGTGTAATACCATTGGAAAACAGTAAAAATAAACTGTATTAGCAGGAAAGTATGCAAAAATAAATGATAATAGTAACTAAAACAATCTTGTCCTCTGAATTACTAAATAAAAAATAAATAAATAAATAAATAAATACATCAAAACAAAAGCAGTGCAGTGTGGCCATCAACAGTGCGAGCATCAGCTGTTCGTCACTGCCTCCGTGTTATTACCCAGATTTACCCCACACACACAAGTACTTCAGCGGCGTGGCTCCTATGCATGGACTATAAGGATGAATTCTCTCAGAAAATGGCTGTACAGACCGAGGGTGAGTAGAAATAAGGGAAAAAATAGCGAAAATAAGGCCGTGTTGGAAGTGGCCTTGAGGAGAAACATTTCCGTATTGAACAAACTTTTTCGTTCATGTGTTATATATGATGTTATTGTGGGTGTATTTGGCCTGTTGTTTGGGTTTTTTATATAATGGAGGCTGTGTAATGTCTGCTATAGGTGTTAGGTTAATGGGATGATGGGTAATGGGTGATTCATTACCTGTAGCGTAACCTGACTTACGTGTTTATGTTAATTACTCCTTTGTGCTACCAGGGTGGACGCGTTACCTAGGGGGTGTTTGGGTGCTATTTGAATGGTGTTATGGGTTAATGTGTCCTGTAGGTGTTCGGTTAATGGTGTTATGGGTAATGGTGGTCCTTGCCTCCCTCTTCCCCATAGTCTCAGGAGGAGGGTGAACGGAGGGAAGTATTGGTGTGAAAGGCGGAAGTAAGGGTGTCTAGTGAATGCTAAGGGGATAGGAAGTCATTATAATGGTAATACCTATGATAATAGTTATGGTGATTGTTATAGACAGGTGGAAATGGAGATGAGGTGATGACATGGAACAGGTGGCAAATTTGATAGAAACGGATTAAGTTAGTTTGAGGGTTAGGTTAGGTTAGTTTAATGGTTTGATTAGATTATTATTTGATGCTTTTACAAATGGAGAGTATTTTTTTTCCAGTCAAAATGTCTAAAAAGTGTATTTTTAGAAATTTATCATCACTTTTTTCGAATAATAAAACACACTTTTTTGAATTTGCACAAAAACTATCTCCATTAGGAAAAGTATCACACAGGAAGCGAAAAAAAAACGAACTTGTCTGAAAATCTTGCAAAAATAAAGTAATTTTTTACGGAAACTGGTCATTTAGGCTGTGATTATTTTAAGCATTTGAGATACATTGAGACTGATATACATTAAGGCTGTGATTTCTTAAGGCCAAGATACATTAAGGCTGTGATTTCTTAAGGCCAAGATACATTTTGACTGATTTCTAAGGTCAAGATACATTTAGACTTGATTTCTAAGGCCAAGATACATTTAGACTGATTTCTAAGGCCAAGATACATTTAGACTGATTTCTAAGGCCAAGATACATTAAGGCTGATTTCAAAGGCCAAGATACATTTAGGCTGTGATTTCTAAGGCCAAGATACATTTAGGCTGTGATTTCTAAGGCCAAGATACATTTAGGCTGTGATTTCTTAGGCCAAGATACATTAAGGCTGATTTCAAAGGCCAAGATACATTTAGGCTGTGATTTCTAAGGCCAAGATACATTAAGGCTGATTTCAAAGGCCAAGATACATTTAGGCTGTGATTTCTAAGGCCAAGATACATTTAGGCTGTGATTTCTAAGGCCAAGATACATTTAGGCTGATTTCTTAAGGCCAAGATACATTTAGGCTGTGATTTCTAAGGCCAAGATACATTTAGGCTGATTTCTAAGGCCAAGATACATTTAGGCTGTGATTTCTAAGGCCAAGATACATTTAGGCTGTGATTTATAAGGCCAAGATACATTTAGGCTGATTTCAAAGGCCAAGATACATTTAGGCTGTGATTTCTAAGGCCAAGATACATTTAGGCCCTGTGATTTCTAAGGCCGAGAAACATTTAGGCTGTGATTTCAAAGGCCGAGATACATTTAGGCTGTGATTTCTAAGGCCGAGATACATTTAGGCTGTGATTTCAAAGGCCGAGATACATTTAGGCTGTGATTTCAAAGGCCGAGATACATTTAGGCTGTGATTTCTAAGGCCGAGATACATTTAGGCTGTGATTTCAAAGGCCGAGATACATTTAGGCTGTGATTTCTTAAGGCCAAAATACATTTAGGCTGTGATTTCTAAGGCCGAGATACATTTAGGCTGTGATTTCAAAGGCCAAGATACATTAAGGCTGTGATTTCTAAGGCCGAGATACATTTAGGCTGTGATTTCAAAGGCCAAGCTACATTAAGGTTGTGTTTTCAAAGGCCAAGATACATTTAGGCTGTGATTTCAAAGGCCGAGATACATTTAGGCTGTGATTTCAAAGGCCAAGATACATTAAGGCTGAGATTTCAAAGGCCAAGATACATTTAGGCTGATTTCAAAGGCCGAGATAGTACATTTAGGCTGTGATTTCTAAGGCCGAGATGCATTAAGGCTGTGATTTCAAAGGCCAAGATACATTTAGGTTATGATTTCAAAGGCCAAGATACATTTAGGCTGTGATTTCAAAGGCCAAGATACATTAAGGCTGTGATTTCAAAGGCCAAGATACATTTAGGCTGTGATTTCTAAGGCCAAGATGCATTTAGGCTGTGATTTCAAAGGCCGAGATAGTACATTTAAGCTGTGATTTCTAAGGCCGAGATGCATTTAGGCTGTAATTTCAAAGGCCAAGATACATTAAGGCTGTGATTTCAAAGGCCGAGATACATTTAGGCTTTGATTTCAAAGGCCGAGATACATTTAGGCTGTAATTTCAAAGGCCAAGATACATTTAGGCTGTGATTTCAAAGGCCAAGATACATTAAGGCTGTGATTTCAAAGGCCAAGATACATTAAGGCTGTGATTTCAAAGGCCAAGATACATTAAGGCTGTGATTTCAAAGGCCAAGATACATTTAGGCTGTGACTATATTCCAAGAGTTGTTTAAGCCACACTATTACGAATCTTTCTGACTTGGCTGGGCTTCACTGTCCCTAACAATCATTACACGTACATAGGTCATCATTATCTTGGTTAGTTTAGGTGAGGTGAGGTTAGGTTATTTTAGTTTAGGTGAGGTTAGGTCTTTAGCGTCCTTATTTCCCCATGCCTTCGCGCCGGGGCTGGACGTACGTTGGCTCTTCTTCATGTCCCTCCACCTCCTTGTTTTTTTCTGTCACTTTTACACAACTCTCTTCATTGCACATGTCATTAATTCTATCCTGGTCCTTCCTGTCCTGTACTGTACTTGGTGTAAATGGGGTGCAGTCAGTTCGTAGACAAGTTGTTTTGTACACAAGTAGATTCGTACACCAAAAATTTGTTTCGTAGTCTATATGAAACCATAGTTGTTTCGTACACTCAGCTCAGAGTTGAACTTGATTACTAGAGTTACGAAACGACACCAGGTATGTACAAAAAAATTCAAAATCAGTGTACGAAACAACTAACAAAACCTGGGTACGAAACAACTTGTGTACGAAACTCCCTGTAACCGTGTAAATTACCTATATTAGTTTTGTGGCCCTTATTCATATTTGCTCATTAATGTTGTAGTTGAGGGATATTTTTGCAGTCCCATTACTGAGATATAGAGACCAAAAGTATAGATATGGAAGTGTAACTGTACTCCACAATTACCATTAGGGCAGTGAGAAAAATGGGTCAGTATAAGAATTTTAGGCACAGCAAGGCAAATTTTTACATTTTCATTATGTTTAAATGAAACTAAACCAAAATTTCACGTAAAATGTATAGAAAACTAAAACAGAAAGATGATGCAATAGCAAATATGTTAATTTTTCATGTATTATTAATAGAGTAAATATAAAGACTAAGAATGACGTTGAAAGCCTAGAGAAGAAAGAGGTAGAATCAGGGAGATTAACGCAGACAATAAGTACTGTCAAGAATGTACAAACACACCTGGTAGTGGTAATGAAGGCAAGCCAAAGTGAGGGAAGGGTTGCAACATTTGTGACCTGGAGTGTGGAACCAAAACAGAGATTTAATAATGCGTTACTAAGGAAGTTTATTATATCGAGCCTCTTATAGAAATGATCAGCGGAGTGTGTATGTGTGACTGTCACGTATATAGGTGGTGTATAAGAGTAGAATGATGGAAGAAAAATGTTGAGTTGCAAAAATTTTTGTGCCAAAAAAATTTGAGTGCCAAAAAATTTTGAGTGCTAAAATTTTTAGAGTGCTAAAAAATGTTACGTGCCAATTTTTTTATTTAGTGCCAATTTTTTTTGAGTGCCAAATTTTTATTTTGAGTGCCCAAAATTTTTGAGTACCAAGAATTTTTGAGTGCCAAAAATGTAACTTTTGTTTTCTTTTGTACAACTACAGTATGTGTACTAATATACACGGAATAGCTATACGTTACTTCAAACTATAATAGATTATTTTTTTCTTTTAATTTGAAATTTAATTATTTTAATTTGAAGTTCAGTTATTTTATTTTGAAGTTCAGTTATTTAAATTTAAACTTCAGTTTTTATAATTTAAACTTCAGTTTTAATTTAAACTTCAGTTGTTTTAATTTGAGATTCACTTGTTTTAATTTGAAGTTTAGTTGTTTTAATTTGAGAGTGGAAAGGTGTAGTGGATATAACTATTGCACATGTATAAACTGCACTCAATCTTAAGGAAATTATTTTTTTGATGTGTTCTTTCATATCATACTTAAACTTGATCTCATATAGACTTTCCTACTTTTGGGGAGAAATTGTATAGTTATTCATCACAGCCTACAAACTTACCTACTGACTTATGGATTGCTTAGAAGAGCAGGAGTGTGGCAACAGGAGCTCCCCTTCCTAGGAACATAATGCGTTCTTGTGGGTTCATCCTTAACTCAAATTGTATGAAAGTCCAACATTATTCTTGTCAATACTGAATACTACACACAGCTTTGTAAATAAATGTTTCTACAATACAGCTATACCCCAATAATACTCAGCAATATGTTCAAACAGCCTATCTATGACTCTATTATCTATTACTAAATTACTCTATTATATATTACTATTACTCTATTATCTATTAAGTACTATTACTCTATTATCTATTACTATTACTATTATCTATTACTATTATCTATTACTATTATCTATTACTATATTATCTATTACTATTATCTATTACTCTATTATCTATTACTATTACTCTATTATCTATTACTATTACTCTATTATCTATTACTATTACTATTATCTATTACTCTATTATCTATTACTCTTACTCTATTATCTATTACTATTACTCTATTACTATTACTATTACTCTATTACTATTACTCTATTATCTATTACTATTACTCTATTATCTATTACTATTACTCTATTACTATTACTCTATTACTATTACTATTACTCTATTACTATTACTCTATTACTCTATTACTATTCTTACTATTACTATTACTCTATTACTATTACTCTATTATCTATTACTATTATCTATTACTCTATTATCTATTACTATTATCTATTACTATTACTCTATTACTATTACTCTATTATCTATTACTATTACTCTATTATCTATTACTATTACTCTATTATCTATTACTATTACTCTATTATCTATTACTATTACTCTATTATCTATTACTATTACTCTATTATCTATTACTATTACTCTATTATCTATTACTATTACTCTATTATCTATTACTATTACTCTATTATCTATTACTATTACTCTATTATCTATTACTATTACTCTATTATCTATTACTCTATTGTCTATTACTATTACTCTATTGTCTATTACTATTACTCTATTGTAAAGGTTTAGATTATTACTGGGGGTTTTAAGTACTTAGACTTCACTTACCTCTCAATAGTTAAATCACCTTCGGGTTGTTTGTTTGACTCACTATGAAGCTATCAGTCCAGGACTACATACAGGGTAAACAATAAACACTTGGTAAACACCTTATCTAGTTTATTTACAAGATCTACACATAACAAAAATAGCACCCCCCAACACAAGATTCATCCACTCAATCACGCCCTAAATATCTTCCCTACATACGCCTACGATAACCTACTGTCTGGTATCTGGCTGGGGAATAGATATAAGGGGTTATGGATTATGATTATAAGAACCTGTAGCCTCGAGCCTGTGGTCCTCGTCGCGCACACACGTGGTCGACTTCCTGTCTAGCGACTCGCTCCTTGCTCCCAGCTTGCGTCTGCCTCTACCAAGCCCTCCTTCTCCTCGCGGTATGACTTGCCCTGCGTCTGCTAGCAGGAATCAAGCACCAGACACGCGGGGAACTGGAAGGAGGTGGCGAGAGGTCCAGAAGACGTCCTCGGCTGGGGGAGGTGTAGTCGTGGCCGTGACCTGTAACAGAGTGGGGCCCGAGGCAGGTCGCCCTGCCTCGACCTGGCTGCTCCAAGATGGCGGCTGGTGGCGCGTTGCCACTTCGGCTCATCTAAACATATTTTCTATACCCTGTTTCTTATTATGCATGCCTGAATTCCTATCAGCCACCACATGCAATTTACTTCGGGTGTCTCTGCTAGCGCACCCTGCTACTCGTGGGGAGGCAACTATGAGCCTAAAACCCCTCCCACAGACTGGAATCCTTTCCCGCCACCAGAAAAACATTAACTGGCATCCGCCAGCGGGGACAACAGCCTTTCTAGAAAAGGCTTGGGTAAAAAGAGCAGAGAGTTAGGGCCTAATCCTACAAGCCCTCAGGGAGCCAGCCGGAAAATAGGCTTTGAACTGCGACTGAAAACCGTGGTTTAGCTCCCCACCTAGAAAGAAGAAGGAGCCTGGCGCCAAGCGCAAATATGGGGACTGAATGCATATAAAATGTCTAGCCATTACATCTATTATCTATTATTATTACTCAATCATCTATTACTATTACTCAATCATCTATTACTATTACTCAATCATCTATTACTATTACTCAATCATCTATTACTCTATCACTGCCTTCACCTGTATAGAGCAATGGTTCCTGCTATGACCACTGGATCCGCTTTAATGCTTCCAAAACATGTTGAGGTGATTAGATACATGTAAAGACCACAATTTGTATGCACAGACAGGTTTGTTTGTGCCTCTGAAAGTAGGTATGCAGTGCAGTTCAGTTGTGGGTCGGGAGTCTGGCCTTTTTTATCGGCACTCCCTGATGTTTCTCTTCTTGCTGTCTGGGTCTTTAGTTAGTTGTCTTCTCTTATTATGTCTTTAAATTTCTTTGTCTTTCTTTCATCTTCTTTTCTCTGGTCATCCAAAAACTGTTGATTGTTCTTTTTGCTTCTTCCATATTCCCATCTCCAAACAAATACTCACCCACTATATCCTCTTCCTCCTCTATGTAAGGTTGTTGTAGCCTCACAATTTTCTTTCTTTCATTACTATATGCTGGACACCATAACAAAAAGTGCTTTAACCCCTTGAGAAAACCCCCCAAAAAAATGATAGAGAAAAAATATGTAGGCCAGTGTAGGTTTTTTTTTTTTTTCTACTCTAGGCCAGTCTTTAAAATGATAACCTCCTTCTTCAACTTCAATGTTTGGGAGTGCCTGTGTCAAAATATAGGAAGAAGAAGAAGGCAGGAAAGGAATTTGTTTTCTTCCGCCCAGTGAGTTGAAGGAAGTGCAGATTTCCTTATAGAGATGTTGTGTTGACTTTGACTCAGCAGTTCCGTGTGAGGAAGACTTCCCTGTTTGCTCTGCCCACTGCCCTGCCCATCCATACCCCACCTGGGAGGGGGGGGGGTCTCTCTCTCTCTCTCTCTCTCTCTCTCTCTCTCTCTCTCTCTCTCTCTCTCTCTCTCTCTCTCTCTCTCTCTCTCTCCCCTCTCTCTCTCTCTCTCTCTCTCTCTCTCTCTCTCTCTCCTCTCTCTCTCTCTCTCTCTCTTCTCTCTCTCTCTCTCTCTCTCTCTCTCCTCTCTCTCTCTCTCTCTCTCTCTCTCTCTCTCTCCTCTCTCTCTCTCTCTCTCTCTCTCTCTCTCTCTCTCTCTCTCTCTCCTCTCTCTCTTCTCTCTCTCTCTCTCTCTCTCTCTCCTCTCTCTCTCTCTCTCTCTCTCTCTCTCTCTCTCTCTCTCTCTCTCTCTCCTCTCTCTCTCTCTCCTCTCCCTCTCTCTCTCTCTCTCTCCTCTCTCTCTCTCTCTCTCTCTCTCTCTCTCTCTCTCTGTGTACTTAATTGTGTGTAGTTTAGCCAGGCCTGTTTCTTATTATATGCAAACTACGCGGTCAGACAGGGCCCCCGAAGCCACCAAGGGGCCCGCAGGCTGCCAATATTTGCTTTTTTTATAGAATCTAGTCTCTTCCTCTTAAATTGCACCAGATTGATGCATTTAAATATTTATGGCGTGCCCCTGGACCACCTTAGAGGGCTTGGAATCCCCCCACCATAGTTTTACAAAATAGAGCTACCAAACAGCATTTCGCATAGGACCCCCAAAAGACTAGAAACGGCCCTGTGTGTAGCTTGTGTGATGCAGTGAGGGTCAGGGAAGGATGCCACAAGCTGAAGGAATGTGCCTATTCATCATGATTAGCTTTGCCTCCACACACAGAGCTGCCTTGTCCCCTCCTCCCGTGCCAGGCCATGTGACTGCTTGGTTAGTACTTTTGTCAGCCTCATGTGACCACTGTTTGTGTTAGAGAAGGCAGCAAAGGAGTACACTGTATTTACCTAGTTGTGATATACGGGAAATTTGTGAGGTACACTCGTGGGCTCCTGTCTCCTTGTCTCAATTGGTCAATCTTAACTTTAGAAACATGAATATTCTTGGCATCTATAATTTCACTGTCCAGGTTATTCCACATATCAATGCACCAATAGGGAAAACTTTACTTCTTGATATCCTTCAAGCATCTATTCTTCTTAAGTTTCTTCGTATGACCTTGTATGGCTCCAACATACAACTGTACATACATGTCCTCTGTCATTTCTCTCCATTCCTGACATAGCTCTATACAGTGCTATCAAGTCTCCTCTTTTTCTCCTTTCTAACAATGATGACAACCTCAATTTTTTCAGCCTCTCCTGTAGTAGTAGATGTTAGAAGCTGGTTGCTGATAGGGTAGTAAGGCCACATGTACGTTCAGTTACATAGTGTAGCGTTTTGTGTTGTTGAGTGGGTGTGAACCATCTGTGGTAACGATTTAACCTTGATCCAGCGTTTTTTGTTTTGTGGTTGAGATTGAAGATTGAGATATTTATAGATATACCTGTTTAGATATTGTACTAGCTATTAGATATTAAGTTGTTTTTCATAATTTATGGTATAGGCCATTAAGCACGATTGAAAGACTATGATGAATGTGTTAAGAGTTGACGGTCTTAAGTATTTGCTTGAATTAGTATATTGAATTATTTTTATCATTATTTATTGCTATAGGCTCTTTGCATGACAATCTGGGTGTGCATAGTTAAGATGTTTAGTTTAATTGTATTCATTCTATATTTTGCTTTATTTTATTTATTCATTCTTGTTTTCTATATTTTATACTTATTCTTTATCTTTTTTATTTACTTCCATTTATTTTTGCTTAAATGTAGCAGCTTGTGATCGATGGACATATCTTTTATCTTTGTCTATTTATTCTTGAGGGGATGAGAAAAACTGAGAGAAACTAGATCATAGCTCACACTCCTACATTTTACAACCTGTGCAACAACCTATATTTTTTAATGATGAGAAGTAGCAAGAAACTTACTATAAAAGGACCTTTCTTTGACTTCAAAACCCATTCATTTTTAAAAAACTAGCGACATTAAGTCTGAAAAGGCCCTTTTTGATCTCTAGGCTAGTCTTTAAAAATGGAAAAATATTAGTCTGCATTTTTTTTTTTACTCTAGGCTAGTCTTAAAATGATAGAGAAAAAATATGTAGATCAATACAGGTGTGTTTTTTTGTACTTTAGGCCAGTCTTTAAAATGATAGAAAAAATTTGTTGATCAGTTTATTAAGTCTGCATTTATTTTCTACACTAGGCCAGTCTTGACCCCTTGAGGCCCAGAACGTAATTTCCATTGTAATTTGACCACCATTAGATTATTTTTAATGAATATAAGCATTGTTTTTATAGATATGACCTGTTTAATACCCTCCCACTAACTAATTTGGTATATTTAGTTACTTTTCGTAATCTTATGGTTCGACAACATACACTTTTATATAGCAAAGGAAAAATTGGGTGTGAAGGGGTTAAAATGATAGAGAAAAAATGTAGGTCAGTGTAGTAGTAAGAGGAAGCAACCTGATAAGGACTCACAATAGATGATAACAAGTGTGTGCTACATTGCCTTGTGTTCATTAAGAGTAAAGTAATGAGTGTTTCCCCCGCCCTGAATTGCCCCATAGGAAGTGAGATGTCCACACAAACTTTCCCAGTGAGTCACAGTTGGCTTCACAGGCTTGACCAGTGTGTTACGTTTCCATCTTGTATTATTATGTGACAATGGGTGGAATGTTACATGTGAGTACCCTATGATGTGTTTTGTCTCACTCATTGGATGGCTACTAAACATTGTCAGTTGACCAGCACATTATAAAGACAAAGTTTATGTGTCCGTTATATGTTGAGATAGATTTAATCCCTTAGAGACAGGAAGTGTTAGGAGTGCATTTATTGACCTAGTGTAGCATACAGGGCCTCAACTATGCTCGTTTGGTCCTGTCTCCATATTTTTATTGATTCAGTTTTCCTTTGAATTGATGCACACTTCACTATCACCACTTCTTTTAGGCGGAGTAGTCCATTCTAGGTGTCTGTCTATACATTCATGGGGAAAACTGTAGTCTACTTTTATTTTAGCATCTTCCTTTTCTTAATCTTTTCTTGTGTGCCCTCAAATATCCAGCCTCTTTTTCTCCTCTCAATAATATATTTGTAACCAAATATTTAGTTTGAAAAGTGTGTAAATAAGAAGCCTTTCTTATTGTTATGTGTTGGTTAAGGATCTTTCTTTTGTCTCATCTTCACGGGTTAAGGGAAGGTGGCGCATAGTAATGCCTGGCAGGATTTTGTGTCTCTGTCTTTCTCTGTCTCACCCCTCTCTGAAGTTAGTAAATATGAAGCCTTTCTAATTGTGTTGTTATTTTTTTCCTCTGTGCAGAAAGATGACCGCTCCCTCATAGCGCAGTTCTACTTTGCCGACGAAGAACTCAACTTGGTGGCGGCCGAGCTGGACAGCTTTGACGGCCGCAAGGACCCTGAGCGATGCACGGCCCTCGTCAACCAGCTGAGGCACTGCCAGGACAGGGTGAGCCTACATCAAAACATCAGAACATAAGCTCCTTTTAAAACTCCCTATTGACTCCGCACTAACTACTGATAACCGAGTCCATTCACGCCATCTATTACCCTGTATGTCTACTATAATACTGTACTGTGAGCTTAATTCAATTAGTACTTATTTTTGTCTGATTTTCCCATGAGCCTACATCAGAACATCACAACATAAGCTCCTTTTAAAACTCCCTATTGACTCTGCACTAACTACCTGATAACTGAGTCCATTCGTGTCATCTACTACCCTATTTGCCTACTACCTTACTGTACTGGGGGCTTAATTCTATGACTTATTTTTGTCTGATTTCCCCGCCCGCTTTTTATTTTTTGTAATTTTTTTAATTATTATTATTATTATTATTTTTTTTTTTTACCTGTAAGCCTATAGTGCCTGTAAAGTATAATTTCCTTGAGGGTTTATTTGAGGGTTCTTTTCCTGATGGTTGGCTGTGTAGGTTTGAAGATGGAGTCCAGAGTATCAGGATCAACAATCATTTTAACTTACGAAAATAGTAACATTTTGATGCACTAGATTAAAAAGGGAATGATCTGATTTTGGTCGTAATCTAGTTTTTTGACCCGTGCACAAACGTAATATCACCGTATCTGTACATAGTTATGTGTAGAGGTACAGTGTAGGGGTGTAGGAGGGGCTCACTGTAATACCTTTTATCAACTTACAAAATGGTTCGCCGCCTTTCTCTGGGCAACCAAGAACGACTCCATAAACCAACCTTCATAAAGTAGCTAATTTTTTCATTAACCAGAAATAAGGAACTGACAGGACAATTAAAGGCAAACTAAGGATTCTGAACCATGTACATAATTCAGTCGTCAGGTGGTTAGTGCGGAGTCAATAGGGAGTTTTAAAAAGGAGGCTAGTCAGCTTTATGGATGGGGATGAAAGGTGGATGTAGGTAATGTAAAGTAACAGGAACTACTGCGTGTAGGTCTCACGGCCTCTTGTAGGCTCCTTATTTTCTTATGTTCTTGTTCTTAATTAGAGAGGTGTTTGCAGTGTGCCATAACATGCACTTAAGACAAACTGTTAATATGATCCCATGATGTTTACAGGTACTCAACATCTGCATAGAGATGATGGATGAAGTAATCCCTAGTGAACGTGCGGCGAGGGACTTCCGAGTCAAGTTCCCGGATGACGTGATGCAGGAAAACCTTGCCGGGCAGCTGTGGTTCGGAGCCGAGGTGAGGGTGGCGTCTGGGCAGGCCCGTTTTGGGGCCTAGGCAAGATGCTGTTTGGACGCCCTATTTTGTAAAACTATGGTGGGGGTATTCCAAGCCCTCTAAGGTTGCCCGGGGGCACGCCTTAAATATTTAAATGCATCAATCTGGTGCACTTTATGAAGAAAAGAGGCTAGATTCGTGATTTTTTCTCTCAAATTCAAATAAACATCTCAAGTTGACCTAAGCAATTTAAACCTACAGAAAATGAATTTCTGAAAATAGAAAAATTTCTAGATTCATCAGAATTTTAGTAGAACTACCGATACTCATCATATTTTTAATTTCTAAAAGAAAAGCAAATGATGGCAGTTTGGGGGCCCCTTGGTGGCTTCGGGGGCCCTGTGCAACCGCATAGTTCACATATAGTAAGAAACGGCCCTGGGTCTGTGATGCCAAGGGAGGTGGTGGAGTGTGAAGTCTGTGGTGTAGTGTTAGGCTGTAGCAAAGGAAGCAGTTTAGGATGTGTAGTTTGAATGAGACCACAGAGACTCCCCTGCTTACATACATCATGGGTTCCTGGGGTTTGTACTTAACTTGAAATGCCTTTAAATCCATCATAACACTTGTCCATACTGAATACTGTACACGTCACTGTAATAATAATGTCTGTACAGTACAGCTATACTGTAATAACACTCAATAGTATGTTGTAACAGTTTTATATGTTTTAAATGGTTCCTGTTCTTACCATCACCACTGGCTCCTTCTAAGGCTGCTGAGACATGTGGGCCGTGGGGATAATAAGATATAGTATATGAAAACCACAATTTACAGACATGTTTGTTAGTATCTCTGAAATGACATCACTGGAATGTTTGTAAGCAGGGATACAGGACATCTTTATATTACCTAGGTGGTGCAAAGGTCCCTAAATAGCAATGCACATTAATGAATTTTGTAACTTTTCAGTGCCTTGCAGCCGGGAGCAGCATTATGAACCGGGAGGCAGAGAGCTCTCAAATGAGGCCACTCGCTAAGGCTGTCACAAGACCATTGAGACAGTCAGGAACTTACTACGGGAACAGGTGAAGGGAAAACTTTGTGAGGTCTAGTGCATTCAGTGTCAATTACAGTGTCTTAATTAACTAGTAATGAACCGTCTCTGAATTCAACTAGTAATTGGGGACGACACTGAGTCAATCATAATTATCTGAAGTTCTAATTATACGGGATTGAATTATCTGAAGCTCTAATTATACAGGATCGAATTATCTGAAGTTCTAATTATACGGGATCAAATTATCTGAAGTTCTAATTATACGGGATCGAATTATCTGAAGTTCTAATTATACAGGATCGAATTAGAGAGGGTTTACTGCTGTGTGTTCATCTAGAAATGTACCGTAATATACACTTTCTGCTAATTGTTATTGTTTCTCCTCAGTGCCTCAAGCCAGTGCCTGAATACACTGAAAAGATTAGAGAAAGTCTCAAGATATTTGACCGATTGTTTGCCGAGTTTGAGCTGAACTACGTGAGTGCGATGGTGCCGGTGAAGAGTGTGGAGGAGCATGACGTGCAGCAGAGTGTGGTGGTGTTGTTCTCCGAGACAGTGCAGAGGTGAGCAGGGAGGGCAGGGGTGGATGTCTCACCTTCACACACTTACTCCTCCTCCCCTTCACACACTCCTCCTCCCCTTCACACACTTCTCCTCCTCCCCTTCACACACTCCTCCTCCTCCCCTTCACACACTCCTCCTCCCCTTCACACACTTCTCCTCCTCCCCTTCACACACTCCCTCTCCCTCACACCTCTCCTCCCCTTCAACACTTTCCCCTCCCCTTCACACACTTCCTCCTTCACAACTCCTCCCCTTCACACACTTCTCCTCCTCCCCTTCACACACTTCTCCTCCCCCTTCACACACTCCCTCCTCCCCTTCACACACTCTCCTCCTCCCCTTCACACACTCTCCTCCCCTTCACACATTCTCCTCCTCCCCTTCACACACTTCTCCTCCTCCCCTTCACACACTTCCTTCCTCCCTTCACTTCTCCTCCCCTTGCACACATTATCTAATGCATCCCACACAATGATCTCGGTTTCCTTCCTATTGAAAGCTGGGAGCACATCCACCACAATGACGGCCAGCCACTGGCCAGGTCCAGATATCCCTTATGAGTGTTATGTTGTAACCCCCTAGAGCCAGATGGAGATAGCCCTGTTAAGCCAAACCATCCCTATGTAGCTCATTGACTCGGGATCACTACACTGTTATCCATACTCTTCCTTTCCACCTATTCAAGCCATTCTGAGACAAAGGGACAAAGGGCATTCACTTGTTTTGTTGAAGCTCCTGAATGTTTTTGTTTTCTCCCTGCAGAGCGTTGAAGCTGGGTCTGGCCTCTCAAGACCAGGTGGACGACTATGACCCGGCCCTCATGTTCACCATCCCCCGCCTGGCCATTGTGGCCGGCCTGGTCATGTTCCCCGACGGCCCCCTCAACCTGGACCGAGAGCCACGGTCCCTCTCAGAGCTGTTCCGACCCTTCAGGGTGAGTGTTGGCGTCCCTCCCTCAAGGCTGAGTGGCAACAGCACAGAAATGTGTCCTCTTGCATAGGATGACAAATTTCTACTCATGAGTGTGAATAGATTCCATGATATTTAATGTTGTGCTCAACTAATAATCAAGTGGCACATTAAAGATGTAGAATATTTTTTTATGTAAATGACAAAGTAGTTTTTTCACCTTATTGGTTGTGTCACCCCAGACTCTGCTGACCAAGATTCGAGAGCTGCTATGGACCATGACCTGTGCCGAGCTGTCAGCCCTGGAGAAAGCCCTTTGTTCCATGGATGAACCCGACCCCACCGCTGCTCCTCTCTTAGCTGCTGACACGCCGCCCAGCTCTGCCTACGGCCGGGCTGCCTTCACCTCAGACTTTGTCCAGAAGTTTTATGCAAATCATCCGTCGTGCCGGTTGGTTCCGCCCGAGTTAGGTTCTCTCGGGGCCCCGAGCAAGAAGTCTCACGACCATCGCAAGCGAGAACGCGCAGGCAAGAGCCGGAGCTCCCGTACCCGTGCCAGGCAGGAGCGCCAGAGTGAAAGATTCCTCGCCCGGCTCACCGCGTCGGGGGAGGACCGACCCCGGGCCAGACGCAGGAGCCGTCGCCACCACCACCCGCGGCCCCACCCGCCCCGCCAGCCACAGCAAACCCCAACCCACGACAGCGACAGCGGAGACGAGACCCGCCAACGTCCCGCTCACATTCCTCCCCCCCCTCCACTCCCGCAGCCTCTGGATCACACGCATTCCCACCACCCTCGCCCCCAGCAGCCCATGACCAGGATCAAGACCATTGCTTGTTCCTGTGGATCCCTTGCTCCAGGAGCCAGCCAGGCCCCCGTGTCACCCAGCCCCGGCAACTCTGCTCAACCCCACGCTGACACCGACACCTCCTGTGATAGCCCCTGTGATAGGACACCCGTCGCAGCCCCCGAGGCCAGGTGCCCCTGTCCCGCATCAGAGGCGGGCGATGCGGCGGGGGAGGCAGGCAGCTTGGTGCAGGCAACGGCCCAGCTCTGTGTGGCCGAAGAAGAGGAACAGGAAACGCCAGGCACGTGTGAGGCTCTCGGTGCCATGCCAGGCACTTCTGTCACTGCCAAGGATGTCAGCCAGTGTAAATATTTAGAGGAGGACAGACAAGTTAAGGAAGAGGCCTGTGAGAAGGCTGGAGGCTTTGACAGCCAAGGGGTGAAGGAAGAGTCCCCAGGCACCCCTCAGTGCCCCCTGACCCCCGCACCCCAGAGAGTGGCGGTCACTGCTCCAGCGGCTCAACGTCCCCTTACAACTCCGGGGCCGAGGACGATGAGGAGGTGGCCCTGGCCCTGCAGGCCGCTGAGGTGGCGGCCACGTGGAGGGCCCGTGCCAGGTGAGTGTGTGGGAGGCAGTGGAGGGCGGCCAAGGGTCTGCAGGGAACCAGGATTACTTATAATAAAACCTGAGCAGGCAACATTATACCATAGAATTTCCTTAAACTGCAACAAAGTAATATGCATTCAGCATTTGTTGTTTTGAAAGACAAATTTCATGTTTTCATTGGTCAGTAGTTCAGTCTTAATCATTTGCCTCCAGATTATTCAAGTTAAACAACAGTTGTGTGCAATTTTTTATCTGAAATATCCAGTTTCAAGACCCAATCTCATGTTTGCATTAGCCTTATTTCCTGACCTCCCTCCTTCCACCTCATGATATTTAATCCCTTCTGTCTGTCCTTATCATTCTCTTATGTATTTAATCCTAAGTCTTACCAATTGATTCATGACTTCAGGGGAAAGTACGAGGAGCGTGAGTGTCAGGGGTGGATAAGGTGCACAGGTTTCATGGGATGGGTGGCAACAGTAACTCCAATTGTTTTTAGATACACAATAAGAGTTTAACAATCCCCTTTGCTCCCTCAGATTCACGGACACCCAAGACCTCATCCACCGCCTCTTTGTGTGCATCTCCGGCGTGGCAGACCAGCTGCAGACCAACTATGCCAGCGACCTCAGGAAGATCTTGAAGTCGGTGTTCATCATCAACCAGACGCCCCCCGAGGAGCCTCCACCGCCTCCCAAGAGCCTCCACTGCCCCGAGGAGAACGAGGAAGACGAGGAGGAGGAGGGACACAACTGGTCTGCCTCCTCCCCTGTACACTCCTATGGGGAGGAGGAGGAAGGCACGGAAGGCCACTCTCTGGAAGGCAATGGTAGGATGAGGCTTGTCCTTGCACTGTTTGTGGTATTTTGTTAAGCATTCTTTTCATTTGTATCTGTTTCTTTATCCAATCATTATTTTCATTTGTATCTGTTTCTTTATCCAATCATTATTTTCATTTGTATCTGTTTCTTTATCCTTTTTATGTTTACGTACAATTTAATTTCCTTCACTTCTTTCTGTATTTCGTCTGTTTCTCTATCCTATCGCTGTGGTATATTTCCCAGATGCAGGAGAAGATTGGTTATGTAAGAATCAAGGTTTATAATACAAGGCCCAGAATAATCACATACACTGGACTACATGATGATTCTCCAAAGTTTCTCTAGGATTCTATCGCCTTCTTTTTTGCAGACTCAGAGAAGATTTTGCGTAGAAAGCGCAGAAGACGCCCTGGCTTGTGATAGTGAAGCCCCGCAGACCACACACATCGCGAAGCCACAACTCTCTCTCCCCTTCAGACCACTACCACCACCACCACCACTCTGAGTACTCTCCCCACGCCTCACCGCCACTCTCACCCTCCACATCTCTCTCTCTTCTCCCTCCCCCACTACCACCACTTCCTCACTCCTCCATGAATACAGCAGAAGACCTAGGCACTTCCCCTCCCTCCATGTCTTCCTTCTCACCGCCACAATACTACTCGCACCGCCCTCACCACCACCACCATCACCTTCTGAGTCACCTCCCGCCCCCCACCTCCCCGACAGACATTCCCTCCTTCTCTCCCAACCCTGAGGCCGTGATGAGTCAGGCCGCCTCGCCCCCCCTCGCGTGTCCTCCCTCGGTGCAAGTGCCGGCTGCCATATTCAACGACCACGCTCTCATGCAGTTCTCAGAGGTGACGCAGGTATGGCAACACCATTTATTTTCAAGTGAGGATGTCAGGTAATCCCTAAATGTATAATGTATCCCTAAATGTATTCCTATTAATTTCTTAATCCTTAATCCTAATATCCCTAAACATTATTCTTAAATGTATAAATGTATCCCTAAATGTATGAGTTTATACCTATATTAGCTTGAGTACATGGATTGTTTTGTCATGCATTTTCTTTTTTTTCCACCATTGCCAGGCGTCTGTTCCCCCGAATGTGGAGTTACTGCCACCCAACCAAGTCCAGTACGCTGAGTCCTTTGGGGTGATTCCAGAACCCTTCACCTCCAGGTCCACCCAAGAGCAGCAGGTGGGAGTTTGTAGCATCTCATTAGAGCAGTGCATTTATCTAGTTGTGTTTACCTAGTTATGTTATGTACGGACAAGTGCAGACGGAGACTTTTGCCGTAGCCGGGCGTTGATAAAGAATAGACGAGACTAAGTTATGTGTCCTTGCTTCCCTGCAGCTGCTCGGGCCAAGGGATGACGGCACGCCAGGGGGGGAGCGTGAGGCCGGGCGGCGGCGAGGCCCCCGCGTGCAGGAGCCGCCGGCCTGGGTGCCGGACCAGCAGGCCCCGCGCTGCATGGCCTGCGGCGCCTCCTTCACCATGGTGCGGCGCAGACACCACTGCCGCAACTGTGGCAAGGTGAGCATCTCCCGGGGTCTTGAGTCATGTGTGTCATGCACTCTGGCAGTCCACAGGGTTGTGTCACCTTTATCATTGCACTCTGGTTTGAATCTCAGGCTCTGTGTTTAGATCATTCAGTCTGTGTTGCCTGATAGCAACTGAAATTGTTTAATAAGTCTCTTGAATTTCAGTTACTAAGGCTGATTCATAGCAAATATGGAACTAATGATGATATTGTACAATATTTAACATATATCTCAATGATTTTCCTGAAAATGTATAGTACTTATAAAAGTTCCCTGTGCATAGTCTATGACATTTCAACACTTTGTTTCTTGAGGTAGGATTGGGATCGGAAATAATGAGGTCTTCCTAAAAGTAATGATTGACATCAGTCACCTTTATATTGTTGTAGTCAGTAATAATTTCATAGCCTGTATTTTGCATCATGTATTGAGTATACCAACGCTTCATTTTTCCTTCAGGTGTTCTGTGCCCAGTGCAGCCAGCATGCCGTGCCGCTGCCTCACTACGGCATCTGGAAGGCAGTGCGAGTGTGTAACGTCTGCTTCTTGTATTACGTCACTTTCACCACCGACTCCTCAACCACCACCGTCTCCTCCTGACCCCGCCATGGCAGCAGCAGCCACCACTTCCTGCCTTGGTGGTTGCACTGACGCCAGAAACGGGAGGCTGTGGCAAGTTTGCGGATGAGAGAAACACAATTTTTTTTAATGCTTTTCTAGGTCATGAAATTTTGTTAGTAAGAAAATATGCAATCCTGATGTATAACAAGTTATTTCAACAACTAGGTGGTGTTATAGGAGAGGCTAGGTGTTGTTTAGGCGCCCCTTTTTAGCTGTAGAGTCACTGTGATAAAATTTGAGACCACTTCGTTCCTGCCAGTCCACCTCATAGATTGTCTTGTGCTGCTGGGAAAGAATAAGGCCATGAAAATCACATCAGAATGGTATGGATATCTCTAGTCCTCATAGAACATTCAGGCACGTACACAAACAAGCCTGCCATACCTATGTGAATGTTTGAATGATGTTTGTATATACTTATCTTTTCTGAGGGTTTTGTGGAGCTTAAAGAAAACAAAAATTATTAACCAAGATATTTTTTCCGCCACTCTTCAATTTTTTCAGCTCGTTCAATTTACAGCTTTCATTCAGTAGAGTGTGCTTGCTGTGTCTAGCTGCTCCATACTCGGTGTCCAGTGCATTCCAGTGAAGTACAGCGTAAAGGCCTAGTGGTTGTCCATGTTTCAAATTTCAAGAAAGAAAGATGAATGTTGATTAGCTAGGTTTGCTTTTTGTTATGAGGATTTTCTGTAATTTAGTCCAGAATTATGGTGACCAGGATATATATATATTATTTTCAGATTTATCTTTGTCTGCACACACAAAGCATAATGGAAAAAAAGAAGCAGAAAAAAGTAAAAATAGTAAATAGATGAATAAAATTGAATATATAATGTTCCTACAGTCATCTTTTACTCATCACACGTGTCATGCAGTCTTGTTCAACAGTAACAAAGAAACCCTGAATTATTGGACATAAGTGAGGAACAGTTTTAATTTGTTGAATCTTTTGTTGTTAATGATGTCTATTTTTTATCTCATAGATCTTGTATTGCTTGAAGTATATTATGTACAGTTTGTATGCCTTTAGATGTTAATTTGATAAATGGAAATGTTTTCTGTACAGTATCAAGTCTCATGTTGAAATATAGCTCTTTGTTTTATACATTTTGTAAGCCTTTTAGGATGTTCCTATATCATAACAGTTAGATCTTACTTTTCCATTTTCTCTTGTGTACATAATCTTAATCTTATGCTGTAACTTAAGAAGGATCTGGCTTATGCTTGTGTTGTATGCATACCAGATACAATACACGCTTGGTTTGCCTTCAACGAACAATAACAAATATCTGAAATGAAAGCTGTTGTACTCCTGCAAGGACAAACACACAGCATACTTGACATATAGAATGGAATTGCCTTTCATTCCTAGCAGTGGAGTGTTCAGTGCATATTGCATTGTATTTATTTCGGGGTTATGAATTTTGTGCCGTGGTCAGCAGCCCCTCGAGGGATGTTTTCTTAGGTAACAAGGCGTTAGACCTAGAGATAGATAGATGGATTGATGAGTCAGGGTATATGTCATGTAATACATAAAAGTGTACCACCACTTACAGTTTCAATGGTGTACTTCCCTAGGTTGCAGTAGTAGTGTGGTGGTACAGTGCACTGGTTACTGGTGATGCACACCCCTGGGTGGCCTGGGGGTCCCTGGGGAATGCCCGCTAGGGAACGCTGCAACACCACAGTTTCAGTTTATACATTTATAGATGGTTTATGTTCTTGCAGTTCATACCATAATAACCTTTATGTTTCTTCACAGTACCTTTTCTTTGATAAAATACCTGGTTTAAGGGATACATGATTAAAATTAGAGCTTTATTTAAGTGAAATAGAATTGACAAAACATTCCCATCCATTCGATATTAGAGGATACCATCTCTCTTTTTCAGTTCATGTACTTGCGGACCATCCTTTATTAGTCTATTGGCAATGAAAGATATTTGTGAAATATGAAATAAAACTTAAAAGTCTATCAGTGTCATAATTGCCTGTACTCTTATGAACAGATGTCTGGTCAGGGTTGTCCCCTGCTACTGGTAACATGTAACCCAGTACAACCAGCCGCATGGTCGGATCGTCGGCCACTAAACCGGCTACCCCACTGGTTCTACCAGTGAGGAGGGTGTGCTGGACACCCAAATGGACTAAAAATAAGACCATCTTTAAGGGCAGATAAACTCACTATTAAGTCAATGGCCATCCAGTCCCAGCTATGGGTGAAATAGTGGGCAGCCTGGGGTTAATCCCTATAAGGGGTTTTGCGTCCCTGGCCACGGTGAGCAGTAAGGCCAATTCCGACATAGATTGGTTGGGGACGGGCTTGCACCCCCTCCCTATAAAAACAAAACTTAAGCCACAAACACAATAAGAACATAAGAAAATAAGGAAGCTACAAGAGGCCGCGAGGCCTACACGTGGTAGTTCCTGTCACCTAACACTACCTACATCCACCTTTCATCCCCATCCATGAACCTATCCAGCTCCCCTTTAAAGCTCCCCAATGACTCAGCACTAACTACCTGTCTACTGAGACCATTCCATTCATTCACCACCCTATTTGTGAACCAGTTTTTCCCTATTTCCTTTCTAAATCTACACTTTTCCAGCTTGAATCCGTTACTTCTTGTTCTACCCTGGTTAAAAGCCGTAAGAACTTTTCCTACCTCTCCTTTATTAAATCCCTTTATCCACTTAAAAACTTCTATCAGACCGCCCCTTACTCTGCGTCTCGAGTGAGTGTAATTTTAATAACTTCAATCTCCTCTCATAACTAAAGTTATGCATCCCTTGTATCATTTTGGTCATCCTTCTCTGCACTTTTTCTAACAACACTATATCCATCCTGTAATATGGAGACCAAAACTGAACTGCATAGTCTAGGTGAGGCCTGACTAGAGCCAGATAAAGCTTTAGAATAACTTCCGCACTTCTACTTTTAACACTTCTGGTAATGAATCCTAATACTCTATTAGCTCTATTTCTGGCCTCAATACATTGTTTCCTAGGTCGGAGGTCTGGGCTCACCCTCACTCCAAGATCTTTTTCACCTTCTGATCTTTTCAGCGATACATTGCTTATGGTGTATCTATTACCAGGGTTTTTTCTACCAACATTCATAACGCTACATTTATCAATATTAAAATCCATCTGCCATCTGACTGCCAACTCGTTAAGTTTATCTAAGTCTCCCTGCAATATGTTTACGTCAGACTGTGATCCAATAATCCTACCTAACTTAGTATCATCAGCAAACTTGCTGATATCACTGCTAATCTCACTATCCAAGTCGTTGATGTAAATCAAAAATAGTAATGGGCCCAAAACAGACCCTTGTGGAACTCCACTTGTCACCAGTCCCCATTCAGATTTGGAACCATTAATTGTAACCCTTTGTTGCCTATTACTTAGCCAAGCTCTGATCCAATGAAGAACCTTCCCATCTATACCATGAGCCCTAACCTTATTTAAGAGTCCATGAGCCCTAACCTTATTTAACCTTAATAAGAAGTAGAGGCCGAGGGCGTGGTAACCGCGCCCCTCATTTGTAGGGAAAGATGACAGGAAAAGGTTTAAGAAATTATGCTTTGTCATTATCTCCTGGTGACTTAAGGCTAGTTGCCTCCGTGGTGTAGTGGCTAGCGGTGATCGAAGGATTTCCACCCCTCAACTTTGCTACAGCCTCTCTGACTTCGTCGAGAGGGTTCGGTTTCGTCAATGGGAGGATCGGCATCCACTGCCCGTAACCCAGTGGTGTGAAGCTGCTCAATTGGAGGGTCCACCGTGAACAACTGCCCAAAGTACTCATCCCAACGAGCCATCTGCCCATCCATGTCCGACACGAGACGCCCATCTGCTGCTCGAATAGCACTTGCCCGAGATGGAGACTTGGTACGGAGCTTCTTCAGGGCTCGATAGGCGGGTTGGAGCTCATTAGCGTTCAAATGGCCCTCGACATCCTCAGCGAGACTCCTGACATACCTCTCCTTGTCTCTCCTCAGGAGGGTTCTAGTCCAGCATGACAGAGCCCTGTGCTGGTCCTGGTTCCCAGCCACCCTGGCAGCGCGACTCTCCTCGATATTTCCCTGTCATCGTGGGGGAGCTTCGGGCCCAGGGATTGGGGCCTGACGCCCGCCATTGGGACGACCTGGTCGCTCCCTTGGCTTCGGGCCTCTGTCCTCGGTCTGACGAATTTTGCCTGGCCTTTCCTGTCTCCTTTTTCCCCTCCTTCCCTCTATCTCTCCTCTTGTGCCTCCTCCTATCCCCCTTTCCTCCTAAGGTGTGAGAGCCGTGCTGATGGGATATGAGGCTGGCTTCGGGTCAGTCATGAACGGCCTCAGGGTGCCACGGGCACGGTATGTATAGCCTTTGTACCTTTGCTCTTTCCCTTCATGGGGGTCTTGAGGGGATGACTGTTTATTTCTCCCTTTTTACTCCAGGCTCACCATGGCCAATGATGATAATTAAAATTTTATAGGGGCTTCAGGGCCGGCCCCTCTACCAAATGACCCTACTGATCCCCCTGGTTTACCGACCCCTGCTCCTCTTGTGACCGGTCCAGAATACTGATTTGCCTGTACCCCAAACTCGACCCTCACAGTCACTTAGTGCTCCTGAGCCCCCTAGCCAGATCATGAATCCATCCTCAGCACCAGACGACACTCCAGCCCACAAACCCTCTACCTCTTCCTTACCTTCTCCATCCTTGCCTCCCTGCTCTACCCCTCCAGATCCTTCCTCTACCCTTCCTCCTCCCCAACCTTCTTTGCTCCCGCTGGGAGAACTACAGTCCGGACGGTCTCCTCTTCCTCACGCCCATCTACTTCTCTCCCTCACCCCTCCTTCGACACTCTTTTTGGTCCTGCAAAGTGGGACAGTTTCTTCATCTTCCCTAGCACCGCCCCTTACTCTGCTAACGCCCTACGTTTCACGGCATGTCTCCAACGGCAAGTTGGCAAGTTTGCATTCTGTACCCACCCCGACCGGTCCCACCTGGTGACAGTTGAAACCGAGGCCCAAGCTCATGCACTGCTCAACCTTAAAGACCTCGACTGCAACCCATTCGACATCATGCCCGACATTGCTCTTAACACCTGAACTGGAACAGTTTCCACCCCCCCGCGTTCTTGCCCAGTCGATGACACCGAATGGTCTGAGTGCGCGGATGTCCTCCTCGACCTTTTGGCAGAGGATTATGATGCCGTTGCAGTTTACTGCTACACCATCCCATCCTGGGGCTGCCGTAAGTCCCCTACCAACATTGCCAAAGTCACTTTCAAAAGGCAAGATCTCCCTGATAGCATTTATGTTGCTGGGGTCCACTACTCTGTTAAACCTTACCGCCCTACTCCACGCCAGTGCCAGTCCTGCTGGAGTTTTGGCCACCCTGCCAAGCACTGCCGTTCCCTTGCCATGCTCGTTCCACGTGTCCTGCTACATCTCCCACTTGTGCGAACTGTAGTGGTTCCCACGTCTTCTACAAGGGTTGCCCTGTCTACCACTTCGAATCAGAAGTGGCATCCATCAGATTTAAGAAGGGCTTCACTTTATGGGAAGCCCGCCAGGAAGCTCGCTGCCTAGGCTTTTCGCCTACCCCCGTCTTCCAGCTTATTTCCAATCCCACTTTTCCGGATCCTCCTACTACAACCTCTCCTACCCTCTCTTTCCCTGTTCCTCCTCCTCCCACTCCTCGTCCTTCTTTTGCTCCTCCTACTGCCCCCTTTCTCTCCATAAGTAACCCCTTTGCCGTCCTCAGTCCAGATACTCCGACCTCTACCCCTTCCATGATCCCCACACCCCTTCCTCAACGCTCCCCTCCTTGGCCTACTTTTGCCAGAGGACCTAAACGTTCTTCCCCCTTCCTCCCCCCCCCCCAAAACCTTCCACTGTCTCTCCCTTCTCAGTTCCTCACACCCCACTTTCTACGTCTCCTACTAAGAAACCCTGTGCCTCCCAGGTCCTGACCTGTTGATCGTCCTGACTCTCCTGTTGAGACCATGGCTATGATCGAGGAGTACCTCGTTCAGCCTCAAGACATGTCCCCTCTGCCCTCTTCACAAACGCCTCATCATCCCCACCTTCTTTCTCAACCCTCAAAGTCTCGGCTGAGATACATCCTCTTCCATCCCATCTTCCGCCTACCCCTGTTCCCCCCACTGCCCCCTTCCCTCTGATCACCCTATGTCCTCTCCCTGTTCTTCTACCACCTCTAACCGTCCCGCTGTTAAGTCTATTCTTAACTTACCCCTTCCTCCTGGGTGTACAAAAGACTCCCTTTTGTCTCAACAATCCCCATCCCTGTCCCCTCGCCCCCCTGACCCTACTGACTGTACTTCACCTACTACACTTGATCCCCCACCTGTTATCGCTGATCCTGCTCACCCGCTGCCTCTACACTCTTGTCTGTTCTTCATTGGTACATTTACGACTAACGATCCCACAGACAAGACCTTTGTCTCCTTATTTCTTGCTATAAGCCTCAAGTTATCTGCCTCGCAGAAACTTTCCTTACTCCCCCGTCCCAATTCCGAATTTATAATCTCCTTCCCTCAACAAATACACGTCCTTCCTCTGATCTAACCCTACTGCTATAACGTTCCATTCCTTTCCCCTTCCCTCACCGTTTCACCTTCTCTATAACCCCTTCCCTTCATTATGCTTTGCCATAGTGCCATATGACCTCCGATGTCTGGCACATTTTCCCTTTTTAGCATTGAATCAATCAAGCAATCAATCCCCACTGCAACCTTCCCTCTGATCACCCTATGTCCTCTCCTACTACCTCTAACCGTCCCGCTGTTAGGTCTATTCTTAACTTACCCCTTCCTCCTGGGTGTACAAGACTCTTTTGTCTCAACAATCCCCATCCCTGTCCCCTCGCCCCTACTGACCGTACTTCACCTACTACACTGGATCCCCCACCTGATATCCCTGATCCCTCTACTCTGGACGCTACCATTCCAACTATCATCACCCGCTGACCTCTACACACTGTCTGTTCTTCATTGGAACACTCACGACTTTCGATCCCAGACAAGACCTTTATCTCCTTATTTCTTGCTATGAGCCTCAAGTTATCTGCCTCAAACTTTCCTTACTCACCCCCCCCCCCCCCCCAATTCCCAATGTATGATCTTCCCCCAACAAATACACATCCTTCCTCTTATCTAACCATACTGCTATAACGTTCAGTTCCTTTCCCCTCCTTCATTATGCTTTGCCATAGTGCCATATGACCTCTGATGTCTGGCACATATTCCCTTTTAAGCATTAAATCAATCAATCAATGGGGCCTGACGCCCCAGGGATGACTACCTGGTGGCTTCGGGCCTCTGTCCTCGGTCTGACTAATTTTGCCTGGCCTTCCCTCTATCTCTCCTCTTGTACCTCCTCCTAAGGTGTGAGAGCCGTGCTGAGGATTGGCTTTACTGCTCACCGTGGCCAGGGATGCAGAACCCCTTGTAGGGATTAACCCCAGGCTGCCCACTATTTCACCCATAGCTGGGGCTGGATGGCCATTGACTCGATAGAGTTCATCTGAGGACTTGAGCAGCACACATGTGACATCGAGAACATAAAATTTGGCAAGATTCAGCAGGAAGGCAAACAAGGTAATTGTGCACGTTGTCAGATTTCAATGTAAAATAAATTAGTTTTTAAATACCACATTCATTCAAGATGTCTGAAGTGATTCTTAGTTAAGTATTACAGTATTTTGTTGATATTGAAATAACATAAATGTGTCTTGTTTGTATTATACAATTTATATAGCTATGTGGCTTGCCTTTGGCCAATGACTTACCGAGTGCATCACAGAGCTCCGAGGAACTTAAGACATAATGAAACTGCCAATACAGTACATGAATTTTATTAAAAGTAAAATAAAGCCCAAGCTTGAGGGGGTTGGCAGCTGGCCCTAATAAGAAATTTTGTCTGGCAACAGCACACCAATGGAAGCCATCACACAGCACCCTTAAGAACCAGCGGCTTCACTGCCCCTGCCCACCATCAACCATTGCCCATTACTCGTAGATCCAGCTCTCGCTGGCCTGGGTCCAGCTGCACAGTTCCTCGGGCTTGAACCACAGAGCTATTTCCTTGTTGGCAGATTCTACAGAGTCTGACCCATGGATGATGTTTCTGTGGACAAAATTATAACATTAGGAATCATTCTCACTAGTGCCTTAGAAAACAGTAATCACCTTCTCTTACACTTGTCAGTTTGCATACACAATAGTTCTCCAGGTAATTACGACCAGATTCTGAAGTCAGTACAAGTCATACTTGCTGTCAATTACTAAACAAACATTATAGGATACTGCATTCAGATTCTTTCTTCCCTAGCAAGGTAATGTCACGGCCCCCCATGGAGTAATTCATGGGGATGGAACGGGAACGATGCAGTTTTAGTCTAATGTGCATGTTTACACGCCTGCCGTTGAGCAGGCGTTGATACAGCAAATACACAAATTTAATCTATAATAATATAAGCGAAAGTGTGTCTGTGTGTGTGTGTGTGTGTGTGTGTGTGTGTGGTATAGGTTCCGCCCCCCGTGGCGCAATCACCTCAAATGGCACATTTTTGGAACCTGGTTGACCAGGGGAAGGTCATAAGCCCACTTATGAGATGATTCGATCACTTTTTTTTTTTTTTTTTTTTTTTTAGCAGCCTATTAGCGAGAATTGTGAAAAAAAAAAGTGGGTTGCGAGAATTGAGGAAACCTTGATGTAGGGTGATGGGTGAGTGAATGGGTGGGGTGATGGGTAATGGGTGAGTGAATGGGTGGGGGGTGATGGGGTGATGGGTGAGGGAATAGGTGGGGGGTGATGGGTAATGGTAAATATAAGCGAAAGTGTGTCTGTCTGTTTGGTGTCTGTTGGTGTGTGGTGTGTGTGTGTGTGTGTGTGTGTGTGTGTGTGTGTGTGTGTGTGTGTGTGTGTGTGTGTGTGTGTGTGTCTGGTATAGGTTCCGCCCCCCGTGGCGCAATCATCTCATATGGCACATTTTTGGAACCGGGTTGACCAGGGGAAGGTTTTAAGCCCAATTATGAGATGATCCGATCACTTTTTTTTCTTTTTTTTTTTAGCAGCCTATTAGCGATAATTGTGAAAAAAAAGTGGGTTGCGAGAATTGAGGAAACCTTGATGTAGGGTGATGGGTAATGGGTGAGTGAATGGGTGGGGTGATGGGTAATGGGGATGGGTGAGTGAATGGGTGGGGGTGTGGGATGGGTGAGGGAATAGGTGGGGGGTGATGGGTAATGGGTGAGTGAATGGGTGTGTGGTGATGGGTGAGTGAATGGGTGGGGGGTGATGGGTAATGGGTGAGTGAATGGGTGGGGGTAATACATACATTTCTACATCCATGATTTCAGGAAAGTTAAAAGGGGCTATCTGGTGAGTCCGTGTTTGGTGGGCCGAAGGCCCACCAAACACAGGTGGTGGGCAAAGGCCCACCACCAATAGCCCTCCGCAGGAGCTAGCCAAAAAGTCCGCCCGGAGGGCGGCTTTGCGGCTAGTATAATATAAAAAGCATGTACAGACCTATTATACTGGGTATAGATTGTACTTCAAGGGTGTCATAAGAACTAACAAGTGCATGGATGGAAGGATGAAGTGCATGTGTGCATCAATTAATCATTATGAGATTAGATACGTAACATGATGATGTGATTGTTGAACCCAACTAGAAAGTACCATAAAGGTTACAACACAAAATTGAAGGTTCCTAGGGTGACACAAGACTTTGTACTTTAGATGATCCTGAGATGAGCCTCGAGATGAATTGTGAAGACAAGTAAAAGAAATTAAACATCTCGGTGCATAGAGGCCTGTGAGTGAATGGAGTGGTCTCTCTCTCTCTCACTACACAGCCCAGCCCAGACCCAGTCTGTTTACATACCACGGTCTGCTACATACCAAATGTTCATCACCCTCGTAAACAAACTGCCCAAGTTACTTTTCGGTTATTCCTAAATATTTTGCGGGAATCAATTTTATCAAGTAGCGTATTTATTGGTATACAGTAAACCCTCGCTTTTATGGATCTCTATATCACTTATTTCGGCTTTTAACAAAAGTGTGATGGCTGCGTGTATGTAAGTATACAAACTTTCATCTAATGTAACGAACAGAGTTCATTATAGATGGAAAGGGTTGGAAATAGCGAACTTTCACCTCATAACAAACAAAGTTATATGCGAAAAATTCAGATCCCTCATGTATAAAAGATTTTTGGTTATTACGTCACCTCCTTCTCCCAATTGGTTCATTAAAGCGAGGGCTTACTGTAGTTACCTTTGTCAGGTCTATGGTGTGAGTGCCCATCTAAAATTTGCCTCGATAATCATTCAATCAAAATGAAAAATAATTTACTCAATAGAATTGACGAGTCAGGTACTTTGCTTAATAAGGTGACACGTTGTGTTCTCTCTCTACACAGCTCACCGACCCACGGACTTTACATATCACGGTGTCTCGCCAAAAATTACTCTTCTCTCTCTACAAACAGCATACCCATCCAAGGTAAGTTTTGCTAGCCTCTCACTACAGCTTCACACATGCCATTCTGACTTATCTTGGTCATCTTAACCCATTGTCTTATTCATCCAGTCTTAATCACGTGCTGGACCTGTGATTGCCACATGTAGCCCACCCTAACTGCAAAGATATTTGTCATATATAGGTAAAGCAGACACCAAGCACCACACACCCATCTGCTTACCCAAGAGGGACAGTAAGTGCCTGTTCGTCAGCAAAAAACTCCTGATGCCTGGAGCAGTGTGTGAACCTCAACCTTTGTATACAGTATTTAGTTTGGCAGGCCACTCACAGCAGCTTAGTCCTGGCCACTCTACTTCCCCCGGCGGGCTGGCTAGCCGAGATACTTGATATCGGCGAGCCATGTTATGTTGACGACTTATCATCTCGTTCGGAGCTACCCAGCCCGCCGGGGAAAGTGGCGTCGCTGGGACTACGCTAGCGTGAGTGTCCTTGCCAAACTGAATAAAGTATAGTGACATACCAAGAGTATTATCCACTAAACTGGAGGATGAATGTACAATAATCAATAAAATTTCCTGCCTTTATAAAATGGTCATTCCTTTTCTCAGATGATGCATGACTGACCCATATTAGCTTACTTTAAAAAAATGTCCTTACAGGTAGAGTAACTTCAGGGCTACTTCTGTCCAATGGTGCCTGCATGGTGGGGCCAAAATAGCTAACTGAAGGTGTAGCCAAGACTATAAACTCACTAACACGGAGACAAAACTAAGTTGGAATGCTAGAGTAGTATGAATTCAGGTCTGTTGGCTGTATTGTTTGGAAGCATGACAGGTGAGATAAGAGAGAGCCCTACACAGAGGATAAGAAGTGGGATCCTTGCGTAATATGAGAGCTGAAAGGACCGTCAGAAAGTAAAGGAGACATTTCCTGATCATAAGTTCAGACAGTAATATATGCGACGGAGACCTTGGCATGGATTGAATGTTGGTATAAAATTCAAGCATTGCAAATGAGTTACTTGAAAGATGTATGTGATGTCAACACAATGGATGGAAAATAATGAAAAATGTGTATGAAAGATACAACTAAGATCAAAAATAAAATGTGTTAGTATGGTTAGTGAGATAAATTGTGGCATGAATATGATAGAGCTCGGCACATTGAGCTGGTTTAAACACTTGGAGAGGATGCATGAGAGTACGATAACATAAAAGGAAATGCAAGAGTAGAATAATGCTGGAAGTGTGAAAGGACAATCCCCTATTAAGTGTAGGATACAGTTTAATGAGCGAGGGGATTTAGGAGGACTGGAAGATGTGACAATGAGGTGTAAGGACAGGTGCAAGGTTCTGTATTGGCCAAGCCTTGGAAGGAATTCCAAGGAACGGGTGAGACTATTTTGTACTGATAGACAAATGAGAAAAGGACATTTTTAACAAATTAAATATTGTAACTATTTCATGCCATCTACTTCTGAGGCTATATATGTTAAAATTTAAGGGGAATAATGTTTTGGATGAAGGTTAGCCATGAGAAAGCAATGTTAGCAAACTCTGCTTAGCCAGTGGGAGGAGCTTAGTCCACCACCATAGCCAAGTTGCCCTCTGAGCTCGCTAAAACAAGAGTTTATTTTGGGGGGAATATTCGCCAAATGCAAGAATATGGTTGTTAAATATGATACAGTAGAACTTATAATTACTATACTATTGAAGGAACATGATAGTGCAGTGGTTTGAATGACAAACATAAAAAACCTATAAAGCGATTTGCAGCAAACTATGATTGTCACTTTCCGCCTTTTGACATGCTACGCCTCAAATCTTCAAACACAAACATTTAGTGTAAGCGGCATGTGTACCTTACCTAGTAAGAGCGTAGGTAAGGTTTGCAAATAGCCACTCTTTCCTCTTGGCACTGTTAATTTTTAACCAGATTACTGAATGTTGTCAGAAATCTGGCCGATCAGTGCCAAACCAAATCTTCTTCCATAACACGGTACATTTTGGTACTTTCAACCAGTAATTGAGTACGAACAACCCTGTCAGCAGTCAAGCGATTGCTGGGAAACCTTCATCTGCTAAAAAATTAAATATCTACTGTATGGTACTATATAGTACTATCTACTACCCCTAAGATAATTAGATTTAGATAGATTGTTGCCTCCGTGGTGCAGTGGCTAATGCGTGTAACTATGAATCTGCGGGCCCTGTTAAAATCCGGGCCAGGGCAAGTCAGCAGCCAGCCCATTCAGCTGTTCATCCTCCCCTTCGGGGCTGATAAATGGTTACCTGGGGAAGGTAACTGTGGTAACCCAGATATCACACTAGCCTTGTGTCCCGGGGTAACGGGCTGTCACCCACCACAGGCTCCGAGGCTAATGTGACTGAGATGAGCACCGAGGCCACGTGCAACATAGCGTATGCCCCCATCTTTTTTACTACCCCTACTATAGGACCCCCCCCCCACAATGAGATGACATGATAGTGTAGAAAATCTAGTAATGTCCCCCCTCTTGATATAAAGGAACACCTGCCCGGCAGCCTTTCACATCAGAGTGCTCACCCGGGATGGCACTTTTCTCCTAAGCATTATTTAGCCCTATTCTTCTCAATTTTCGTTATACATAATAACTTAAAATTATTTACTATTGAAGGAACATGATAGTGCAGTGGTTTGAATGACAAACATAAAAACCTTGAAAGTGATTTGCAGCAAACTATGATTGGGTCACTGTCCACCTTTTGACATGCTACGCCTCAAATCTTCAGCAGACTAGTCCATAGTTTTCTATTCTGCCTGAACTAACGTCATTATACACTTGTAATAAAAACTTGCCTTCCAACTTCAATGCAGAAGTCTCCCCGGATGGTGCCGGGCTTGGAGTCGGCGGGCCGGGTCTCCCCCATCATGGTCCTGGCCGTCTTGACCACGCCGGTGCCCTCCCAGCACATGGCCACCAGGGGCGCCGACGACATGTACTTGCACAGCCCCGCGTAGAAGGGCTTGTCGGCAAGGTCGGCATAGTGCTTCTTCAGGTGTTCTTCAGAGGCCTGTAATAATTTGAAAAAAACATT
This sequence comes from Chionoecetes opilio, assembly GCA_016584305.1. Lineage (NCBI taxonomy): Eukaryota > Metazoa > Arthropoda > Malacostraca > Decapoda > Majidae > Chionoecetes > Chionoecetes opilio. Next base: position 772,307 of record JACEEZ010019228.1, on the reverse strand, counting down.
ACAATGACATCCAATCTTTCTATTAACCTTTAGCCCACTTTTGAGCCCATTCTGATACTTTTATTAAAACATCTTTACTGAATACAATGTGCATGTAACATTCATTCTTATGTGAGAGATCTTTCTTTTCTTTTCAGGTGACCTCAAGTGAGTCCAGTGCCTCGGTAACTCGAGGGAAAATCCTGAAAATGTGAATGTTGAGAAAATGATGAGAGAGATACCTGGCCTATATTCTACTTATTTTCTTTTAACAAAGATAGTAGGGGGTCTACACACACACACAACCTCAAGTAAACATTTAGTGTAAGCGGCATGTGTACCTTACCTAGTAAGAGCGTAGGTAAGGGTTGCAAATAGCCACTCTTTCCTCTTGGCACTGTAAATTTTTAACCAGATTACTGAATGTTGTCAGAAATCTGGCCGATCAGTGCCAAACCAAATCTTTACTTCCATAATATGGTATTTTGGTACTTTCAACCAGTAATTGAGTACGAGGTTAAAAGTGCTAATTTCCCATGTTTTTTTATGTATTAAGAATGATGGTCTCATTGAAAATTGTTAGAAAGGCCTAGTTTGCAGTTAAAACCCCTTTATCCCTGCTGTAGGTTGGGCAACACAACCAATGTCCAGGATAGGTTAGTGAACTAGTGGGATGGGGGGTCTGTGGGGGCGGAGCCCCTCAATAATGTCAGGTAACGTAACCAATGTCCATGTATTGTATTAATCTGCAGTTTTACCGTTGTAAAGGTTTCACTAGGGAATGCTCCAGCAATAGGTAGGTAATTTCCGTAGACTTTTTCAGTTATACATGTATACGTAAATTTGTATGTATTTTTAACCTTGTCATCCCATAATGATTACTGGATGTACTTTACGTCATCCACATAATCTACTCCCTGTACAAAACTAGTTCCCACTTTCTCCGCCCAAAACCCGCCGTTCCTGACGGGTCCCCGGGTTTGTTATGGAGGAGGGGGGATAACTGCAAAATGAGGCATTTCCGATGATTTATAATGTGACATCATTCTTAACACATCAAAATACATGGAAAAAACCAATGTATGACCTCGTACTCAATTCCTGGTTGAAAGTACCACTTTACCCATCATACTAGGAGTGATGACTGACATTAACCTAATAAACTTGAGTGTAAATTTATCACATGTTTAAGAGATATGACATGCTTAAACGATATGTATAAGCAATATTTTCCAAGGCCAAGAACAGTGACTGCAGGTAAAGTTCACTACAGGCATCAACAATGTGTAGTAAGACCTCACTTAATACCATTTTGTTTTTGTGCTCGGGAAAAATATAGATGAATACAGTGGTGTCGCTTTTACACACTAATGGGTTCTAGAGGAAGCTCCAAAATGCAAATAATCAAAACAGGATGTTAATCGGTATAAGAACCCTACGAGAGTTAAAACCTTTTTTATGCCATGGTGGCTTAAAAACACTTGTCTATCATTTGTAGCTCATGGTAACCCACAAAATGTGAATATTCTAGAATCCTTTCCCATGTGAAGTGTGAGAGGCTCGTACAAGTTCTCAAGATCTATATATCTCCTCTGATCTTAGTTCAATAATCTACTTCATTATTATACAGAAGTCTCTTAAGACGTCCTCTCTGCCTCCTGCACCCCTGTTAGGAGGTTAAAGGTGAGGGCAGATTAATAACCTTTCAGGCGGGGTGGGGGGTGCCCTGATTAGTATTATCAGGGCACCCCCCACCCCGCCTTAAAGGTTATTAATCTGCCCTCACCTTTAACCTCCTAACAGGTGCAGGAGGCAGAGAGGACGTCTAAAGAGACTTCTGTATAATAATGAAGTAGATTATTGAACTAAGATCAGAGGAGATATATAGATCTAGCGTCACTTGAGAATTTGTAGAGAAAGTCTAGGTTAGATTAGATCAGGTAAATCTGTGAATTTCGTCTTTCCACCAAAAAAAATCCACATTCCCACCAGGGCCCCAAGTGTGTTGGGGGAGAGGGGAGGGGGCATTCCTCCACCCCCAAGTGTGTTGGGGGTGGAGGGGAGGGGGCATTCCTCCACCCCCAAGTGTGTTGGGGGAGAGGGGAGGGGGCATTCCTCCACCCCCAAGTGTTGGGGGAGAGGGGAGGGGGCATTCCTCCACCCCCAAGTGTGTTGGGGGAGAGGGGAGGGGGCATTCCTCCACCCCCAAGTGTGTTGGGGGTGGAGGGGAGGGGGCATTCCTCCACCCCCAAGTGTGTTGGGGGAGAGGGGAGGGGGCATTCCTCCCACACTATATAAGTTTTATTGATATCTGAAGGAAACAGTCTGGATAAAAAATAAGCACCTATAAGGACGGAAAAAGGTTAGAAATATAATTGTACCAATTTTTGCGGCCAATAAAGTAATACACATCCAGTTAGGTCAGAAAAGTATTGGTAAATAAGGAGCATTGTAATAAACTGCAGTCCTACCTATTTTTTGGAGAAATTGGGAGCTAATGGAGGCTGAAATTCCTGACATTTGGAGAATTTTCAAACTTTGAAATCTGACGCCGATTTTGACACCTAAATTCCGGACAATTCGATAATTTCCTAAATTTGAAATCTGACGCAGATTTTGACACCTAAATTCCGGACAATTCGATAATTTTCAAAATTTGAAATCGTTAACAGATGTTGACACCTAAATTCCGGACATTTCGGGAATTTTCAAAATTTGAAATCTGACGCAGATTTTGACACCTAATTTCCAGAAAATGTCCGGGAAAATACAGAAGTGTGGCAACCCGGGCTAAATTTATCGGTATTATTTTACAATAGGACCGAAATTCCCTACACAATTGGGAGTGTGGGGGGTGTTTCTGTTTACCTTATTGGATTCTAAGAAACATTCTCTTTATGAGCTTCCGTCGCAAATCATTACTTTTGGAGATATGACATGTTGTTTATAGGGAGGCGAGAGACAAGTGTTTACATGCGCCTCACTCTTCTTCCTCTTGTGAACTGCATCCGCCTCTGTTCTTCCCTTGCCGTGGACACTTTTTAATGAAGATTTGGCTTTAGTTAGGAGGTTAAAGCGTGGGGTTGGGTTAGGTTCGTGAGACAGGTGGAGTTAGGTTAGTTTAATTTTAATATTTCTTATACACTCCTACCTACTAAAAGTATATTTCATCTCAGAAAGTAGTGATTTGCGACGGAAGCTCATAGTGAATGTTTCTTAGAATCCATTGAGGTAAATAGAAACCATACTCCCAATTAGAGAGAACTGCAACTCCGAAATGCCAGTGGTCGCTGGCAGTTTTAACTCACAATTTGGTGAAAAGTTGGTCAACTTGAAAGAAAAATATGGGCTTATTCCACTGCACTTAAAACACAAAAGTATAATTTTAAGAACGATTTTCTTCTATATGTATATTGTATAGAAGCCCGAGTCTGTAAAACATGCATTTAACCAAATAACCAAGTAGGTTATAGTTGAGGAGGCGAGGTAAATGTTACTCTATGATATTATATAGTCAATAACGTATGTTTAGAAGTTATCTATACCTAGGCAGTCATATTTTCCTGTTATTATTGTGTATCAATCAGATAGAAAGCCTGGAAGTGCAATGAGTCGACGCGTGAAGTAGCAATGTTTTGATTCAATCACCCCGCCACAATCTCCCCGCCCACCACCAAGGCCGTCTCAATCTATAATATATACATAGAGAAGGCTTTGCCACCACTCCCCGCCGCGGCGTGTCGCCTCCACAATTATAACCTACATTGTCGCAGCAACAAGCCGATTTCGGCATTCTTTATTCTTCGTTTTTCCAAGGCATTGCTTATTGTATTTTGACCAGCGTTTGCCAGACGCAGCAGTACTGTCTTAGAAAACAGTGTGAACATCACCCAAATTTTACATGCCACAATATACATGTAAAAAATATATTAAGCTTTGCTACTCGAGGCGAGTAATTTGCATTAAATTGCTATTATAGAACGTTCCATCGTAATGAATGTCATCCATATAATTAGTAGAACAACAGAAGAACTATATTTTTTGGTATTCAGATGCGGTGCATCAATGTTTATCGCGAAATTAATTTATGAAAAATATTAGTCGCGGAGCCAAAACACAGTAGACCAACCTTTGAGTTAAAACTGCCAGCGACCACTGGCATTTCTCGAGTTTCAGTTCTCTCTAATTGTGTAGGGAATTTCGATCCTGTTGTAAAAAAATTACCAATTTATCATATGGTATGGTCACTAGGCAGTATTGTAGTACATGGCATTTCTAGCGGGACATTAATAAGGCCTCTGTCACTCTACTTCCGGGGCTTCCCATCAGCGGTGACCTCCACACTGACTGCCTGACATCTGCTGAAACAGTCTAGTATGCTGCATGGGAACAAATATATATGATCCTATCATTATCTTATCGGTATTATTCTAGTGTTTGCCCATACTCCCCCCTCTCCCCCAAAACAAGCTTGGGGACCTGGGAGAATGCAGGATATATGGCTGGGGTACAAAATATGCGTCGCAACCACATAATTTTTGATTTATGGAAGTTATAAAAATTCTCTAGATCTAGGGAAAATTAATTGGATTTCTTCAGAGTAGAGACTTGTGAACCTGACGATCCTCACAGAATGATGACCTAAGCGTCGAGAACCCCCCAACCCCCCGCTAGGTTAGGTTAATTGGATAATTTAGTTTCACCCAACCAACGATTTTCTGATGCGCCTTATGTTTTTCTGGTGTGTTTTTATGTGTTTTGAATGAATCTGCTAACCGTTTCTGTCAAGTTTTTTTTCTTTTTTCTTTTTTTAGTTAGGTAAAGGTTAGGCTACATTCATTTTTTTTTTTTTGTCATTTTTGCAACAAAAAACAAAAACAAAAACAAAATTGCGACAGAAACGGTTAGCAGATTCATTCAAAACATAAAAACACCAGAAAAACATAAGGCGCATCAGAAAATCGTTGGTTGGGTGAAACTATAAATTGACCGGTTAATTTTGGTTAGGCAAATTTCTCTAGATATAAGGAAATTACCCTAGATCTAGGGAATTTTACCCCCTACACAACTCTTAAATTACGTGTTTCCGACGCATAATTTGTTCCCCACCCGAACACCCCGCATTCCCACAGGTCCCCAAACTTGTTTGGGGGAAGTGGGAGAGTATGGGCAAACACTAGAAATTTACCATATTATCTCTCATCCAGGAAGCACGGCGCCGGAGACAGCCTATACACCTATAAAAATAAGTTTAAATTTCACCAGGATAAACATTGGCGCGCAGCTGTTTTGACGAAATTCATGCTCATATTCTCTACCCTAAGTAAAAATAAAAAATAAACCCTTGTAATGCATTAAGAGTATATAAACTCATTACAGCAAGCAAAGGAGCAGGGTAGTCCGATGAACTTTGTTATAATAAGAAAAATGTTAAAATACAGCCGGTCTACACATGGACTGTTTAGGTCATTATTTCTGCTATTAACACTCCGCTGTGAATGGAGATAAATATAAATGTATAAGATAAAGCAAGAGTATTCAAGTTCCAAAAAAGCACAGCACCAGCAGGTCATATAATCCTATGGGGGAAAAAAAAAAAAAAAAAAGTACCTAACCTAACCAGATGTCACGCCAATACTCTTGTTATGGATAAAAACTATGGTCAAATAAAGGTATATTGACCTGATAAAACAAGCACAACACCAAAAACGCCCCGAAAACCTGTACAAACAACACAAATGTCAAAATACCGGCGAGGGACAAACGTGGACGTTCACTTACTTGCATAAACTTCATGCCAGCCAACTTGAACCCCTTGGCCTCGAACCTCTTGATGATCTCCCCTGTCAGGCCTCGCTGCACGCCATCGGGCTTCACGGCGATGAAAGTACGTTCCCGGACCATGATGTATAAGGGTGTGAGGCGCTGGGCTAGGAGGGATAGCAGTGACGTTAGCGCGACCAGCATGTGAGGCCGAAAAGACGGAGGTTTGAGGAGGAACCAGCGGGACTCGGCGCCAACCTGCCATCACTCGCTACATTATTTATCCTTTTCTCCTTAACCTTTGCTATTAAGAGCCTCAATAGTTAGTTAATGGGTGTCTATCAGGCTATTGTAATGTTTTTTTTAATCATGTATGTTGTCCTGTCTTGTGTGGAAATGGCTCTATGGGGTACAAGATAAGATTAGGAAGCTCAACAGATCATGGACAGATGCTGGGATTCGCCACATGATTTTCTTTTTCTAATTTCCCCTTAAATGTGTTTCCCTTTACCTGTACAGCTTTTGAAGTTGTAGGCGTGTGTTTTTATCATTGGTGTTGTATCATGTCATGGAAAAGAGCTGTGTGTGCTAAAATAGGGGCATTTACCTACCGTAGGGGAGAATCTGAGGGATTTTATACTCAAGATGTCTGGACTAACTGGCCACGTATCTATTTCAGGTCATTAAACTTCATATCATTCTTTGCAAAAACACTCAAACCTTTTCTGTAATATTCTCATCAATAGAAATGATCACGATGCCCTTATTTCACTTACCCAAGGGTGTGCCCGCGACTTTCAAATGCTACTCAAGATATTCAAAGTTGACCTTCTGAAAGAGGTCTAAAGGCTGGTTCACACTGAGGGTTTTTCGGCATTTTTGTAGACAGAGGAGTCGGTCTCTTGCGGGCTAGTGCGGAGATTACGTTCACACACGCAATTCGTTTCGGTCGACAAATCTTCTTCTTGTGACCTTTTCTGCTTTTAGTATCGCTCTCACGCTTTGTAGGTCGTCTGTCAAGCTCGTGCTGACGACCATGGTCGTCCCTGACTTCCCGTGTCTGACCTGCAGGGTCAGGGGTCACGTCGCACTACAGGGGCTAGGGGCTAGTGGCTGGCTTGTGTGTATTTGGCGTCCGAAAGATAAGTTTTCGCGCGCTTTATTATGAAGTTGTATTGATAGTTTAATTTGTTCCTTGATATCATCTACTAAATCAAACCCCACGTCTAACCTAATATAATATGATTTAAGCTAACGACCGTTTATGGCTAGCTAAAATGGAAAATTTTCGGTATTATATGTAGGTATCGCCATTGGCATGGGACATTGGGGAAATTGGGATTCAAATTAAGGATGAAAAGATCTGCATGATGATGTAAGTTAAATTTGTTAGTTTTTAGTGCCCAATACCGAAATTATACCAATAATTGGGGTGAGTGGGGAAGAGGGACGTGCTGGCTTCTGCGTTTATTTGAATTTGGCGCGCGAAATTCTCGGCAAGTCGGCCGATAAAAGACCGAGTGAGCTACCGCTACTACCGCAAGATTACGAGCTACGAGCTTACTACCGCAAGATGACCAGTAATCCTCCTTCAAGTGATGTAGTAGGTATTCACTGTGTTTGTGAATATGTAAGTTGTAGTTTATAAGGAAAAAGTGGATAGACAGAGATAAGTGGCCCGTGACACCTGACAAGTGATGACTTCTGGGATCGGCATTCCTTATAGGGAGCTTAAATGAACCTGCAATGACATGTAAAGCTAGACAGATAGACGAACTCATAGAGGAACAGGTAGAAATGTATGGTTAGTAAAGGTTGTAGTGGTGAGTAGTGACGAAGGGTGTATGTTTTGCTTATGTGGGGAAAGAAAGCCATACATTTCTACCTGTTCCTCTATGAGTTCGTCTATCTGTCTAGCTTTACATGTCATTGCAGGTTCATTTAAGCTCCCTATAAGGAATGCCGATCACAGAAGTCATCACTTGTCAGGTGTCACGGGCCACTTATCTCTGTCTATCCACTTTTTCCTTATAAACTACAACTTACATATTCACAAACACAGTGAATACCTACTACATCACTTGAAGGAGGATTACTGGTCATCTTGCAGTAGTAGGGGTAATGCAAGTTAGTAAGGTTAGTTAGGTTAGTAAAATAAAACTATAATTTTACAAGGTTAGGTTAGTAATTATTTTTTTATGGGGGTCTCGCTATGAGGTTATTAGTGAGATAAGGTTAGGTTAGGTTATAGTGAGGTTAGATTAGTAATATTAAACATTATATTTTTGAGGGGTCCAGGGGGGTCGTTAAGGAGGGGAGGGGGGTGAAGGGGGCATCTCCCCCCCACTTTATAATTACAGTTTAGAGGTATCTGAAGGGATCTGTGAAGGTCTGGAGGAAAAAACACTAATAAGGGCGGGAAAGGACTCTAGAATTTTACCTAACTCACTGCGTGTTGTATACTTAACATGAAAAACCCAGCCTGTCTCATCCCTACCTCAAAAGCCTTGCATACTGCATACTACTCCCGCAACTTATCACAGCTCAGCTAAAGCCCCACAGCTACATATCATTTGCAAGTTACTTATCCATGCACAAGTACATACATACATCAAAATGGTCTTCACAGCAATAGTATGAATTTTCCTTCATCGAGAAATCACGCTTTGCAGACATCCACCACTGTTTCCTCTTTTTCTTGTCTTTAGGCATAGTTATGAACACATTCTCTGGAGTTTTAATTGTGGTGTTTTTGCACATTAGCACAAAACAAGCATAATATGTTCTTTTTGTCTGGTACATGTTGAATGCATAGATAGGTATTGCGGTCTGCTGAGCCAAAAACAAGCCGATCAGCTGATCAGGCGAGATCTGAGTTTGCGCTTACTACGTCACAACCAATCACAGCGCGTTCCGCCGTGTTGTGATATTTTGGCCCCAAAAAAGCCATATATTTCATTTATTGTGCATTTCTCAGCAAAAAGAATATGAGTACAGTGATATGTAGCCTATATTGCACCCAAAGCTTCATAATACTCCGTGTTTTAGGTGTGAGTAAACGGGTCCGTAATTTTCCCCAACCAAATATATGTTTATCAGTATAAAAGATATACGTATTATTATCTTCGGAAATGTTTGTTCTATAATATTATCAAATAAAAAACCGTAAAACACGCTAAAGAAAGGCCATTATGAGACTCTCAAGAAATATGCATGAACTTAATATTCACCAACTCCAGCTCGCATTTAATATTTTGCTCGAAAACGTTTTACATGGACAATATCAATAGAAGCGGAATTTCATTAGCTTTCCATTGATATATTTCGTTATCAGATAAATTAATTAGAACCATGTATAAATTAGCGTTAACTAAATAAATAAGCTCATCAATCTGGAAAAATTACCCGATTTCATGATGTTATTGATGCTTAACTAAGTAGTTAACGCTAATTTATGCATGCTTCTAATTCATTTATCAGATAACGAAATATATCAATGGAAAGCTAATGAAATTTCGCTTCTATTGATATTGTCCATTTAAAAAGTTTTCGAACAAAATATTAAATGGGAGCTGGAGTTGGTGAATATTAAGTTCATGCATATTTCTTGCGGGTCTCATAATGGCCTTTCTTTAGTGTGTTTTACGGTTTTTTGTTTGATAATATTATAGAACAAACATTTCCGAAGATAACAGTATATCTTTTATACTGATAAACATATCTTTGGTAGGGGAAAATTACCATAAGCTGGCAAACACGGGCGGCAAGTGGAGTTTGTTGGTCCTCCAGCTCGCATTTCCTGCGCCTGTCGCAGCCACAACAAGGGCTGTGACGTCACGTGCAAGATACCTATAGTCTTTTTTCTTTGTAATTTTGATAGGCAGACATATAGTTTGTGTCTGGTCAGGGTTGTCCCCTGCTACTGGTAACATGTAACCCAGTACAACCAGCCGCATGGTCGGATCGTCGGCGACTAAACCGGCTACCTCACTGGTTCTACCAGTGAGGAGGGTGTGCTGGACACCCAAATGGACTAAAAGTAAGACCATCTTTAAGGGCAGATAAACTCACTATTGAGTCAATGGCCATCCAGTCCCAGCTATGGTAGGGTTGCCATATCTGAACAGCCAAAATTCTGGACGCCTCCACTGACACCCATGCCCACTGGGCCCAACACACACTTTGGCCCTTTGACGGGCACAGAACTGCGCCACTGGCTATAGCCGATCTGACGTTATATAAGTTATCCCATTTCAGTCCGAACTACATGCAAAATATTCATTTGATCTGTCTTCACACATTCTATAGTGTCGCATGTTCTATGGTTTTATCGTCTCTCAGATCTGCGTTTTCTATATTTAGAAGTAATACTGCGCCAAATAAAGTATTAATAAAAATTTGATAAATACCAAATATTTCAACATTTCATATTTATTCTTCAGGGCGATGAAGGGCTGGGAAACAGACACAAATATTATGAACGTTCTTATATAACCTAATGCCCTAACGGCCAAGTGGCAACACCACTAATAACAACTGATGAACAGGGAAGAACATGTTACAAACAATAACAATAACAATAATATTAAAGATATAAGTATTTAAATAATCTAAACACATTACAAATGACAAAACTTTACAAAACATCAATGCTGATTAAAATGTTGCTGATTGATTGAAGTTTGAGTGACTTATAGTTATCGTTTTATAATAATATCCATACAGGCCACAAAAGCCTTTGATCAGACTGCTACGGAAAGGAAAGTCATATCGGCAGTAAACGTAATTCATGCTGTCACCTCTGAAGCCATAGATTAATATATTATGTAAGCAATGTAATTGGATGGGACTGAGATTTTTCACAATTTTGAAACATTGGATCAAATTCTGCATTTCAATATTCTATTTCCTCTTCACTATCTTTCTGGCTTCTGAGAAAATGCTGATACTAAAACAAATAACACTTAGTTCAATTGTCTCTGAAAAATATACTAACCATCAAACAAATCACACCTATTATGTAGTTGGACCAACTGAGCCTTTTAATTATTCATACATATCTAAAAAACATTCTTTACATTCTTAAAAGTAATTCCAGAGATCTACAGTGTTGGCAAGAATGAGGACCAGCTTAACAAAATATGTTTTTCTGCTTTTTTTTAACAAGGAAATATCAATAAATGAACAGAGTTTACAGTAAGAAATCAAAAAAGGATATTAGAGATTGGGCTCATCACCTCCTGTGGTGTTCCTTTATTATCAAGACACTGTAAGCACTACCGCGGCACTATCAAACAGTGACTGGAGCTTCAAGCCGTCACACAGATCAAATGCGTGAAGTGTTCTCCAGTGTGACACTCACACCACCCCGCCACACAGGTCTCACTGCCTGATGCAGCCCTCTGTGACTTTACCCTTTTCCATAACATAGGAATCAGGTCAGAAAGGTAAACATTTGACATCATAGATGAAATCACGCCTGAATTACAGGACGTGCCAAACTTACTCCCTTCAGTGAGTGCTTCCAGAGAAATGCCTAACAAATCAGTGCTAACCAGTTATGGCATCTGGTATTCCAGTGGAAACAAAGAGTTAAGAGTTAGTTGATAGTGTTGAGACAAAACATACATTCAACTAAGTGCAGTTTTTTAAGTTAACGGTACAACTTTCTGTATAGAAACTTGCTAACTTATGATGAATCTCAATTTCCTGTTTCAGATCACAACCCAGCAACAATGGAGTGCCTGTCTGCACCTCACTATGAAAGCTGGTGATTAGGAGTTGCAAAAAAGAAGAAAAAAAGCCATGTCACAAGAATATGTAGGTACTAATATGATGGACTAACTCACGGTACACCATGAGTTAGTCCATCTTATTTATGCTGTCAAAAATGTAGTGAGGCCATGTCCCTTGTACCCGATGCGCTGAATGCAACGTGTCCGAGCTTGTCAATGACAAAACTACAAACCAAACTGTAGGAGTTAATTTCAGTTCATTAAGATAATACTTCAATCATCAAATAACCCGATCGTATGTATTTATTGCAACTCATTCACAAGGTCGGACATGCTGTGTTCAGCCAATCTGGTACAAGGGCCCGTGGCCTCAGTACATTTTTGCCAACATAAATAAAATAGACTATAAAGTGCCCGGGATAATGACCAAAGGGTTTTTGTTCTCTATATGGAGAATACAATTTTCATACCTCAGTAATCTGAGTAAAATATTTATCACAGTTTGTAATATGAGTGAGTGAAATGAAAAAATAAGTATAAGGATGTGCCAGACAGCCAAGGTGACATGGCAGTGGGGAGAGGCAAGCAGCGGGGGGGAGGAAAAGGGAGGGAGGGAGACACGGCGGGGACGGGGAGGGAACGGCATGCTAGTAATAGGAGGCCTGACAAGTCTCTATTACTTCCCATGGCAATAATCTGTTTACTAATACTTTAGTCAACCTCTTACCATACAATAAAATTACAAGAAGCCTTGCTATTAATGGAACACCCAACGTATTATAGATGAATAAGTCTGCTATAGTGAACTGATTTAAGTTCTTTTAGATTGATTGATTGATTTTTTGTCAAATAACAACTGCAATGCTACGGGTTTAGTTTTCCCTATCAATAAGCATTTAAATATGCCTTTTACATAATCTATAAACGGTCTATGCGATTTTATGTGCTAAAAGTTAACCTATTTTGTTCTATATATATATTCCTATTTTGTTCTTATGTCTTGTATTATGATATAGCTTTAATACAAATATATGTAACAACTACATTAGCATCTTTAATTTAATTCCAATAAAATCTGTCATTAAACTTTGTCAACAAGAAAGTTATTAGTTTCCCACTTTGTCTCCCTTCTTACACTGTACTATCACAGTCAGCATTACAAATCACATTTGTGATGAAACCAGGATGTGGCAAAATATTTAAGAATCATATTTTGTCTGTATGAATATAAAATATTTATGTTGTTCATTGATGAAATCGTATTTTTCTATTTACACTACAACTTTTAGCTGTTTCTATTTTAAACTCACTTTTAGTCAGAGCTACTTTTTAAAACAAACAGCTTTATGGACGCATATCTACACGACAAACAACAACCTTTATATTACAACTTTGGATCTTATCAAAACATACTGTAAAATCAACAAGGAAATTGCCATGAATGATATTTCTATTATTTTCGTATTCAAGATGTGGGTGATGTCAAATTAGCTGATTTATATGTAGAGCGGTGGCTACAAGACGCCACTCTGCTGCTAAGGTTGTGGTGTGTACTGTTTAAAAAAAGTGGCATTCTAACATTCACAAATCCTATATTGGCAGTTTTAGCAAATTTTTAAACTAGAAAGCAATGGAGATGATTGAAAAGAATGAAATTGTGTTACAAAGATGCCTTAAAGTGAAACAAAACTGAAGTATGGAGTCACCAAATAAATCTTGGAAAGAGCAGTGAAAATATTTCTTTATCATAAATTCATAAGAAAGTTAATGAAGCTCTGATACATAAATGACACAATTACATAATTATCAAGATTATATATAGCATACATGCATGACTTGTGTGAGTAAAGGAAGCTAAGCTAACTAATGTGGGGAAAATAAAGCCTGACAAAATCAAAATGCATGCAAACATGTGACAGCATAATCTTGAGATCTGATTCATTATAGGAAAAGTTAAATATTCTGCATGTAAATAATTGGGTTCACTTTAAAGATGAACAGGCTCTCCCCTACTTATATACAATACAGTTACGTGCTTCAGTTCCATACAATACTGTCTGTAAATACAAATTGTGGTTTTTACAGATATTTCATCCCCCCACCCTGTCTCAGAACCATTAGAGTGAAGCCAGTGGCAGTGGTGATAGCAGGAACCACTGAGCTGGCTGATAAAATATACTGTTGAGTATTATTAGGGTATAGAAGTACTGCACAAACATATTTCTTACAATGCAATGTAAAGTATTCAGTATCGATAAGAGTAATGTAAGACTTATGTAGATTTCAAGTTAAGTACAATCCAAGGAACCAATGATGAACTGAAGTAGGGGAGTCCAGTGTATAGGAGTGGGCGGAGGATAGTGGGGAAGTATTTGTTCGGAGATGGGAATGTGGAAGAAGCAAAAAGAACAATCAACAGTTTTTGGATGACCAGAGAAAATAAGAGGAAAGAAAGAGAAAGAAATTAAAATATTGAATAAGAGAAGACAACTAATTCAAGACCCAGACAGCAAGAAGAAACACGTCAGGGAGTGCCGATGAAAAAGGCCTGACTCCCGACCCACAACTGAACTGAACTAGAGGGCAGACAAAAGGTGCATCTGAGATTAGTTTGCTGTGGAGTGGCAAGTGGAAAATAAGAAAGAAAAAGCTACAACAAAACAATTAAAGTGAAGTGAAGTGCACAGGTGATCAATAACAAGGCAACGAAAGTAAAGTGATGAAGAAATTGATAGGGATAAGACAAAGTAAGAAATGAAACAGAAAAGACAGACCAGCAACAAAGAAAAGTGAAAAACACGTCAGGGGAGCCGGAGCAAAGGCTGCCCCCCGAAACCACATCGGATAGGATCGGGAGAGGCTGTGGGACGCCTTGCTGTGGCTGTACACTGATGCACCACTTGTAAGGTAAGCAGGAGCCATACAGGGCAGGGATTAGCATGATGATGGTGAGTGGAATGTTACTTACGCATAAATGGTTACACAAAATTAATTAAGTTAACTGATAAAAGGTCGTAATATTGTTATGATCTATATCTATTGGGTGAAGACAGCAGACATCTTTTAAATATATCGTTAAAAATTACCTGTTTTACACCTAAAGTTGAACACATATATAAATAACAGACTTACTCAAGGACTTAACACAAACATATCTATGTAAATATATGGAGAAGATGTTGGATAAACGCAGGCTGAAGCAGGAGTATTATAAATGCTCTCATATTTTAACACAGGGTCCTCTTAATGAAATATCTTTTGCCGAAACATTAGAGAATAATATAGCGCTTCAGCTTCAACCATTTTCCCCACCACCTTTTCCACTCACACGTCTCATATTTGTCCCTCTCTCTCTCACACACACACACACACACACACACACACACACACATATAAACATACATATGATATGATAACATTTTCATAATTTACACCTACGTATGGACATCCATACTTTGTGGTGAAATGACAATTTTTCTTCATTACCCAAGTTATCAGTCACTACAACACCACATTTTTGCGGCAAAATGCATCCCAGAAAAAAGGAATGAAACCACTGGCTGTTAAGACTGACATTAAGGTGATTAGCATTTCTACATTAATTTCAGAAGCAAAATGACTTATATTACTGTGTTTGCCTTTTATATTACTAGGTTTGTAAACAATTATGAGCATCCCAAAGCTTGTATAGACTTAATTGTATAATAGAAAGAAAAAAAGTCCACCATGATATTGTTTGTATATACATTCTGATTTATGACATCCGTGGAACATATTTAGATTTAAATTAAAAAGTAAATAAATAATCACCATTTTTATATTAAGTTCTAGCAAAGCATTGTAAGTTAAGTCTTGACAGTGCGCTTGGATGCTTCCATGTCTATGTGAAGGAAATGTAGAGAGTGTTGTGTGAGTGAATAAATATGGAGAAAGTTAAGTATAGGTACATGTGTGTATCTTTAAGGATGGGTTAAGACATGTGACTATACAGACACCATACATCCATTACAATACATACATACATACTATTCCAGTTAGTTATATCAAAAAGTATACATATAATATATATTGATACCTATACTGCAAGGGTGGATACGTTTCCTATTGCATTTTGTTTAGAACTAAATGGTCCTTTTAAGTAAATGTTACCATTTGGCAGGGAAAATTTCACCAAGTATAAATATATACCCTTCACATACCAACATTACTCTTCAAGCCGGCAAAATACTTATAACGTCTGAAAATCTCTTTGAACAGCTTGAGCATTAAGGGAAATTGTTAAGAGTTTTGATGATGGAGTTCATTTGAGAAGTTGATGGTGTGTGTTGATGTTGGAAGACCACATAATATCAAGTATACATGAGTTTACAAGATGAGTAGAAATTGATATCCAGTAAAATATGATGATGATATGACTTCATTGCTCTTAGAGAGAGAAAGAAAGAATGTGAGATATAGGGTGTCTTTACCTAGTTCTAGAATATAGGACTTGAGCTAACCTATGTGATGGCAATGATGAGGCTGAGCATGAGGGTTACTGGTTACTGGTACTGGGTGATCAAGTCCATGGGGCCCCCCTGACTGTACTGGTTGTAGTTACCCATCGGACCCACCATGCCACGACGGTTCCGATACTTCTGCTGCTTTGTCATCTGAAACACAAATAAGAACATAAGAACATAAGAAAATAAGGAATCTACAAGAGGCCATGAGACCTAAACGAGGTAATTCCTGTAAACATTAACTGAGGTAATTCCTGTAAACATTAACCGAGATCCCTCCACAGTGTACTACAGCTGCTACTCTGCACCCTACACCCCCCCCTACACATCCCTGCTGCCTCACACCCCTCCACAGTGTACTACAGCTGCTACTCTGCACCCTACACCCCCCCCTACACATCCCTGCTGCCTCACACCCCTCCACAGTGTACTACAGCTGCTACTCTGCACCCTACACCCTCCCCTACACATCCCTGCTGCCTCAAATAGAAAAACTGTGAAATGGTACGTCTGACGCTACTCTTTGTTATATGTTCATGACAATAACAAGGGGTTGACAGACTCGTTTCTAAGTTCTGACTGCATGAAGCTGAACAAATACTGGTTTTTCATGTAGGTTTACCAAGCAATGTCGTCAGAAACATGTGGTAACGTTAGGTATTAAAAAAATATATCTTCTTGGGGAAATACAGCACCCTTGGAGACACTGTATTCTTGGAAACATACATATTACATTGGGTAGATGATTTCCCTCTTAAGAACATGTAGACAACAATAATCTCTAGGCAGGAGATATCATTAAGTGCCACTCAAAAAACTAGAAATGCTATATTTCTGAGGTAAGGAAGAGAATAGAAATGTTTGAACTATAGAAATCAAGCAACTTGTATATTAATGATATTATTCTGAAGAAAATCTAATACCTTTCTATATGAACAAGAGCCTTCAAAAATCTGTGGAAGTAATGTATTCCAGTAATGAAAGGGTCTGTTTAGCATGGCAACCACACACCTCGTCTTTGAGCTCTGAAAGTTGATCCACAAGACCGTCCACCAACTTCTGCGTTCTGTCCAGCTTGGTGTTGAGAAGCCGCATCTCGTTCATCTCTCCCTCTGTCTCCCCCTTGCATAGTGACATGGCTCGCATCCGTGGAAACCAATTCAAATCTTTCTCCTGAGAGACAAATGGTGTTTGGGGTGTAAGAGTTGGGGATAAAGATACACTGTCTTAATTCAATGACATGGGTATCAATCACCATTACAAAAGTTACTACTTACTAAAAGAACTACACAAATTTAGGTTCTCTTATTTCTTATTCAGTATCAAAGGCGGGTCATCTCATGAGTGGGGACCAGCATGCAGCCAATGGTCTAAAATTTTGATCTACATAACATACATACACTGCGAGTTGATATTGTGTGCCCCTTGATGCCACACACAGGGAATTACTGGCAGAAGCTTCATTGCAGTGAGAAAAAGAGCCTTTGCCAATTGTCTCTTATACATACAGTGCCTAATGTGGTTGTGGTGAAGCAGAATATGTGCTTTACCAAAAACAGTCTCTTCCAGTAACTAGGTAAGGGAAGAATTATGAATTAACATGAAAGTACACTTAACCCTCGTTTTCCCGGACCTCCATTTCCCGGATATCGGATTCGCCG
Source organism: Chionoecetes opilio (assembly GCA_016584305.1). NCBI lineage: Eukaryota > Metazoa > Arthropoda > Malacostraca > Decapoda > Majidae > Chionoecetes > Chionoecetes opilio. Next base: position 754,667 of record JACEEZ010019228.1, on the reverse strand, counting down.
GTCAAAATCTGAGGTCCGGGGATATGTCCGAGTCCCGGACAAATGCCTGGTCCAGTCCGTAAATCGACAAAGTTGTCCGGCGGTCCGAGCCTCTCCTGTATATAGTCAGTGTCCGCGCCACCCGCCAGGTGGCAGCATGCTCACCGGTCGTATTTATTTACATTTATTGCCTCGTGGTGCTAGTCTGTCTGCCTTGGTCTTACCTTCGCTTTACCTTCATACACCATACACCTTCATTGCATGGCACATGACGTATGAGGGCTAGACAAAGTGTCGTAAAAGTCCGCGGCGGGGTAGTTCTTTGTTGATTGTTGATCGGGGACTGTTGCAATTTCCGGACTTTTGAGGTTCCTGGACCAGTGCTCCCCCCTAATAGTCCGGGAAAACGAGGGTTTACTGTAGCAGAAATACAGTAAGAGTTAGCAGTTCCCCCTCCACTTTGGAATGCAGGAGTGATGAGTGTTGACTTACTTTGACTAGCATGTACACGTAGCTCTCTGGACCGGTGAACTCTGTGGGATCCTTGACGTTGACTTGGACATAGAAGTACAGGTAGTGCCACATGTTGTGTTCCCGCTTGATGTGGTCCTCAAAGTTGACTGCCTTGTTATCAAAGCTGGCTCTTGTCAGTCCTGCGGGGGGAAAGGCATACACTGAGTCTTGTGAGGGGAAAGCCAGACCCCAAAGTTTTATACATCAAGCAGTTTAGAGTTTAAAGACATTTCTATTAAAGATATATTGCTCCTTAGTAATAAAACGAAGATTCTCACTAAAGCAACCATAACATTTCAACAAATAAAATACATGTTTGATGGACCCACCACAAATGAAGCAGGAGTTTTTCAGAATTTCCTCAGAGTTTTGTTTCTCGCTTCTGAGGTCGGCAAAGGTATCAATGATGACACCAAAGATCAGGTTCAGCACAATGATGATGACAACGAAGAAGAACAGCAGATCGTAGACCACACGTGCAGCAAAAAGAGTTTCCTGCAGAACCACAAAGAATGAAACAAAAATATTGCCAGGTATCATAAGGGAACTAACACTTGAATATATAATTGTTTCGTGTGTCATGTTATTTACTTCACATGCGATTGACAGAGTACATAGAATGAAGTATATTTTGATGCCATGGTTTAGTCACCTGTAGGAAATGGCAACAATGAGGTGACAATTGACAGAGTACATAGAATGAAGTATATTTTGACGCCATGGTTTAGCCACCTGTAGGGAATGGCTACAAATGAGGTGACAAGGATACAGAATAATGGCGTGGATGTTGTGGGTGTGATGATAAGCGATCTGTTACTCAATACTGGTAAGGACCTGCTTCACATTCCTCTTTATTGCCTTTATTCCTCTTTATTATCCAAGGTTGTGGGATTTCTTGGATTCAGAGTACATAGTTTAAGTTTTCTCAAGATTAATTTTACTTATGAAGATAAATTACATAAGAACATAAGAAAATAAGGAAGCTACAAGAGGCAGCGAGACCTACACGTGGTAGTTCCTGTTACTTAATACTACCTACATCCACCTTTCATCCCCATCCATGAATTTATCCCGCCTCCTTTTAAAGCTCCCTATTGACTACTACATAATCACCCCTCTGAGATCGTGGGATTACATAGATTACAATATAGATGATGAGATTTGCCAGGCAGCTTCTCACCTTGTTGGAGGGGGGGCGCAGGATGTCGCCGATGCCGCCGCCGCTGCGCAGGCCGTGGTTCAGCGTGGTCACGATGCACATGATGAGGGTGGAACACGCCTCCTCCTTGGACTCCTCCACCTCCGCCATCACCTCCTTGGTGATGCTCTCCACCACTAATGGCAGGACACGAAGGAGAATTAAGATGTAGAAGTATTTATTCATTAGTACAGGTTGACCATCACTAATCCCGCAATCAATATTCCAGTGCCATCAGTTTTCCGGCATGAATTTCGGAGCGCAGTTTCAAATTTCCCGGGTTGGCGCGCCACTGTTTTCGGGAGGCTTCTTCGTCTTCTTCATCTTGTGACCTTTTCTGCTTAGTATTGCTTTGTAGGTCGTCTGTCAAACTCGTGCTCGAGCTTGACACATATCTTCCTTCTTTGCCACTCTGTAGCCCTTTCTTTCCCTGCCAATGGAAGGCGCCTGTTCCCTGGTGCCGTTTGTTTTGATGGCGCTGTACCCAGAATCAGCTGTATGCTCACCTTCCGACAGGAAATCAACGTTGCAGTGGTACAGGTGGAAACAGAAACCAGAGGGGGTGACCTGGCATGTAGGAGACTGGGGGAGTAAGTTACTCTATAAAGCAAGAACAGGCACCTTGGAAGTCAACGGAAGGAACAGGGAACTGGAGAACCAGAATTGTAGCTGCAGGGTAGGAGAGAAAGAAACCGTAGAACATGTCATTGTGGAATGCAACAAGTATAGGAGTCAGAGTGAAAAGCTTATAGCGTCAATAGTAATAGTCCTCGGCAGAGAGGAGTGGGACAGGAGACTAGAGCAGAAAGACGGGGCCCAGTGTACGGGGCCCTATAGACAGCATATATAGAGTCAGGGGACAAAACATCAATAATCCGGAAATTTCGAAAATCCGGCAGTCCTAACGTCCCGTGGTTGCCAGATTAGTGATGGGCAACCTGTATTAGTATTATTAAGTATTAGTATTATTAAGTATTAGTATTATTAAGTATTAGTATTATTAAGTAGAAGTATTAAGTATTAGAAGTAATTAAACTTACACTTAAATCAACAAAAAAAGTGTGTGCAAGTAATATAAACTTAGACATTTGAAGAAAAACCTCCGTATGTAATATAAACTTAGAGATTTGAAAAAAGACAAAAAGAGAGTGCAAGTAATACAAACTTACGTACACTTAAAATAACAAAAAAATAGAGTAAGTATAATATAAAATTAGACACTTGAAAAAACAAAAAAACAGAGCATAAGTAATATAAAAACTTGAAAAAAAATAGCGTAAGTAATATAAACTTGAACACTTGAAGAAACACAAAAAGCGTAATACAAACTTAAACACTTGAAGGAAAAAAACGTGAGTAATAGAAACTTACACTTAAAAAAAAAAAAAAATAAGAGCTTAATTAATATAAACTTACACTTGAAAAAGCAAAAAGAGTGTAAGTAATACAAACTTAACATTTGAAAAACACACAAAAAACGTAATACAAACTTAAGCACTTGAAATAAACAAAAAAACATAAGTAATATAAACTTACATTTAAAAAAAAAAAAAATAGAGCTTAAGTAATATCATAAGCTTCGACACTTGAAAAAAAAAACCTTAAGTAATATAAAGTTAAAACACTTGAAAAAAAAAAGCTTAAGTAATATTAAGTTAAAACACTTGAAAAAAAAGAAGAGAGCGTAAGTAATCTGGTATGTTAAAGGATGACATTTTCCGTTCAACCTTTCCCTCACCGTTGCTGAGGGCGATCGGCTCGTCTTTCTGGACACAGTCGGCGCCGATCTCACAGGCGTCCATCTCCGTGGGCCGCATGCGATTAGACTCCCCCGAGGCAATGCTCATGTGCACGTACTGCTCCACACGCTCGTTGATGTGGAGCTGTATGGTTTCTGGAGGAACATAGGAACATAAGAAAATAAGGAAGCTACAAGAGGCCGCGAGACATAAGAACATAAGAAAATAAGGAAGCTACAAGAGGCCGCGAGACATAAGAACATAAGAAAATAAGGAAGCTACAAGAGGGTGAGAGACATAAGAACATAAGAAAATAAGGAAGCTACAAGAGGGCGAGAGACATAAGAACATAAGAAAATAAGGAAGCTACAAGAGGCCATGAGACATAAGAACATAAGAAAATAAGGAAGCTACAAGAGGGCGAGAGACATAAGAACATAAGAAAATAAGGAAGCTACAAGAGGCCATGAGACATAAGAACATAAGAACGTATGGAAGCTACAAGAGGCCATGAGACATAAGAACATAAGAACATAAAGAAGTTACAAGAGGGCGAGAGACATAAGAACATAAGAAAATAAGGAAGCTACAAGAGGCCATAAGACATAAGAACATAAGAAAATAAGGAAGCTACAAGAGGCCATGAGACATAAGAACATAAGAAAATAAGGAAGCTACAAGAGGCCATGAGACATAAGAACATAAGATAATAAGGAAGCTACAAGAGGCCATGAGACATAAGAACATAAGAAAATAAGGAAGCTACAAGAGGGCAAGAGACATAAGAACATAAGAAAATAAGGAAGCTACAAGAGGCCATGAGACATAAGAACATCAGAAAATAAGAAAATAAGGAAGCTACAAGAGGGCGAGAGACATAAGAACATAAGAAAATAAGGAAGCTACAAGAGGCCACGAGACCTACACGTGGTAGTTCCTGTTACTTAATACTACCTACATCCACCTTTCATCCCCACCCATGAAATTGTCTAGCCTCCTTTTAAAGCTCCCTATTGACTCGCACTAACTACCTGACGACTGAGTCCATTCCAATCATTTACCACCCTATTTGTGAACCAGTTTTTCCCTATTTCCTTTTTAAATCTACGTTTTTCCAGCTTGAATCTGTTACTTCTTGTTCTGGAGGGCAAAGAGTTTTATGCAAGTTAATGTATTGAGTGAAATGTGTAAATCAGGAAGCTACTCAGGACATTTTGGAATATTCTTTACGTCACTTAGATTAGTCAGATGTACAGCCACTCTCCTACTTACATACATTCAAGTTATGTGTATACTTTCAGATACAAATAAGAATGTCCGTAAATAACAATTGTGGTTTTCATATACAGTGGTACCTTGGCTTACGAGTTTAATTCGTTCATTGATCGAGCTCGTAACTCAATTTGCTCGTATATCAAATCAATTTTCCCCATTGAAATTAATTGAAATACCATTAATCCGTTCCAGCCCCAAAAAGCCACCCCAATTTTTTTACTGTACCTATAAGACTGGACTGCACTCACCCTCCGCCATTTGCATTCGCCAGTGTTTACACTCTGTGTATCAGCTGTTGGAAACAGCTGTGGGTTGAACTGCCGCTAAACGTACTGCACTCACCCTCCGCCTTTGCATTCGCCTGTGTGAGCACAACACAACAGAGATGCTTCCACGGCGAGGTAACCACGTGAAGTGAACGAGTGAGACGCGGGATGCTGGGCGGATGTTGTGGCGTTTGCTGCGCCAACTAGCGGCGGCGTATCTGAAGCTCGCAAAAAAAAGAAAAAAAAAAAAAAAAAAAAAAAAAGAAGCTCGTAACTGGGATTTTGGCTCGCAACTCAAAGCAAAAAGTCGACCAAGGGACTGCTTGTAACTTGGAAAACTCGTAAGTTGGGGCACTCGTAAGTCAAGGTACCACTGTATATTCAGTCACCCCAACATGTCTCAGAAGCATCAAAGTGGGGCTGGTGGTGATGGTAATAGCAAGAACCATTGAATTATACCATTTAAGGCTGCTAAAATATACTGTAGAATATCATTGAAGAATAACTGTACTATATGAATATTTTTCTTACAATGCCGTGTACACTTTTCAGTATTGACAAAGTACATCACAAGTTAAGTACAATCTCTAGAAACCAATGATGTACTTAAGAAGGAGAGCTCCTGCATCTGGAATAGTCTGGAGGTGGCAGAGCCTACATAAGATTGTCTCTTGTTGATGCATTGAAGAATAGTCTTTATATATTTTTAGAACACAAGAACATAAGAAAATAAGGATAATAAATATTTGTGCACATCTCACCCCAGTCAATGTTATTGTCGGACACGTCAACAACGAAGTCATTCTTGAAGAAGGTGTAGCCGATGATGGAGAAAAGGTACACCAGGATGAGGGCGAGCGCCGCTGTGAGCACGATGGACCAGCCGTTGCGCGTCACCGAACGGATCACATTGAGCAGCGTCTCCTCCCGGTACACCACATCAAACAGCTGACGGCGGATAAGAACATAAGAACATAAGAACATAAAAACAAAAGAACATAAGAACATAAAAACAAAAGAACATAAGAACATAAAAACAAAAGAACATAAGAACATAAAAAAAAGAACATAAGAACATAAAAACAAAAGAACATAAGAACATAAAAACAAAAGAACATAAAACAAAGAACATAAAAACAAAAGAACATAAGAACATAAAACAAAAACATAAAAAAAAAAACAAGAATAAAAAGAACATAAAACAAAAACAAAAGAACATAAAAAAACATAAAACAAACAAAACAAAAAGAACATAAGAACATAAAAACATAAGAACATAAAAACAAAAGAACATAAGAACATAAAAACAAAAAAAAGAACATAAAAACATAAGAACATAAAAACAAAAACAAAAGAACATAAAAACAAAAACAAAAAACAAAGAACATAAAAAAAAAACAAAAGAACATAAAAACATAAGAACATAAAAACAAAAACAAAAGAACATAAAAACAAAGAACATAAAAACATAAGAACATAAAAACAAAAACAAAAGAACAAAAACAAAGAACTAAACAAAAAACATAAAACAAAAGAACATAAAAACATAAGAACATAAAACAAAAAACAAAAGAACATAAGAACAAAAGAACATAAGAACATAAAAACAAAAGAACATAAGAACATAAAAACAAAAGAACATAAGAACAAAAAACATAAGAACATAAAAACAAAAGAACATAAAACAAAAGAACATAAAAACAAAAGAACATAAAAACAAAGAACATAAGAACAAAAAAACAAAAGAACATAAAAACAAAAGAACATAAGAACAAAAAAACAAAAGAACATAAAACATAAGAACAAAAAAACAAAAGAACATAAAAACAAAAGAACATAAGAACAAAAAACATAAAAACATAACAAAACAAAAGAACATAAGAACAAAAAAACAAAAGAACATAAAAACATAGGGTAAGAACATAAGAACATAAGAACATAAAAACATAACAAAAACAAAAGAACATAAAAACATAGGGTAAGAACATAAGAACATAAGGAAGCTACAAGAGGCTGTGAGGAAGCTATAAGAGGCCTGAAGATAAAAGAGTGGCAGGTGACATCAGAAATAGCAAGCATGTTAGGATACATAACAGAAACCCTGATACCTAAACCTACTATGTATACTTATTCCTTGCTATATAAGTTATTCCCTCTTATGGAAGAAAGGCTGCTGCATACATACAGATGCCTGAAATAGACTAGAGGAAGAGCTAATAAGGCAAGAAGGGTTCATCAATTGAAAGAAAGAATGCATACATACAGATTAGGACACAGAAGGACATGAGTACAGCTCAGGCCTGTGTGCTACAACTAGGTGACTACAGGTGACTAGCTAAGTACACAGCGGCTGGTGGTGATGCTACGTTCCGATCAAGCGAGAAAACATTGTCCAAGAATTAATTGACAATATATTTTAGACAATGTCCCTTATATCAGTCCCTTGAAGGATTGTAATACACTGAAAAGTGATTTACAATGAAACACTGAATGAATAAGGATGATTTTTTTTGCTTTATTTTAGAATTAATGTTCATTAAGAAAATCCACTAATCTAGAGTGTGTGTATGTAATCCCACAATCTCAGAGGGGTAATTAATCTTCATAAGTAAAATTAATCTTGAGAAAACTAAAACGAAGTACGTACTCTGAATCCAAGAAATTCCACAACCTTGGAAGAGTGCAAAACAGCAATAAGGAGGAATGTGCAGCAGGTCTTTAACTAAGGGTAGACCATCATGAAAACGGACCTTCACCTATAACATCAGAGGTGTCACTATAAAAATCCAGCCTGCGCCAACCAACGGGCGGAGGGCCAACCCTCACGACCCTCCAGACTAATATAATGAACAGCCTACTGGCGCTATAGGCTTCAACGAAAAAAGAAAAGAAAAGATAAAAAGGTCCTTACCAGTATGGAGTAGCAGAACGGGTGCACGGAGAGGCCCAGCACGCAGAACCCCAGGTACAGCACGTGGTACAGCAGCTCCCCGTCCGTCACCTGCTGCTCCAGGCGCTTGGCAAAGGTACCTTTATTGCCCATCAGACTGACCAGGTGGATCCCTTTCAACAACACCTGCACACAGAGGGAATACTTGAAACACCTAACAACAACACCTGCACACAGAGGGAATACTTGAAACACCTAACAACAACACCTGCACACAGAGGGAATACTTGAAACACCTAACAACAACACCTGCACACAGAGGGAATACTTGAAACACCTAACAACAACACCTGCACACAGAGGGAATACTTGAAACACCTAACAATGTAATAGTGACACAGGACAAGGGAAGGAAGGCTCAGGAAGGGAATGGTACCCAGTGTTACATGACACATAATGGTCTTTCCATCTCTCACTCTAGATATTTGAAGGTAAAGTGCAGTACTTTGAGATGGTTTGGACAGCTACCGTAGATAACACTAAAGTCGCCAGGACAATGGTTTTTTTATATTTACAGACGTGTGGTGGCGTTAATACTAACATTTCTACATCCATGATTTCAGGAAAGTTAGAAGGGGCTATCTGGAGAGTTTGTGTCATTTTGTGTCTTCATCCATGTCATATTATGGCTATTAATGAACAAATTATGAAAATAAAACCGAGTGGCGACGTTGGTAACGGGGCTACACTAAGGTCGCCATCTAGTGTTTATGTTCTGAGTGTCCTCCCGCCGTCGTCGTCGCCCGAAGAAAAAAAACCGAGTAGGTTAATTTGAAACCGTATACGTATATTTGCAGATATAAAGCATAAAACAATGCTGAAACAGGGTAGATTATACAGTCATGATATATACTACTGTGTATCATCTTCAGTGGCACATAAAAATCAGTAGTGATGCTATAATTCGTAATATCTGGCACCTGGCAACATTAGTGCAGGTGGCGACTAAAGTGTTATCTACGGTAGGGAGGATGAACGGGAGTGAGATGACAAGATGCTGGAAGTGTGAGAGGACGACTCCCTGTTGCACGGGAAGAGAGTGCTGGAGTGTGCGAGTGAAGGAGGGAATGTCAGAGTGAGAGGATTGGAAAACATAAAAAGTAAGTGCATGGACGGGTACAAAATTGGAGACTCTCCTGCGATGGCTGCCCCCTTGAGGGAATACCACGGCACACTGTCACTGTAGACTAGACTAAAGGTTTGAAGCTGCCATTCGTCTATGTCAGTGGAATTATGCAAGTGTGAAGGGAGTGGCTCATGACATTTACAAAAACTTAACTGTTAAAAGTGTGACTTACATTGGCACTGCCCAGGAGCCACAGGGTTGGCTCTGGCCCCACAGAGAAGATGAGCCGCACTAAGGTCACCAGGCCCAGGAGGTACATAAGTAACTTCTGTTGGAAGCTGATGTTGATTGCCAGCATGATGAGAACGCTCACCCAAAGCAGGCCATTGAGATGACTGTTCAAAACTGCAACATACAAGAACATACTTAGAAATTTGAAAAATGTTTAAAAAAATGTATTGTTTGAAAGCTGAAGAGAATGAACTACAATCCATCTAAGCTTTTATTTTATATATGAATTGGTTCCTGTGCCTCCCTGGCTGCCAAGACTCACTGGGCAGCTGGGTGGTGTAGGGGTAGAACAGCGCCACGATCAGGTTGTTCATCAGAGCCAGCAGGAAGAGAAGGCGACTCCACAGCGACATGTAGTTACTGATGGTGGAAAGCACTGCCTGGCCTGGGCAAGGAATCAGGAACAGGCTCTTAACAATAAACTCCTACACTCTATCATAAATACTAGCCTCATATGAAGATAAGAATAGTGGTGAGGTGTGAAAACTGGATCAATGTGAAGAACTCAAGGTAAAAAGAGTGCATGTTCAAGAAACACTTTGGGAATGTTATTGTGGCCATTGATTGAGAGCAAGTTTGAAAAGAAAACTTGGCATATGATTACCCATAGCAATACAACAGTCTAAGAATATCTTATATTGTAAAATGAATTAATCTGTCAAATCAAAACGCTGCTGCTTCTTACTTTTCATTGTCACTTTATATTCCTTGACATCACTCCTACAAGACCATAACACTCTGGCAGACTTTTCCCATGGCTAGTTTTCTATAAAATTCCCATTGCTCTCTTTCCTCTGTTCTCTAAATTTCCTAGCATTGTGTTAGCCTTCCCGATTATAAACTATCTTACTATTCTAGCATCCTCTGGCGTGGCCTAAGGCACCCTCGAAGTGATCGGCTTTCTTCAGTACAACTTATATTTTGCAAAACCTCCATTCATTCTAAAACTTACTTTTGAGTTTCTTCTGCCACTGCATCTCTGTAAACATATCATGACACTTCTCAAAGAAATCAGTGACTTTGGTGCCCTGCTCGTCCCTCTCGGCAGTGTTGTACACCCGCTGCTTGGTCTCCCGCGTCAGGTAGTTACAGATCTCGGGGATGGGGAACACTATCTGCTCCATGGTGCGGTCGTGGCGCACAATCTGTATTGGGAGAGGCGTTGGCTTAGAGTAATTATTTATTTATTTATTTATTATTATTAATTTCTTTACATCACAAAGGAATGGCAAAAAACAACAAAAACAACAACAACAACCCAGCCTGCTACATTGCCAGTCCCCATAAAGAAGACTAAGATAATATGAGGCCTGTAGTAACATAGTCCGGTAAGCGCCACCATGACCGAAATCGAGTTAGGTATGGCATTATATTGCCCAAACCCTCCTTTATCCCGGGCGAGTCAAGGGAAGTTAATATGCAACCCGCAATAGGGTCGAAAATCCATCCATCTAACATTGTTGCCAGGTCCGTGCCGCGGCGAGTCTAGCTTGTCACCGGAGGGGGACTCACAGACTATGGTAAGCGCCACTTGTGTACACACGTGGTGGCCGCCTATGGCGCAGCGCGTTTCATGACACGTAGACAAAGACTCGGCCAATCAGAGCTCTCGTAGCACCCCGCCACCCCAGCTGCCATTGCCAGTGTACCTCCATCGCTCCTTGACGCCTAATACTAGGATTGTACAGTGCGTGTTTTTTGTGATATATAGTGCTTTCTGAGGTCTCCTACGCATTATGTCGGACAGTGACACGTCCGCCGATGACCCTGGACCTACTACAGGCAACCAGAGAGTGCGTAATCCGGCCGAATGGAAGCAAAACGTCGCCAAAAGGAGGAACCAGGGCCTAGCTTATACCAGCAGAGCTACGGGGCGGGAGGTTCAAGCTAGAAGTATAGGCCCACCCTGTGCTGATGGCTGCTACGACAAAATAACTATGCCGATTATTACTATCATTCACAATAACTTTTGGCGTACCACCGGTGACTTTGCCCTCCAAAATGCCTACATTCAGAAACATGTCCAGAAGGTACCTGTGAAGAGACGGCGCCGTGTTCTGGACGCTAATCAACCTCGCCGCCGCACCTGTACTATTAAGTACACGCTCATCTACAATGATACCGTCTACACTGTATGCATGAAAGGATTTCTAAACATACTTGCCATCACTGAGGCACGTGTCAAGACAGCCCTTGATTCGATGACCCCGACAGGGAGCCCAACAGGTGACAGACGTGGCAGACACCCCCAGGTCCGGGAGATAGTAGGCCCTCAGAAACAAAACGTTTTTGACCACATCGGCAGTTTTCCCACTGTTAGTAGCCACTATACACGTGCCAAATCTCCTAACATTCGTTACCTAGACGGCAACCTCAACATAAAGAAGATGTATCGACTGTACACGAGCTGGATGGAAGAGAACCACCCAGATCACCCGTTAGTTAAGGACAGCTATTATCGACAACAGTTTAACAAACACTTTCGACTAGGGTTCAAGCCTCCACAGACAGACACCTGCTCCAAGTGTGACAAGATGAACAATGGCATTGCGGCAGCCACTGAAGATGAGAAGCCAGAATTGCAGAGGAAGCTCGATTCACACCTGGCCTTAGCCCGGCAGGGTCAGAATACTCTGAAAGATTATGCCCGTGACAATGATCCTGACTGTCGGGCTATTTGTCTTGACCTACAACAAACTCTCCCAATACCACGCATCTCTACCAGTGTCGCCTATTATAAGCGCAAAGTGTGGATGTACAATCTCTGTATTCATGACCTAAAAAAGAACAAATCCAAATTCTATGTGTGGGACGAAGTGACAGGGGGGCGTGGCAGCATAGAAATAATTGCTTGTCTGAGGAAATGGATTGACGAGGAATATGCAAAAGATGACTTTGGGACATTAAAGCTTGTGACAGACAATTGCGGTGGCCAAAACAAAAATATTAATGTGATGCTTTACTACCTATCAGAAGTTCATGGGGGGCGTTTTAACACTGTTGAGCACACCTTTTTGGTACCTGGGCACAGCTATATGGCTTGCGATAGAGCCTTTGGGAACATTGAAAAGTGCATCCGTCAAACTGGTGAAATCTATGACTTTGATGGCTATTGCAAAGCCATTAGACTTGCGGTTGTTGAAAAAAATGAGGTGTTAGTTATGAAGAGGGAAGAATTTCTGGACATTGACACTCTGCAGAAGTACGTGCCAATTCGCCGGCCACGCCCCCCTTACGGATTCCAGGATGCCCGCCGCTTTGTAGTACGGCTCAACTTTCGTGAGGGTTATCATGTCGGCATGACTTATGAGGATCCTCTAGGCTCTATTCGTTTAATGAAGGGGAAAGCCAACAATAAGCCCTCGCTCTTCAACCTTGCCCGAGTTCCCCTTCTTCAGAAGTACAATACCCCTCGGTGTCTGAAGGCGTTGAAGCTGAAGCACATGAGGGACTTGAGTGTCTTTGTTCCCATGCACTACATGCCCTACTACACCAAGCTTTTTCGGGAGCAAGAAGCCATTGGTGCGGATACTGACATTCCTGAGATGTCCGACGACTCTGAGGACATCGAGAACGACCTACTCGAGTATGATAATTGACTACCTGTACCTACCTGGAGTTGTTTCGACCTATCTGCAGAAGGTAAATGGAGCTTACTACTGTTTCTCAAATTTGTGTAATATATTGTGTAATTTGTGTCTTGTACTAAGCTTAACTTACCTTTGAAACATACTAAGCTTACCTTCGTTTGGTTGTCTTTCGTCAGCTTGGCAAGTACCTGTAGGGCCCTTTAAAATCATAAAAATCGTCTGCTGGTAGACGTAAATTTATACAATAGTCAAATTAAACATGAATGTTGATACAAACTAACAAAACATTATCTTTGGGTGGTGTAAGGTGGTCTACAGGGGCGTTTGTGACATTTTTATTCGATGCGGTCAAATTTAATTCGGAGAAAAACGCAGTCATTGTTTTATTTTTCAGAACGCTTTAACATCTCGGTTACTTCACAATGCTTGCCTTAATGTACAATGCCTAACGCTCATTTTAAAATAAACCCCAGCTTCCTAGCTCAATTCATTGCCGAGATACCGCATTCTGAAAGTCGCAAAACTTTGACTGCGTTTTTCTCCACTTTCTCTTTTTGGCGCTTACCGGACTATGTTACTATACACCTCATATATAAGAAGGGGTTGGGCGCCAATTTAGATCGGACTTTATACAGATATACTTCCCTGACTGTCAACATGTTAGAAGATACAAATGAGAAGTTTCAAGAAATTAAGAAGGGGATGGAAAACACGGGGTTGAGAATAACAATAATTAAGAAGTTGAATGTTAGCAGTGAAGGCAACAGGCTGGCATCAATCATCCTACAAAGAGCAGTCCACCACTATGTATGATCACTGGAGGGAGTGAGACGTGGGTAGAAGGGAGTCTGATGGTTGTTAGAGTCGGCCCATGGTATTGTTTCCCTCAGTGCTGTAGGGTCTCGCATACACTGTTAGTTCATTCGTATTGATTAGCTCGTTAGTAGTGATACGGGTTGAATGAAATGGCAGAGAAATAGGCTCAGAATTAGATGTCAAGTGCTGCCGATGTTATCAGTTTTGATGCTTTATTTCCTATAGATAGCTTCTGTCTTGTAAGTACGTAGTTAATCATATTTTTAAAGGAAAATTAATGACATCTGGCACGTTTTCTCATCAAAGTCCATTTATATCCTAATCAACAAACCGTACCTCAATCTGTGCAGTGTTGTCCCGGTAGTGCGTGAGTGCCCGGGTCAGCTTCTCATTGTTGTTCCTGATCAGCTGTTCGTCCAAGCGATTGTCATGCTTGGCTAACTGGTGGCACAGGATGTATATGTTGTGCCCGACCTGACGAAGACATGAAAGATTGTCTAGATAAAGATCAGTGTTTCAAGCCATACCCTCTGCATCCCTTATGTTGTCCATCTAGAAAGAAGGGTGAATGTGGGATACAAGACAGAAAGTTTTCATGAGAAATAATAACAATACCAGGGAGAGGAGTCATGCATCACCGTCAATAACACCATAGTCGCCACTGTACTAATGTCGCCAGACAAATTTTACAGGCGAATATTACAAACTTTAGCATCACTACAGACTTGTATGTACCCCTGAAGACAGGTACATAACATAAACTACTGTGCATGCCTCTTTTTTTTGGTGGCACATACAAGTCTGTAGTGATGCTAAAATTTGTAATATATGGCACCTGGCGACATTAGTGCAGTGGCGACTATAGTGTCATTGACGGTAGAGGGTAGAATGAACGGCCTTCTTCTACCACAGGACCACCACACACACACTGGCTTGGGGCTTTAATTGTAATGAGTCAGATGGGAAATATTTGAAAGCGAAGGAAGTGAATCTAGCTGAGTCAACAGAAGGACTCACCTCTTTTGGAGACACCCCGTCATCACAGTCTGCCGCTCCCTCCTCAAAGAACTCATCGTCATCAACACTCTCCTGGTGGTACAGTGTGCTCACCACCTCCAGCTGCACATCAAGTAAAAAATATCATCACCACCACACCAGCTGCACAATGTGCACATCAAGTAAATACCATCATCACCACCACACCAGCTGCACCACAAGTAAACAAAATCATCACCACACCAGTTGCATCATAAATAAATAACATCACCACCACCACACCAGCTGCACCACAAGTAAATAACATCACCACCACCACACCAGCTGCACATCAAGTAAATAACATCCCCCCACTCCAGCTGCACCCCAAGGTACAACATCACCCCGCACATCAAGCTGACTCAATAATACATTCAAGCTCCTGCCTCATAATGGTACAAAAAACAGACATGAATATGTCAAGCTAATAAATACTCAAGCGACGACCCATTACAGAAAATAAACAAACTAAGAAGACAGACAGATTGAACAGGAAAAATAACAAAAACTCAAGACAGACAGACAGATTGAACAGGAAAAGTAATAAAAACTCAAGACAGACAGACAGATTGAACAGGAAAAGTAATAAAAACTCAAGACAGACAGACAGATTGAACAGGAAAAGTAATAAAAACTTGAGAAGACAGACAGATTGAACAGGAAAAGTAATAAAAACTTGAGAAGACAGACAGATTGAACAGGAAAAGTAATAAAAACTCACCAGTTGATCTATAGGCATGCTCTGAAGTATCCTCTCTGCATTCTCGGAGTCTGCTCTAGATTCCATGATGGCCAACAGCAGCTTGGAGGCATTGTTTTTGAGTTCAAGAACCAGGTCCATACGCGTCTTGGCGAGGGGGTTGATGTCACTCAGGATGAGGGCAATAATGATATGCAGGCCATTGCTCTCATGGGTGGCTGGAGGAGAAACAAGCCCGGGATAGGGTGAGGGGCGGAGATGGAAGGAAGACAAGCTTGTTACACAATTGGCCATTCCCTTATACATACTTGTAGTCTTTGGAGAGAGAATTGTTCAAAAGTATGTGAAAAAATAGGAACAAGGGAGAATGACAAAGGTTTATAATAGTAGTGTGGGAGAAGCTGCAAAGATGATCAGTGATGCAATAACTATGTAAGTATAGGATGCAAGAAGAACATGTGATACTAAACAATAACTTACCTATGCAATTCTGGTTCTCATGACAGGGGCCTTGGCAGTACTCGGTGAGGGTCTCGAGGGTCTGGTTGATGAGGGACACGTTGTGCTCGTTGATGTACAGCCCCAGGAGGCCGAGTCCCCCCGTGGTGGAGCCGCAAATACAGTCCAGGAACAACAGCGTCTTGCTCACCAAGTTGTAGTTGGTTTTGGTCTTCTGGCTCCTCAAAAAGCTCTGCATCCGAGTAAATCATTCTAATTAATCTGAAACTCTACTAACATTTCATAACATTGTAGAGGCTCTCACATGGTCACGTGAATATAAATGGGAAATATTCTTCTTCTTTTTTTGTTCTCTTTTTTTTCCTATATGCTTTCAGGTGAAAATTAAATTATTATTTTTATTATCATTATCATTATCATTACAGGGAAGTCCCGAAGATACGAGCAGTAAGGTTCCACCTGGCATACTCGTAAAGCAAAATCTCGTATAATGAAACACATAACTAATGGTAAAATATAGGTTTGGTTCCAGGACCCCATCAATAAAAAAAAAAAAACAAAAAAAAAAACAACAACATGTTTTTCAAGCTAAAATAAACTATAGCAAACACAACAAACTCTCAAACTCTCAAATATAGGGCTCTATATACCACACCACCACCACACAAACACCGTGAATTAAGAGTGTGACAGCACAGTAGGACAGAGCACAAAAAAGTCACAATAAGCACATTAGGTTAACCAGCAAATCGCTAAAATTGACTCACAAGGCACAATACATACAAGCAACAAAGACGTTGTATGTACTCTTGGGGACGCCGCGTGATACAATAGACTCGAGAGGGTAGGGTAGGTAAGGGACAAGGGAGGGGTGCACAGACCTCTTCCACTGCCCACAAACTCGTCTCTGCACATCTGAATGTACGTATGTACATTGTCCAGGGTTGTGAATTTTTGTAGGCCACATTGTCGTACCGAGCCACCAGAATTATCATATTTTTACCTATTTCAGCCGAAATCAGGTGTCATATAGGCTTGTAAAATGTTTCCACGAATGTGTAGGCAAGAAAGATACAGGCGCAAAGGAAGAAATTTGGCACAGAAAGTGATATTTAGTCTCTTAACTCATTGCCCAAGCGAGCGAAGCGAGCTTTTAGCATTTATGCTAAAATTTGTAATATATTGTGCCTGGCGACATTAGTGCAGTGGCGAAAGTAGTGCATTAGTGCAGTGGAAATAAAATGTATTCGCAGCCTTCACAACAACAGTGTGTTTTAGCGTCGCCGAGAGGCAGGCCGCTCGTGTTAGGCCTCATATAACCACTACAACTCGTGTTTCTAATGCCGTTATAGGTGTTATTTAGGGTTAGCGTGGTGTTATATACGTGGTAGGGTGTGTGTGAGGTGTTAAATATGTCATTTCAGCCGTGGGTACAGAGAGGAGGAAGAATAACAATTATGAAATACCACCACCACCACCATCAGATTGATTATCGTACAACCTTAGGTAAAATCATATAGTCAGTAAATGACTTTATAATTTTAGTAAATAACTTGTAATTTACTTTAGTAAATAACTTGGTAATTTTACTCACCCCAGTTTGAATGTCGTAGCATTGGATTTTCGATCTCGTATATTGAAAATAGACCCTAATTTACACATCTCGTATCATCGGATTCTCGTATATCGAATGCTCGTATAACGGGACCTCCCTGTATTATTATTATTATTATCATTATCATCATTATTATTATTATTATTATCATAAATCTTATGAATAATGCATAAAGCAAACAAGTAGGGGTGGGATGCACTTAATGGCGCTGTCACACCATGACGATTAGGCCAGCGCATGCCCAGCCTTTTTGAAAATTTCACCAAAAATTTTGGCAACTTCCAACACGTTCAAATTTGCCCGATCTCTGAACGTAGACACGACAATGGACGTGTTCCCAACGATAACCAACGCATGTGAAACGTTTTAGTAGCGTTTAGGAGCGTTTGGGTAATGTTCCATTGACGCCTGATTAAAATTTCTCGGCGTTTCCATGCGTTCGACTAACGTTAAACTAACGTTTGCCTGGCGATTTATGAGCGCGCAAAACGACTGAGTAACGATCGCCTGACGTTTTGTGGGCGCTCTCATGGTGTCACTCCACAGGGTATAAAAGGACGCTGGTTCAGTGTTCATCTCAAACCTCTGCAGGCAGCAAACATAACTGGACAGTTATTCACACAGGAACTGGAGACACGAACGTGTTCATTCTCCTGATGGCTGGCAGAGGTCGTGGTCACGGCAGAGGGAAGAAGCAGTCTCCCAAGAAGCCTTCCTCATCCAAGTCTTCCTCCAAGCTGCCTTCCAAGCAGTCCTGCAGAAAGAAGAAGGATCCTCCTCCTCCTCCTCCTCCTTCTTCTCCTCTCCCTTCTGCTGATGAATCTGCGTCATCTCATCATGAAAAAGAACCTGACAGCCGTCGATCTCTTTCTCCAACTTATGGTCGGGCTCGATCTGCTTCTCCGACCTCTCGTCCATCTTCTCCTGTCGGCTCCCTAGCTAGTGATGGTGATGGTCCTGGTGAAGAAGAGCATGCAGCTAAGAAGAAGACAACCAAGAAGCCCAAGAAAACTCGCAAGGACTGCAAGATATCCGACCAGGACGTCAAGATGAGCCATGATGCCCAGATGAACTTATAATCCGCGTCCACCAGGGCCAGCATGACGATCGAGTAGAATCCCTTATAGTTATAGTAGGTGGACCCAGACCGGTTAGGGAATCTACAGGATAGGTGCTTTCCGTCAAGGGCGCCGCAGGAAAGTTCCACCTCTTCAGGAACTGCTCAGCAATCTGACACCAGCCTTCAGGAGTGGTGGTGGGTGTCATCACTTCATCAAGGTACTCGTCGACGATTGCCTTGCAGACCTCACAGACGACGATGGATATCGTGTTTGCCGGAACTCTCCACCCAAACTTCATGTCGGCAAACTTGGATCCAGACGCCAGATGACGGAGGGTGACGGCCAGCTTCAGCCCAGGCTCGAGGGAACCCTAAACCACGTGTGCTGCTTGGTGATCCTTCCTCTGACCCGCTCGAGTATCTCGTCAAACATCTCAGGCGGCATGCGCATGAAATTCCTGAAAGACTTGGGGTCCTCCCGCCGCAGCTCGACCATAAGCTGGTCATACAGACCGAACTGCCTCCGCCTCAGGATCCAGGCTCTCGTCCAGAACTGTCGTTTACGCTGTCCTCTTCTCCATCTCCGACGACCCCGTACGTGCTGGGCAATGTTCAGCTGGAACACGTTGACTTCATGCTGGGCTATGGCAAGCAGGTAGGTCCGGCGAAGCCTCTCTGCATCCTCCATGGTCGACATGCACACCACGGAGACTACTAACTGAGCAGCTCAGCCCTTTTTATATACCCAGGAGCGTTGACATCACGCCTAATGCTAGCCCAACTATGCCTACACGTTCTGAGAACGGTTTGCTAACGCTATGGCTTCTCTGAGTGCGTTTTGTGGACGTCCATAGACGTTTACGATCGCCACCAACACGCTATACAATCGCTTTAAAGATGTTCTTTGAACGCTGGCAATGCGCCAGGGACACGCTTGTAACACGCTACGTAAAAAACGAAAGAATGTCAACGTTTACGAACGAACACCAAACGACTGAGGAAAGATAGCCTAACGAAGCTAACGATTTCATAGCGTTTATATAACGTTCTGTGAACGTTTCACAACGTTTCTGCTCAAGCGTTGGACCGGGAAAAAAGTTTTGTGCATGTAAAAAAAAAAAATCCAGCCCCAGCGTGTCTCTGCGTTCGCCGACAACCGCATAACATTACAAACGCTGCCTAACGATGGGAAAACGATCATGGATGTTTACCAACGTTTCCCCAAAAATTGGAAAACGCTGGGCGTGCGCTGGCCTAATCGTCATGGTGTGACGGCCGTCACACTAGCACTATTTCCGTCGATGTCTACGATTTCTGCCGTTTTTTTCTCGTTCTGTCTAGTTTTTCCATCTGACTCAAGTCAAACGATCATGATCGTCTTCATATGGAAAGTTGTCGTCAACTTTCATAGTCCAATCAAAATCCATAGTGATTACTTTAAAGATATTCGATATAAATCAGTATTTTTTTGCAAATTATAATTCAATATATTTGAAAGTATTAATATATTCAAGTGACTAATTGCACATGTAGATACATTTTATTTGTGGTTTTATATAACAGCCAACAGTCTCTCGCGTGACTATATTGTTGTTGTTAGCTCCTCATGGTCTCATGGTCCGCCAAACTCGGCTCTTTCAAGAGTGTTATGTGGTAAACACTTTCTTTTTCTCCACGAGCCAACCATGAACACATCCATGTACGTTTTTAGCTAGTTTGGCTCGACTACGATTGACAATACACATAAGTAAGTGTTTAGCAGCGATAGCCTGCCTGGGTGTCAGAGCCTGGGTGTTTAAAGTCGACGGAAACAGCTGACGAACGGCTGTGTGTGTGTGACGGCTTGCAGTAAAAAAATTGTCAATTTTCAGAAAGTTGGTGAAATAAATTGACAGAAAAAGTGCTAGTGTGATGCCGCCTTACATGATGACTTAGATGACTTATATGCACTTGCATGGTAATTTGAATATAAATCTTATAAATAACGTATAAAACAACAAGTAAATATAATCTAAGTAAACCTATCCAGCATTATCCCCATCAGTAACAAAATTTCCCCTATTGAACATAAGAGTGATCTTGGCTGAAGAAACTGAATAAATACAAAGAAAATCGAAATATGAAATCAAAGGCAGATTTGAAAGGTTATTTCAGGGTCTATGTCACATGTAGACTAAAGTGCTGCCATCAACAATAGCATCAATATATGAAACTTTTTGAAAATTCCTCACCGGACCTAACTTTATTTTCATCTCCATCAATCTCACATTCACCTTTCTATCATCCCATCCATCGGCTGACATTTCCTGAAAAGTACTACATCCTGTCTTGCATGGATTCTTGAGTTATTTCTAATTTCTCCGCCCTTCAATACCTAATACAGATACCACGAATAAAGGGATATAGATTGTAACGTTACCTGAAGGTCGAGATTATGGTTCTCACACAGCAGCTGAAGAAATCTCAGAACCGGCTCCATCACAGCAATCTTGGGTGGCAGTTTTGGGTTGTCGGCAGCGAGCTCTTTGTTTCCGCGACCCAGTGCATTGTCTGCCCCTTCCTCCATGTTGTTGACGCCCAGACAGGAGTGGCTCTCTTCACCTATCATGGGAGTCACAGCAATGCATCAGTGAAGGGCAACATCAGAAGAAAGTGGTGTATGTAAGTATAACATGGAAGCTTAAAGAATGATACAATAATTTGGCATAGAAAGAAGGGACGTTATGAGCTTAGGTAAGTCAATTCTTTCATCATACAAATAATTACATGATTTTTTGTAATTTACGCCTGTTTACTATCTTTTGTGGTGTGGCGTAATCCATTTTTAGTCTTTAATGGCAAGGATCCACACACATCTGCATAAGTACACAAGACTCCACATTGACACCTATACTTGCCACACATTAAGTTGGCAAAAATTGGGCCCCGTCACTCCCCCCTTCCGGACACATGGGATTGGCTGAGGTGGTGGGTGTTGGGGCTTTAGGGCGGAATTTGGAGTAAGGCATTCTCACCCAACACCCAACACCTCAGCCAATCCCGTGCATTCGGAAGGGGAGAGTGAAGGGGCCCTATTTTTGCAAATGTAACGTGCGGTGAGTATACATGCATGAAGGATTGCCACCATCAGCTCCTGGACTTTTAACCCCTTCACGCCCAGATCTTTCCTTTGCTATATAAAATTGTTTGTTGTTAGCCATAAAATTACGAAAAGTGACTGAATAAACCAAATTAGTTAGTCGACAAGGATACTAAACAGGTCATATCTCTAAAATATTGCTTATATTCATTAAAAATCGTCTAATGGTACTCAAATTACAATGGAAATAACGTTCTGGGCCTCAAGGGGTTAAGGTCATGACTCCTTGGCTAATAACGTGAACACATTCTGAACTAGGTAAACAGAGACTATAGGGTGAAAGGAGACAAGCCCAAATAGTCTGCATATATAAATACAAACAGGTAAATAGACACTACCTGTATTGCCGGCACGGATGTTGGAGTACGCCTGTGAGGTCATGGTTGCCGCCTCGGACAGTTCTTCGCGGATCTGGTCATTCATCACAAGGCCGTTGGGTTTGTGGCCTGATGTGGAGCGGAAAGAAGAAGTCATTTGATTTGAGGAAGATGTAGGTGCCATGATTAATGAGATAGTGTACATATGAGATAGACATGAGATAGCATAGTAATAATCCCTATTCTGTCCATCTCCCTAATGCAAGAGTCAACCAGTATCTTCACTCTTTCATCCCCTTCACTGGTAATAAACTCTGATACTCTCTTTCTGTTTTTATTTTTCCTCCTTTCTACGACTAAAAAAATTTCAAGTGAGAAGTAACAAGACACCTCCTGAACTATATTGGCCTCCTCCCCTTTTTATAATCTCTTACTGTCTTATTTATAGGCACTGGCAATTAAACAGACTTTTTTGTTACTCTTCTCTTCCTTGGCTAGTCCTTTGTGATGTAAAAAAGAAAAAAACATGTAAAATTCACCTCAATGAAGTGAAGTACATACTCACCTCGCTTCCTGTTGAATTTCTCTCCTTCTTTGAAACCTTCCTTCTCGTCACTAGTCTTGGCACTCAAGTCTGAGGTGTTGACGGTGACAGTGTTGCGGATCTCCTGCTGCGCTTCCTCCATCTTGTTGTCAAAAACCTGATGGAACAGCACCATGCAATCTGTGACCTTTCATACCTTAACCCCTTGAAGCCCAGAACGTAATTTCCATTGTAATTTGGGTGCCATTAGACAATTTTTAGTGAATATTAGCAATATTTTATAGATATGACCTGTTTAGTATCCTTGTCGACTAACTAACTTGGTATATTGTTACTTTTCGTTATTTTATGGCTGGACAACATACTTTTTTTTTTATAGCTAAGGAAAGATCTGGGCGTGAAGGAGTTAATCTGTCAATTATTCATCATGTATATTATCAGAGATGACAAAAAGGGTACACAAGAGTAGAATAAATGATGGAGGTGTGAGAGGAGGACTACCCTAACCTTCACACCCAGATCTTTACTTTTGTTATATAAAATCCTATGTTGTTAGCTATAGAATTACAAAGTGACTAAATAAACCAAATTAGCTAGTGGACAAGGATACTAAACAGGTCATATCAAAGACTACTGTATACTGGACTTGCTACTCGTGCCCCGCGCCAACCCGCCCATGACCAGTGGAGGCTAGTTTTGCGATTCCTGACATTTTTTAACATCACCCCCATTTCCCTTCCTATGGTTTATCAGTATAAATGATATACCGTTATCTTCGTAAATGTTTGTTCTATAATATTATCAAATAAAAAACAGTAAAATACACTAAAGAAATGTCATTATGAGAGAGTGAAGAAATATGCATGAACTCAATATTCACTTAAACTCTTCGCCATTTAATATTTTGCGAGAAAACTTTTTACATGAAACATAGCAATAGAAGCGGAATTTTATTAGCTTTCCATTGATATATTTCGTTTTCTGATAAATGAATTAGAACCATGCATAAATTAGCGTTAACTAAAAATATAACATCATCAATCGAATCGGCAAGTAAAAAAGTGGAAGTGGCTTGGAAGATGTGAGAATGAGGTGAATGGACAGGCGTAAATTAAACTCTTTTGCCGTGGTTACCCCCATGAGGGAGCTACAAAGAACAGGCATCGGTGTAGATTATAGTCGCCGCACACTTAGTTGGCGAAAACTGGGCCCCCTCACTCCCTCCCTCCGAACACACGGGACCGGCTGAGGTGTTGGAGCTTTAGGGAGGAACATGGAGTAAGGCATTCTCACCCAAAACCCAAAACCTAAGCCAATCCAGTTTGTTGGGAAGGGGGATGTGAAGCCACCCTCGTCAGCTTAACGTGCGGTGACTACAGACTACAATACTCACCTTGAAGAAATTCTGGCACTTGTCACTGCCTTTCAGTTTACCATACAGCATGTTTTGGATTTCCAAGTTTCCTCCCTCAAGCAGTGCAATACCCAATTCCACAGCCTCTACAAAGATGCGGTGGTGGTTCTGGCTCTTCATCACCAGGTCAACCACCAACACCGCCGCTCCCTTCTTGGCCAGGTCACACTGCACCTCTTGCAGTGACTTGCCTGACCTGCGCTGCACTACATCTGTGGGCCAAAACTTGAGTCAAGAAAGAGGTTTGAATAGGACAAAAGCACAAATAAGTACATTTACCTTTCTCCATTAAGTTCAGAAATTGACTGCTTGCTTTCTCAGTTATATTTGTATATCCAAGTAATTAATTACCATAACACACATTCAACTTAAGTGGTTTTGAATATACGTATGCAATGGCTGCACTGCTTTTTAAGTTTTCCATCTAGACACCCTTAATTCATGTAGTCACAAAAATCTGGCTTCTTGTCATATAAGAAAATATGGATTGAAGGAGCTAAACAGTAAGAAGAAGTGCTTATGTATGTATGAACTTGCAAATGATAAAATCTTGATATATTATTCTCTTTCAAGATAACTCCCCTAGAGTGTACGTTTCCACTCCCTTTCTCTGCTCGTCTCTCACCTCCCGGGCTGGCGTTGGAGGGCTGCTTGGCTCGCAGCTCTGCCGCATCCTTCTTGGACCACGGGTAATGGTCAAAGTAGCGCGCCAGCAACAGGTTTCTCAGCGCGTCTCCCTGGCAAGACACCAAACATGAAGCTTAGATGGAACACTTAGAAAGACTTCATAAATATTCCTCTATTATGTAAAACTAGTACAGATGAATAGTACATAATGAAAAAAGCTAAAGTAGTTTGTAAATATCATTATTCAACTGATTTGTTTTCATATCTGTGTGAAAACATAATTTTGTATCAACAGATGATGATGATGATCACATACAGATGTAAACAATGATCAAGGGAAACAGGAAATTTTGGCAACATTTAGATCAATTAAAACCCATTGACAAATAAAGGTTCCAATGTAAAGTTATGATATCATTTTGATGAACTTATTTTTATACAGTCAGAATTTCATTAAAAAAAGGTCACTATGATACTTCTCATAAATTGAGAAACACGATAATGACAACGAGAAATCATTAGAAGAAACTCATCATTTCATACATAATTTTACATCAGAACAAACCATTAATAAACATGAAAACTTCTCTTGCATGATAGGATCTGGGAGACTTGCAAAGTGTATGAACATATAAAGTGTATGAACACACTCAGAATGCCTGAATAAATCAACATTTAAGTCCGAAAGATAAAATTATTTCACTGTTGATGTGAATTTCATAGAGAAGCATAGAAATAAGGGAAGTCATATTTTCTTGGCTGGTACACTCATACCAATGGCTGTTGGTCCATTGTGGTCTGTGTTGCTACAAAGGCGAGGTCACTAAGACGGAAGCAAAAAAGTGACTTAAGAACATAAGAACATAACATAAGGAAGCTACAAGAGGCCGTGAGACCTACACGTGATAGTTCCTGTCTTGTGACTGTTTACTAAAAGATAGCCTGAAAATTCCTTTGTTTATTACATGACAAGGCTATATTTTATCCATTTGTATTCACCGACTTGTAAATACAGATCAAGTACATTTTGTGGCCCTGTGATGGAAATTATTTGCTCAAAACTTTATTCACTGCAATTTCTTTCCTGTCATGTAAGTCTTTATATCTGCAATATTCATTTGAAATGATTTTTTTCCATATTTAGGTATTGAGAAAACCATAATGAACCTGACAAAAACAAGACCTAAAGTTGTCTTATTTCAAGTTTGGAATCGCAGCACAAGCTTGTTTGAACCTGAAGACTCCACATGGTACAACACAAATGTACTAACATAATGTACAACTTTCAATTCAGTCTTAAGGAAATGTGGCGATAGGGCTAACAGGCCGTAGCCAAGGCATGAAATGTTGGGGGCTGTTTCCATGGTAAGGGGGCACGTATCTTTCTATTGGACTAGTATGTTTTTACTAAAATTTCTACTAGAATGAATTAATTTGGCTGTAGAGAATCAAATCAGGTGTCATGAAAAAGTAGTAAAACTGGCTTGAATTTTCATATTTTTCCCCTTAGGTGTAGGCAAATCATATACGCTTCCAAGTAAAAAATATTCTGCGGGTGGGGGCTAATGAGTTTCTTGGGGGGCTTCCCATAGCCCCCCCTGGCTACAGGCCTGGGAGCTTATGCAGCGTTGACTTATACAGTGTGCCGACCTCACATTCTTCCTAATAGTTTAACAGAAACTCTTAAATAAAAAAAATTCTAAAGTATACAAGCTTACTATAATGGTTATTAAGAGTTAAATCCTTGTACATCATCCAGATATACAATAACTAGCAACAACTATGTAATTATGAACAGCATATACATGTCTACATGTGTCAATACACAGTGTTCCTTTTTCAATATACATTACGCCTGTTTAACCATCTTTCAGGGTGTGGCTTGGACCACTGCTGGTCCTACATGACAAGGTTCTACACACACACACACACACACACACCTACAGAAGTGAAGGATTCCCACCCTCAGCTCCTGCCAGGATTTAAGGTCACAACTCCTCGGCTTACATCCTGTACCTATCCTGTGCTAAGGGAACAGGGGCTATCGTGTAAAAGGAGACAGGCCCACATTGTCTCTGCCCAACCAGGGAATCGAACCCGTTATATCAGACCTTTCCGTTGTGAGGCAAGCATGCTAACCATTACACCACCAAACCCCTATATACAGTAAAACCCTTATAACTCGGCACTGTATAACTCGGAATTTGATATAACTTGGCATGGCAAAGACAAGCCCCCCCCCCCCCCCACCTATGCCTATAGTGCGTGTAGGCAGTGAGCTCCAGGGGTGGGATGGTAGGCCCTGGAGGCTCACTCGAGGGCTGTGATGGTTGGCCCTCGCCCGTGGTGGCGCAGGCAGGATTCTTATAGTGACGCCTGTGATTAGAGGCTCATGCCGCCCCCTGTGTCCTCCCATGCACTCGCAGTCGAAGGTAGAGTTAATGGACAGGGCATAGTGTTGCAGTAACTAAGTGCTCAAGTGATGTAAAATTAAGTTGTACAGGTACAGTACTGTATACAATACAGTACAGAGTTGTGATTATAAAGTGATTAAAGTGATACCAGTGTTAAAATGTGACCGAGTCCCCCTAACATCTTCTACATTTTACAACAAGGCTCCCCTCTCCTTGGATTACATGCCTGCTGCTACCCGTTCATTGGTAAGTGTAGTTTTTATGCTTTTACAGTACTGTATTAATATTATTTTTTTTTTTACCCATATCAGAGGAGGACATTGCATAACTCGGCACATTTAATAACTCGGCAAGGGCCAGAGCCCCTATCGTGCCGAGTTATAAGGCTTTTACTGTACATACATACTGTCTGCTATTGTTAAACATAAATTTTCCAAACATAAAAGCTGCAGTTACATAAATAGGTACAATATTCATAGTTGCAAAGTTTCCTGCACATCTCTCCAACCTGACTAAAGATGTAAACAGAGTCATAACAATTTTAGTTTTATGAGCGAACACCAAGACTCAATCCTGCTTCCCAACTTCAATGCTTGTCAAGTTTCCTTAAAGTTGGGGAATCACAGCTGAGTCAACACAAGAGAACACTGAGCTGGGAGGACAGAGGGTGAGGTGTTGCAAGAATATAACCACTGCAGCTTCGATTCAGTTATATTGTAGTTATAGTCTATTTTTTTTATTATGGTCAAAATGCAGTAAGGAAGCCAGACCCCCTGCCTCCCCTTCTATTCTACGAGGCATCTGATTGGTGCTTTCCTCGTATCATCACTACCAATCACAATATCTTCACTACTTAACAGCGGTGTGACCACTGGACAGGGCAATCTTCACTACAGAGGGATTTCTGATTTTGTCACCCTCTGTATTGAAGATTGCTCCGTCAAATGGTCACGCGCTGTTAAGTAGTGAAGATATTGTGATTGGTAGTGATGATACGAGGAATGCACCAATCAGCTGCCCCGTAGAATAGAAGGGGAGGCAGGGGGCGTGGCTTCCTTAGTGCATTTTGACCATAATAAAAAAAATAGACTATAGTGTCACCCAAATGTAGGGTGACAAGTGTGATGTGAATAAAAAGATTCTCAAGGAAAATGTGGTCTGAAGTGGTTGTATGGAGAATGTAAAATGGAGGTGTGGGGATGTACGTAGTTAGCAGAGTGGTTCAATGCATGGATAGCAAGGGTAACAAACAAGGGAACTGACGAACATGTAACACACACCCATAGTGTCACTCAAGATTGCTGGGTTCAAGAACAAATTTTTCTTGGTTCAGTGTGCACGTGTGTGATTCTTAAGTACTGCAAAACATGACTTGGAGTGACATCAATGAAGGAATGGAAGGTGAGGAATAGACATGCACGGGAAAACCAACTTTTACTCTCCTGACCTTACCCACCCACACTTTTCCTGTTCCCTAAAATTAAATTCTGGCTATAAGTTTGACGCAATTGACATCTAAGCACATTCACAAGAGGTATTGTACATAAGAACATAAGTTCATAAGAAAATAAGGAAGCTACAAGAGGCCGGGAGACCTACACGTGGTAGTTTCTGTTACTTAATACTACCTACATCCACCTTTCATCCCCATCCATGAAATTGTCTAGCCTCCTTTTAAAACTCGCTATTGACTCATCACTAACTACCTGACAACTGAGTCCATTCCAATCATTTACCACCCTATTTGTGAACCAGTTTTTCCCTATTTCCTTTTTAAATCTATGCTTTTCCAGAAAAAATGTTAAGTTTCTGTTTATCAAGACAGTTGCTGCTATGGACCTTCTGAGCAGAGGTTGATCTGGGACAGGGATGAGCAATGTCTCCTGGGATATTTGACACCATGGAGGGAGCAGGGAAGGATGTGGAAGATAGGATTATATAAAATCCAAAACGTATGGGGTGGCACAAAACCAAGAGCGGCTGGTTCCCTCATTGGAGTGGCCATGATTGAAGTGTCTCCATCTCTACCTGTCCATGCACCTCATTCTCATGTCTTGCAGTCTTCTCACTCTTACATTCCCTCATTCACTCACGTACTCCATCATTCTATCTTCTCATTTAATAAGTCAGCTCTCGTTCTTCAAGCATATATTGTACACTTATATATCCTTTTTGTCGTCTCACTTTCATCCATTCACCTCAAGAAAGTTACAATTAGGGAAAAGAGAAAACAGGGTTGTGAAGTTATGAGATTTAACCCCTCAAAGAAGTATCATGTTAAAGCAAAATTCCTAGGAAGGGAGCATTGTTTTATGTCATGAAAAATTAAACCACATGCAAAGGATGCTACAAAACAGCAGCTCTCCGGTAAAGCTGAAACACGTAGAGAATGAGGGCCAGAAAAGTTTGCTCCAGCACATGCCATCCTGAGATGGTCCTTACCGTTTCCAGCTCCTCCTTCTCAAAAGTGGTGTCTCCCTACGAATGTTGTAAAAGTGGTCAGTGAAATCAAGTCTGCATGTGATATTTGTGTTGTAATAACAGTGACTGTGTTATAAGCTGTATCATAATAGTGAGTGATAATGATACACAAATATTTCCTTTAATTCTCTTCTCAGATGACATACAGAGACATTATCAGACTCTGAATGGATTAAACTTCTCTCATGTCATTTTACTTCATATCTACAAGAATGCTAAACAGTGACATCAGCTGAAAGTCAAAATAATACCTGGATCACTGAAAGTTGTTCATAGTCAAGAAAAGAAGAAGATATGCAATAGAAAATAAAGAGTGAGAATTATAAGTCTAGAAAGGAAAATCTTCATCATATATTAAGATGGAGATGTCTTTGAATAGAGAAAACAGACTCACCTTCTCTCCATAGACAGAGTCGGTAATCATGTCTTTGAGGGTTTTGAGCACTTGAATGCACAACTTTTCATCATTCTCCTCCAAAAGCTTTTCGCAGTGTCGGATGAGCCTGAGGAGGGAAGGAGGAATCACGATGTAATAATAATGCAATGATGAGATCCATGTTAAACTATATAGGTTCATTATCAGTGTAGGATGGACTGTAATCGCCGCACATTAAGTTGTCAAAAATGGGGCCCCTTCACTCCCCTCTTCCAAACACACTGGATTGGCTGAGGTGTTGGGTGTTGGGGCTTTAGGGCGGAACTTGGCGTAAGACATTCTCACCCAACACCCAAAACCCCAGCTGATCCCGTTTGTTCGGAAGGGGGAAGTGAAGGGGCCCCATTTTCGCCAACTTAACGTGCAGCGAGTATAATAACATTCTCAAGCTACCTGGAGATGAATCCACCATTCTTGCACTTGATGCTGGCCTCACTGTCAGGCCGGAAAAGTCGGTGGGGTTGGTAGAGAATGTCCACCAGCACTGATAGCTCTGCCGCCACCAAGGGTCGCAGTTCAGACTCCAACACTGACACCACCGAGTTGAAGTCTTGTTCAATCACTAAGTGGTCCATTCTTCCCGAAAGCTGACACCAGGGGAGAAAAATTTGATAAGTTTTTACAGTATAGCTGATGAAAAAGTCTTCTTGCATATACAATATTTATTATGCTATGTATTGGAAAGTGTCTGGTGCTGTCTAGTATTTGGGTGTCTGTATATTTTGTATGTTTACGTGTTCTATTTTCATCTATGTTATGTGGCATCAATACCTTCTTGGCTCACTATAATAATTCTCATCCGACTACTGTAAAATGTTTTGCCATGGAATCTCTCGTAGATGTTATTCACATGAAATAGGAAATATATTGAGTCTGCATTGTATGATTAAACTTAAATAGAGGAATTCAATCTAGGAAATACATTGTGTGAATATGCTATGGTACATAATTCATCTATTGATTTTAAGGAGGTAATTTTTATATTCATCAATGAAGAAGACTCAATTATAATTAGGTGTATAAAGAACGGCCACCCACAGGCCTTGTGGGAGCACAGCTGCTCTGTATAAAAGTGTGAAAAAACTATTATTCTGATTCTCAAGTGGCAAAGTGGATCATTCTATTTCTCAATTCCGTAAATTGTGATAAATATCAACATTCAAACAGCAATGTTAATGCAGACTTTATAGAAAATACTCTTCAATCATTTCAAAAGATATCTAAATGTTCGATGAAATGGAAAATAATGTTCTGTCACAAGCAGGTGTTGTTGTTGTGTGGCGGGACGGGGGGACGGCACCAACATATTAATGGTGACAATAAAAAGTCTATACAAATATTGTTACAGGTATATCTAGTATTTGCATTATATTTACTGCATTATAAACTTGATAAAATGCATGCTGATTTAAATGAACTCTTAAGTATTAAGTGTAAAAGTACCTAAAATACTCATCAAAATCCTGATCTACTATGTGTAGCAAATACAATAGAGAGATTCTACATGACTGATTATTATGTCAAAACTTATGAAAAAATAAGGTTGAGACCATCCATAGTGTTCTAGATGAATAGATGGAAGTTTCCTGACAAACATCAGTACACTGTTATTGGTGGCACATCTATGAGAGAAGAGGTTATAGGAGAGGTGCAGTGAGACAAGCATCATCATTACAGTGAGACACAAACACCGGAGCAGCCAGCGTGTCCTGTGTGTTGCCAGGCCCAGAGTGTTGCCGTCCCTCACAGCAACACCAGGCCACACACAACACACAGACGCTCCCCTACTTACATACATTAAAGCTTCCTAGATTTAACGATACAGACAAACCTGTCTGTAAATACAAATTGTGGTTTTGAACAGGTTTTCACAGATATCTAATCACCTCAACATGTCTCGGATGCCTTGGAGTGGAGGCGTGGTGATGGTAACAGCAAGAACCACTGAATCATATCATTCAAGGTTAGGCAAATATACTGTTGAGTATCTTTGGGTTATAGCTGTACTGTACAACATTTTTTTTACAATGCTGTGTACAGTATTCAGTTTTGACAAGAGTAATGTTGGACTCCCATTGAAAGGTAAGTCCCAACCCCTGAACCAATCGTGTATGTATGTAAGGGAGCTCCTGTACAATATATGCATGTACATTGAGATTATAGAGGCAATGCATAATGTGGTAATAAGATTATAGAGTGAGCGAAATAGGAAACATTGGACATTGTTAGGTCCACTCCATAAGCACTAGGTGGGTGATAAATAGCGGTGATAAGAAGAACAACGGGATTATACAATAAGAAGGTAAAATGGTAGCCGAGATGAAATTAGAAAAGAGTTAATCAAAAACATGCTACAAGAGCACTCAAAAATCTATGTACAGAGTATTTTTAGCTGACACAGCAAGAAGAGGAGGTGATGAAGATGGTGGTGACTGCCATACAGGGAGATGCTTTACACCCTGCCATCAGATCCACAGCTGTGATGGCCAACACTCACGACAGCGCCTCACCTCTACATCAGATAGCTTAGTTACAATATGTATATTATACTTAATATACATATTAAGCAGCTGCTGCCACTGACATTCGCAGCAAAGGGGTGGTTGAAGAAATATTTTATCTTTGTTCTAATATATGTACATCGGTGTGGTCATATTTCTTTTAAGCATTTTTGTACCCACGCATGTGAAAGTAGAGTACTTTGTCAAAAATGAAATAGCTTTTTTGAGGTCCTGAAGCCATAACTGACGTGTTTTATACTCTAATTTTTAAAGACAATCTCTATTAATGAATTTAGACTTATGTTCTGATATTCTAATACAAATAAACTAAATTTTTGCAAAGAACTCTACATTCACATGAATTAGATACTTTTAGACAAGGCTCAGGTCACAAGCAGTTTAATAATAGGGAAAATTCTGCATTTAACATCAGAGATATAAAGAAATTAAACAAGAATAATTGAAGTCTGCCACCAAACTTTTG
This sequence comes from Chionoecetes opilio, assembly GCA_016584305.1. Classification (NCBI taxonomy): domain Eukaryota; kingdom Metazoa; phylum Arthropoda; class Malacostraca; order Decapoda; family Majidae; genus Chionoecetes; species Chionoecetes opilio. The sequence goes on along the minus strand of JACEEZ010019228.1, from coordinate 721,758 downwards.
CATCTGTGTCTGTCAAGCAACCTATTATACCGACTACTCACGAATATCCCTTACAATGATGCCTGGCTTCTCAATAATAGGTTGTTTTGACCACAAAGTTCTACTGGTAAGAATATGCTCGCTCTCTCGGTAATTAAGACATATGACTGCAATCCATAAGCCTGGTTGCTCGAAGGTAGACGTAAGATGCTTGCCTATTTGGTTGAGAGAGAGAGAGAGAGAGAGAGAGAGAGAGAGAGAGAGAGAGAGAGAGAGAGAGAGAGAGAGAGAGAGAGAGAGAGAGAGAGAGAGCGAGAGCGAGAGCGAGAGCGAGAGCGAGAGAGAGGAGCGAGAGAGAGAGAGAGAGAGAGTGGGCACAGGCACACAGATACACAAACATTTAACAGACGTGAAAACAACACTAAACATGAAAAGAACCGAGAAAAATGCATCTAACTGCGTAGGGTAAAAAACAAATTGTGTAGGCCTATTCCTAGACATATTTACCTGGAGGCACTCTTGAAAGTCTCCATCAGACATCAGAAGTTAAATACAATCTCTCTTTCATTTTCACAATTCCTGAGCCTTTTTCTGATTGTTTAGTGCACTGAGCTATTGACCATAAGGCAGGAATGAACTAAGTTATTTGCAATGGAGACTTTACTACAACCTGTATGTATGAATATTATGATGCCAACTAATATACAGTAAAACCTCTCATATTTGGACTAATTGGGCCAGGGAGTGGTTCGAGTAATGTAAGGATCCGAATAATGCCAGGATTATATATAAAAAAAAAAGAAAAAAAAGGAGGAAGTCCGAATAATGTCGAGGTCCGAATAATGAGGGTCCGAATACGAGAGGTTTTACTGTACATCTAAGAAAAGGCAAAGATAGCTGCACTGAAAAATAAGAAGGAAAGGAGGAAGGAAGCATAGAAGGAAATATATATTGGGAGAAGACTTAGCGGTACATTTCCAGATGAACACCGAACTTCCTTTGGTGGACGAGACTATTTTTTTCTGGTAAGTTTTGATGTGTTTTGAATTAATCTGCTAACAGTTTCTGTCGCAAATCACTTTTTTTTTATTTTTTTTTGTGATTTGCAACAAAAATGACAAAAAACAAACAAATTGAACCTACTAACCGAACCTATACCTAACCTAACATAACCTAACCTTTACCTAACTTAAAAAAAAAAAAAAAAAAAAAAATTTGCGACAGAAATGGTTAGCATATTAATTCAAAACACATCAAAACTCACCAGAAAAAAATAGTTTCGTCCACCAAAGTGAATTCGGTGTTCATCTGGAATAATACCAGAGACTGAAGCAAAAGGATAATCATAGCAGGACTAAAACAGCAAAAAGATAGGTAAACGTAGTATAGGTTAACACATACAGGTGAAAGGATGTAAGAGGGTCAGACTAGCAGTTGGACTAATCATTTAGACAAAAGATATACGATTAAGCAAATACATGGGAGTAAAAGTACAAACATTGACGCAACGAAGGACAAGCCCACATCAACACAGGTACGTGAGTGATGAAGAAAGGCATAGATATAGTGATAGATATACAGGAGAACCTCGTTTAACCGGCATTTAAAACAACGGCAGCCTCAAAACAACGGCACTAATCGACCCAGGCTTTTTTTTTTTTTTTTTTTTTTTTTTCCCCACTGATAAACTCTGGAACTCTGAAACTGAGAAAATCGGCAGAAATTTTGTTCAAATTTGGCGGGGTACGCAGGGTTGGCAACCCTTTCATCCCTTTCACTGGTAAACTCTGGAACTCTCTTCCTGTTTCTATTTTTCCACTTTCCTATGACTTAAATCTTTTCAAAAGAGAGTAACAAGACCCTCCCTCACTAATTGGCTCACCCCACTTTTTATTTATTCTCTGACTGTCTTATAGGACTGGCAACAAAAGCGGCCTTGTGTACCATTTTTGTTGTGCCCTTGGCCAGTTCCTTGTGATGGAGAGAAAAAAAAAAAAAAAAAAGGATTTTGGGGATTTCATAAGAGTACTCAAAACAACGGCAAAATGAGTTATCCGGCATGCGTCCCCCCCCCCCCCGAGGGTGCCGGATAAACGAGGTTCTCCTAGTGTGATAGTGATAGATATAGTGGTAGGTGGAAAGTATGAAGGGAAGATGGTAGACTATAAGACTGAAAAAGCCAGGAGATAGCATATATAGCAGGAAATGGAGTCGAGTTGAGATTTCCATATTTATCAAAAGGGTTCTGGGATACACAGGGTCGACTAACTCACCTGATCAAACTCCTCGTCGGATATATAGTCAGGGTCAGGCTATAGGAACATCAAGAACTCTATTACCTTGGGCTGCTCCTCCCTGCTCCCCAACCCACTACATCCTCCGCCTCTGTCACTCACGTCAACACAGCGAATGGAAACTAAACAATGGTCTTTCCCTTAACCCATTCACGCCCAGAAAGTAATTTCCATTGTAATTTGGCTACCATTAGACTATTTTAATTAATATAAGCAATGTTTTAGTGCTATGACCTGTTTAATATCCTTGTCCACTAACTAATTTGGTATATTCAGTTAGTATTTGTAATTTTATGGCTAACAACAGACGAGTAAAGCAAATATATAGCAAATATATATATATATAGCAATATAGTATAGCAAAGTATAGTATAGCAAAGGGTATAGCAAAGGAAAGATCTGGGCGTGAAGGGGTTAACTATACTCACTGATAGCATTTGAATAGGAATGAAAACTTCTGTACATAATTGTAAATCCTAGAAACTTCAATGATCACTTCCCACTCAAAAAAAAAAATAGTGGAAACATAAAAAAAACTAGGATAACTCTCTCCCCCTCTCTCTCTAACTATACTCACTGATAGCATTTTAATATGAACAAAAACTTCTGTACATAATTACAAATCCTAGACACTTTATCATCTTATGTAATGTGAATCAGATATTTAGTGAAGTGAAAGATAGTGTATATACAAAAATTGTGTCGGAGAGATATAAGATAACAGAGGATACCAAATACTGGGCACAGATAAAGGCCTAAACAAGGACTTCTGTTATAAGAAGATAAGAACATAAGAAAATATGGAAGCTACAAGAGGCTGCGAGACCTACACGTGGTAGTTCCTGTTACTTACCACTACCTACATCCACCTTTCATCCCCATCCCATCCATGAATTTATCTAGCCTCCTTTTAAAGCTCCCTATTGACTCCGCACTAACTACCTGTCTACTGAGTTATGGCCGACTTATGTCCACGCATCCTAAAAGTAGTGTGATCAATATTCAAAGATGACATAATCTAATCATTTAGTTCAAAATAGTACAGTACAAGTTGAGTCATATTTTGCAACATTCCCCTATCAACACAACACTTCCTCGGTCTTTTGTACACTCAAAGGAACCAATTTTTTGCCATGTCCGTCACTCTTTCTTGATTTAAGCACCAAACACCAACAAATCATCCTATTTCTGCTCATACATACAACTAACTTCCTCCCAAACAAGTCATACATACAACTAACTTCCTCCCAAACAAGTCATACATTCAACTAACTTCCTCCCAAACAAGTCATACATACAACTAACTTCCTCCCAAACAAGTCATACATACAACTAACTTCCTCCCAAACAAGTCATACATACAACTAACTTCCTCCCAAACAAGTGGGTTGGCATATGACAAAAAACTATCACTTCTCACCCTCAATAAGAACATAAGAAAATAAGGAAGTTACAAGAGGCCGCGAGACCTACACGTGGTAGTTCCTGTTACTTACCACTACCTACATCCACCTTTCATCCATCCATGACATTATCTAGCCTCCTTTTAAAACTCCCTAATGACTCCGCACTAACTACCTGATGACTGAGTCCATTCCAATCATTTACCACCCTATTTGTGAACCAATTTCTCCCTATTTCTTTTTAATCTACGTTTTACCAGTTTGAATCTGTTACTCCTTTAAATTACTCCCCTTCATCCTCTGACCACCTGTTACTCCTTTAAATTACTACCCTTCATCCTCTGACCATCTGTTACTCCTTTAAATTAATACCCTCATCCTCTGACCATCTGTTACTCCTTTAAATTACTACCCTTCACCCTCTGACCATCACTTATCCGTCCCTCGTCCCTCCACTTACCGAGGTGGAGGAGGCCTCGCGGCGGGTGGTGCGCGTCCACTTTGAGGCGGTGCGGGTGAGGATGCTGGTGGTGCGCTGCGACATGCTCACCACCTGGGCCTCCAAGTCCACCGGGATAGAGATGTTGTGCTTCCGGGCTGTGAGGAGACATCAAGGGACTTATTTATTAGTGTTTCCGGGCTGTGCGGAGACATCATGGGACTTATTTATTAGTGTTTCCGGGCTGTGAGGAGACTTCATGGGACTTATTTATTAGTGTTTCCGGGCTGTGACGGAGACATCAGGGACTTATTTATTAGTGTTTCCGGGCTGTGGGAGACATCATGGGACTTATTTATTAGTGTTTCCGGGCTGTGAGGAGACATCAAGGGACTTATTTATTAGTGTTTCCGGGCTGTGAGGAGACATCAAGGGACTTATTTATTAGTGTTTCCGGGCTGTGCGGAGACATCATGGGACTTATTTATTAGTGTTTCCGGGCTGTGAGGAGACATCATGGGACTTATTTATTAGTGTTTCCGGGCTGTGAGGAGACATCAAGGGACTTATTTATTAGTGTTTCCGGGCTGTGCGGAGACATCATGGGACTTATTTATTAGTGTTTCCGGGCTGTGAGGAGACTTCATGGGACTTATTTATTAGTGTTTCCGGGCTGTGAGGAGACATCAAGGGACTTATTTATTAGTGTTTCCGGGCTGTGAGGAGACATCAAGGGACTTATTTATTAGTGTTTCCGGGCTGTGAGGAGACATCATGGGACTTATTTATTAGTGTTTCCGGGCTGTGAGGAGACATCAATGGGACTTATTTATTAGTGTTTCCGGGCTGTGAGGAGACATCAAGGGACTTATTTATTAGTGTTTCCGGGCTGTGAGGAGACATCATGGGACTTATTTATTAGTGTTTCCGGGCTGTGAGGAGACATCAAGGGACTTATTTATTAGTGTTTCCGGGCTGGGGCGAGACATCATGGGACTTATTTATTAGTGTTTCCGGGCTGTGGGAGACATCATGGGACTTATTTATTAGTGTTTCCGGGCTGTGAGGAGACATCAAGGGACTTATTTATTAGTGTTTCCGGGCTGTGAGGAGACATCATGGGACTTATTTATTAGTGTTTCCGGGCTGTGAGGAGACATCAAGGGACTTATTTATTAGTGTTTCCGGGCTGTGAGGAGACATCAAGGGACTTATTTATTAGTGTTTCCGGGCTGTGCGGAGACATCATGGGACTTATTTATTAGTGTTTCCGGGCTGTGGGAGACATTCATGGGACTTATTTATTAGTGTTTCCGGGCTGTGAGGAGACATCAAGGGACTTATTTATTAGTGTTTCCGGGCTGTGAGGAGACTTCATGGGACTTATTTATTAGTGTTTCCGGGCTGTGCGGAGACATCATGGGACTTATTTATTAGTGTTTCCGGGCTGTGAGGAGACATCATGGGACTTATTTATTAGTGTTTCCGGGCTGTGAGGAGACATCAAGGGACTTATTTATTAGTGTTTCCGGGCTGTGAGGAGACATCATGGGACTTATTTATTAGTGTTTCCGGGCTGTGAGGAGACATCATGGGACTTATTTATTAGTGTTTCCGGGCTGTGAGGAGACATCAAGGGACTTATTTATTAGTGTTTCCGGGCTGTGAGGAGACATCAAGGGACTTATTTATTAGTGTTTCCGGGCTGTGAGGAGACATCATGGGACTTATTTATTAGTGTTTCCGGGCTGTGAGGAGACATCAGGGACTTATTTATTAGTGTTTCCGGGCTGTGGGAGACATCAATGGGACTTATTTATTAGTGTTTCCGGGCTGTGAGGAGACATCATGGGACTTATTTATTAGTGTTTCCGGGCTGTGAGGAGACATCAAGGGACTTATTTATTAGTGTTTCCGGGCTGTGCGGAGACATCATGGGACTTATTTATTAGTGTTTCCGGGCTGTGCGGAGACATCAGGGACTTATTTATTAGTGTTTCCGGGCTGTGAGGAGACATCAAGGGACTTATTTATTAGGTTTCCGGCTGTGCGGAGACATCATGGGACTTATTTATTAGTGTTTCCGGGCTGTGAGGAGACATCAAGGGACTTATTTATTAGTGTTTCCGGGCTGTGAGGAGACATCAGGGACTTATTTATTAGTGTTTCCGGGCTGTGAGGAGACATCATGGGACTTATTTATTAGTGTTTCCGGGCTGTGAGGAGACATCAGGGACTTATTTATTAGTGTTTCCGGCTGTGAGGAGACATCAAGGGACTTATTTATTAGTGTTTCCGGGCTGTGAGGAGACATCAAGGGACTTATTTATTAGTGTTTCCGGGCTGTGAGGAGACATCATGGGACTTATTTATTAGTGTTTCCGGGCTGTGAGGAGACATCAAGGGACTTATTTATTAGTGTTTCCGGGCTGTGAGGAGACATCATGGGACTTATTTATTAGTGTTTCCGGGCTGTGAGGAGACATCAAGGGACTTATTTATTAGTGTTTCCGGGCTGTGAGGAGACATCAAGGGACTTATTTATTAGTGTTTCCGGGCTGTGAGGAGACATCATGGGACTTATTTATTAGTGTTTCCGGGCTGTGAGGAGACATCAAGGGACTTATTTATTAGTGTTTCCGGGCTGTGAGGAGACATCAAGGGACTTATTTATTAGTGTTTCCGGGCTGTGAGGAGACATCATGGGACTTATTTATTAGTGTTTCCGGGCTGTGAGGAGACATCATGGGACTTATTTATTAGTGTTTCCGGGCTGTGAGGAGACATCAAGGACTTATTTATTAGTGTTTCCGGGCTGTGAGGAGACATCAAGGGACTTATTTATTAGTGTTTCCGGGCTGTGAGGAGACATCAAGGGACTTATTTATTAGTGTTTCCGGGCTGTGAGGAGACATCAAGTGACTTATTTATTAGTGTTTCCGGGCTGTGAGGAGACATCAAGGGACTTATTTATTAGTATTTCCGGGCTGTGAGGAGACATCAAGGGACTTATTTATTAGTGTTTCCGGGCTGTGAGGAGACATCAAGGGACTTATTTATTAGTGTTTCCGGGCTGTGAGGAGACATCAAGGGACTTATTTATTAGTGTTTCCGGCTGTGAGGAGACATCAAGGGACTTATTTATTAGTGTTTCCGGGCTGTGAGGAGACATCAAGGGACTTATTTATTAGTGTTTCCGGGCTGTGCGGAGACATCAAGGGACTTATTTATTAGTGTTTCCGGGCTGTGAGGAGACATCAAGGGACTTATTTATTAGTGTTTCCGGGCTGTGAGGAGACATCAAGGGACTTATTTATTAGTGTTTCCGGGCTGTGAGGAGACATCAAGGGACTTATTTATTAGTGTTTCCGGGCTGTGAGGAGACATCATGGGACTTATTTATTAGTGTTTCCGGGCTGTGAGGAGACATCATGGGACTTATTTATTAGTGTTTCCGGGCTGTGAGGAGACATCAAGGGACTTATTTATTAGTGTTTCCGGGCTGTGAGGAGACTTCAAGGGACTTATTTATTAGTGTTTCCGGGCTGTGAGGAGACATCATGGGACTTATTTATTAGTGTTTCCGGGCTGTGAGGAGACATCATGGGACTTATTTATTAGTGTTTCCGGGCTGTGCGGAGACATCAAGGGACTTATTTATTAGTGTTTCCGGGCTGTGAGGAGACATCATGGGACTTATTTATTAGTGTTTCCGGGCTGTGAGGAGACATCATGGGACTTATTTATTGGTGTTTCCGGGCTGTGCGGAGACATCATGGGACTTATTTATTAGTGTTTCCGGGCTGTGAGGAGACATCAAGGGACTTATTTATTAGTGTTTCCGGGCTGTGAGGAGACATCAAGGGACTTATTTATTAGTGTTTCCGGGCTGTGAGGAGACATCATGGGACTTATTTATAAACCCCTTCACGCCCAGACCCTTCCTTTGCTATATATTTATTAACCCCTTCCTTCCTTTGCTATATAAAATTGTCTGTTGTTAGCCCTAAAATCACGTATAGTAACTTAATACACCAAATTAACTAAATGGCAAGGATACTAAACAGGTTATATCTATTAAATATTGCTTATATTCACAAAAGTTTGTCAAATGGTAGGTAAATTATAATGGAAATTACGTTCTGGGTCTCAAGGGGTTAAAAGGACTTACCAAGGGATTTACATTAATTTTTCATGACCTCTTGCAGCTTCCCTATTTTCTTATGTTCATATTTACAGATTTTTTTCTCTTTTTTTTCCTACATCAAACAGGACTAACCCAAGGGAGGAAACATGAAAAGAAGTGACAAAAGCCCGATAGCTGCCGGTCCCCATAAAGAATCTGTCCCCATAAAGAATTAAAGTAATAAACAGGGAAAATAAAGAAAAGAAGTGACAAAAAGCCTGCTAGCTGACAGTCCCCATAAAGAAGACAGTAATAAACAGGGAAAATAAAGAAAAGAAGTGACAAAAAGCCTGCTAGCTGACAGTCCCCATAAAGACAGTAATAAACAGGGAAAATAAAGAAAAGAAGTGACAAAAAGCCTGCTAGCTGACAGTCCCCATAAAGAATTAAAGTAATAAACAGGGAAAATAAAGAAAAGAAGTGACAAAAAGCCTGCTAGCTGACAGTCCCCATAAAGAAGACAGTAATAAACAGGGAAAATAAAGAAAAGAAGTGACAAAAAGCCTGCTAGCTGACAGTCCCCATAAAGAGACAGTAATAAACAGGGAAATAAAGAAAAGAAGTGACAAAAAGCCTGCTAGCTGACAGCCCCCATAAAGAAGACAGTAATAAACAGGGAAAATAAAGAAAAGAAGTGACAAAAAGCCTGCTAGCTGACAGCCCCCATAAAGAAGACAGTAATAAACAGGGAAAATAAAGAAAAGAAGTGACAAAAAGCCTGCTAGCTGACAGCCCCCATAAAGAAGACAGTAATAAACAGGGAAAATAAAGAAAAGAAGTGACAAAAAGCCTGCTAGCTGACAGCCCCTTAAAGAAGACAGTAATAAACAGGGAAAATAAAGAAAAGAAGTGACAAAAAGCCTGCTAGCTGACAGTCCCCATAAAGAAGACAGTAATAAACAGGGAAAATAAAGAAAAGAAGTGACAAAAAGCCTGCTAGCTGACAGTCCCCATAAAGACAGTAATAAACAGGGAAAATAAAGAAAAAGAAAGGTTGGACAAAAACAAACAAAAAAAACAAGCTGCAGCTGACAGTCCCCATAAAGACAGTAATAAACAGGGAAAATAAAGAAAAGAAGTGACAAAAAGCCTGCTAGCTGACAGTCCCCATAAAGAAGACAGTAATAAACAGGGAAAATAAGAAAAGAAGTGACAAAAAGCCTGCTAGCTGACAGTCCCCATAAAGAAGACAGTAATAAACAGGGAAAATAAAGAAAAGAAGTGACAAAAAGCCTGCTAGCTGACAGCCCCCATAAAGAAGACAGTAATAAACAGGGAAAATAAAGAAAAGAAGTGACAAAAAGCCTGCTAGCTGACAGCCCCCATAAAGAAGACAGTAATAAACAGGGAAAATAAAGAAAAGAAGTGACAAAAAGCCTGCTAGCTGACAGCCCCCATAAAGAAGACAGTAATAAACAGGGAAAATAAAGAAAAGAAGTGACAAAAAGCCTGCTAGCTGACAGCCCCCATAAAGAAACAGTAATAAACAGGGAAAATAAAGAAAAGAAGTGACAAAAAGCCTGCTAGCTGACAGCCCCCATAAAGAAGACAGTAATAAACAGGGAAAATAAAGAAAAGAAGTGACAAAAAGCCTGCTAGCTGACAGCCCCCATAAAGAAGACAGTAATAAACAGGGAAAATAAAGAAAAGAAGTGACAAAAAGCCTGCTAGCTGACAGCCCCCATAAAGAAGACAGCAAGAATGTGCAAGGATACGAGGGGAAAAAAAAGGAACAAATAAGCAAAGACACAGGATAGAAAGATAGAATAAGCAAAGACACAGGATAGAAAGATAAAGGATAGATATTCAGAGATACAAACTTGTTTATAAATCCTTCACTGGTAAATTTTCACATAAGAACATAAGAACATTAGAAAATAAGGAAGCTACAAAATGCCCCGAGACCTACACGTGGTAGTTCCTGTTACTTAACACTACCTATATCCACCTTTCATCCCCATTCATGAAATTGTCTAGCCTCCTTTTAACGCTCCCTATTGACTCCGCACTGACCACCTGACAACTGAGTCCATTCCAATTATTACCACCCTATTTGTGAACCAGTTTTTCCCTATTTCTCTTTTAAATCTACGTTTTATCAGTTTGAACAAGTTACTAATCCGTTTTAATCTGAAAATGACACTACAATCTACGCTTTTCCAGTTTCAATATCATAACATTTGAACGTAAGAAAATAAGGAAAGATCACTCACCCACTTCTGTTAGGGTCCTGATGCAGTTCTCCACATTGACCCTCTGGTGACCCAAGACAGCCTGGCTCACCCTGTACACGGCATGAAGCAGCTGCACAAAGACCGGCTGCCGGGTCTAGAAATACAGAGGGTTAGTAATGCCGACTTAGAAAATAAAAAGTCATTGCTAGTTTGTCTGTTTTGCTGCTATGATGCTTTCCTTCTTGACCTTCCTTAGTTATGCCAAATTTGATGTACCTTGTGTAGATCTAATTAGTAGTATTTGACTATTTTATTTTCTGATCTAATCGTACGCATTTCTAACAGTTATGAGATTTGTATTGTTTGGCTTAAAGTTTTATGCAGTGTTGACCTGACCTGACCTACCCATTTCTAGGTTCAAAGTAATTTCTTCTAGTCTGACCTACCCATTTCTAGGTTCAAAGTAATTTCTTCTAGTCTGTCCTACCCATTTCTAGGTTCAAAGTAATTTCTTCTAGTCTGACCTACCCATTTCTAGGTTCAAAGGAATTTCTTCTAGTCTGACCTACCCATTTCTAGGTTCAAAGGAATTTCTTCTAGTCTGTCCTACCCATTTCTAGGTTCAAAGGAATTTCTTCTATGTATTCTGACCTACCCATTTCTAGGTTCAAAGTAATTACTTCTAGACTGTCCTACCCATTTCTAGGTTCAAAGTAATTACTTCTAGACTGACCTACCCATTTCTAGGTTCAAAGTAACTTCTTCTAGTCTGTCCTACCCATTTCTAGGTTCAAAGTAATTTCTTCAAACTAACTAATTATATTCTGAAGTCTTTGGACGGTGGTTCTTTTACTCTCTATTCACAGCACTGTGTCACTATGATTATAAGCCTTAGTAATTTTCAAGGTCTGTTGTCTTGCCTAAACTCTTGTGCATTCATTCAGGTTTTCAAGTGTGTATTATGGTGTAATGTTATATTCACTATTATAAGTGTGATTATATTGATCAGTAAGGTACTTCAAATATGAATTTTTAAATGATCGCTAATTGTATCTTCACCATGCATTATTCTGAAGCAATGGCTACACTATTAAGTCATCAGGATCATCATATATATTCTATCCCTCCTCCAAGTCTAGTCTGATATAAACATTTGGTATATGCATTCATTGTACAAACAGCATTGTTAAGAGTTATGTTTGCAGCTCTTTGAATTAGTTTCTCTGTGACATAGTTTGTACATTTCACATGCTGTCACTTGTATCTTGTTCAGTCTCTGTCTCTCTCTGTCTGTCCGTCTGTTTATTTGTCTCTGTCTGTCCGTCTGTCTATTTGTCTCTGTCTCTCTCTGTCTGTCCGTCTGTCTATTTGTCTCTGTCTGTCCGTCTGTCTATTTGTCTCTGTCTGTCCGTCTGTCTATTTGTCCTGTCTCTGTTCAAAGTCTTCATAACTGTCTTTAAATGTGTATTTTTCACTATAAAGTTACTGTACATAACTATTGAGCTCTTAATCGTTACAGTATTACGTCTACTAGGTTTCACTAGCCTAGCTCAGCAGATTAATGCCTTCAATCTATATACACTTTCTAAAAAGTTTCCTCTTTAAGCACACATAAAAACCATTCAAAACTACAAAAAAAGTACATATGCATAAAAGCAATAACATAAATGCAACTAAGAAAAAAAAAGCAAAAACACTCAGAGGTAAATAAAATATTGACTAAGATATCAATCTAGGAAAAGCTTTCTAGCACACATACTAAAAAAAAAAGCCGAAAGATTATTGATGAAGCTCCAGAGACACAAGACACCAAACTAGCTAGAAGAAGAGAGACTGGAGTGAGTGGGTGAGGCGATATGTTTTGGAGGCACCAGGGAGACAGCTGGTCAAAACTTAACATAATTCAAACCATGATCTAGGTATTGGTTGGTGTGAAAGAATGCATAAATAAGATCTAGGTATTTGTATGAAAGAATTAATAAATAAAAGGGTCACTTAGGTATGCATGTAGTACCAAGTACATCGGTAACACGGGAGGCATGGGGATGTGCTCTGTCGGAAGTTCATTTTATGCATAGAATGTGGAATAACATGTTTGTGTGCAATGCAAAATGTGTAGAGAAACTGATAAAACTGAACATTTAGGCAATATAAGCTTAAAAGTCTGTTATAGATGTAGCAAAATAGAATACACTAAGGTCTCGCATTTGACGTGTTTAGATTTTGCAGCCCCATTCTCTCATTAGACTATCATTATCAACACTATATTGTATTAGGTGACCATATTCTTCCATTTAGTGAATTATACTTCTGAAAATATTCGTGAAATATTCTCCCTCAAGAAACTCTTTATGTTCTCTGTGTATTTCCCGGCCAAAAAGTAACTTCTTAATCAGCTTACCTTTAATCTATCTCTTGCTATCTGATAATGACTCCTACTAAAGGAAATGAAGTTTTACGCCACCAAATAAGCAAAAAAGGATCGACTGAGGTATCTGGTACCAATAATTGTTTTTCCTATTGTTATTATTTGTAATTATTCTCACATCGGGCGCTTCCTCGAGCACCAATAAGTTGCCAAACACGAGACTTTACTGTCTATATTCCTTGTTCCTTCACGACGGTAAAGTATTTTATGAAAAAAATAAATGAATAAAAGAGATTGCAAAGTTTCAATTTGTGATAACTAGTGCCAGCTGTTCCCTCCCCATAGCATCAGACAGACAGACAGGCAAGCCAAAGTGTCACCACATGGGCATGCATACTTCTGCACTGTACTGCACATAAGGTTGTCCCCAGAAGTCGCGGGCCTCATCCAGGTATTTCTGTAAGCAGGTAAGAGTGCAAGCATGCAGTGAGATCATTCAACAATGTGACCACTTCTCTCTGAAGAGTGAGGAAAAGTGTGACTCAGTCCATACCATGACTATAGAAGTGTGACAGCAAGGAAGGCCCAAGGAGTGCTTTACCAAGACGAGTGTGAGTCATGGGATGCTAATGCCTGTGTCTGTGTGCCCTTGTTGCCCTTAGTGAGGTGGTGATGCATTAGTGAAGGTGAGATTAAGGGTGACGAAGGTGAGATTAAGGGTGACGAAGGTGAGATTAAGGGTGACGAAGGTGATATTAAGGGTGACGAAGGTGAGATTAAGGGTGACGAAGGTGAGATTAAGGGTGACGAAGGTGAGATTAAGGGTGACAAAGGTGAGATTAAGGGTGATGAAGGTGAGATTAAGGGTGACGAAGGTGAGATTAAGGGTGACGAAGGTGAGATTAAGGGTGATGAAGGTGAGATTAAGGGTGATGAAGGTGAGATTAAGGATGACACAATGAATAATTTGGCTAGTTCCCTTTTTGGGTTATTCAGGAAAGCTGTTAAGAGTTAAATTGATCTTTCTCCTTTTACTGTCTATGATCTGAAAAAAAGTGCCGTGTAAGTCAGGTAAAATTAATTCTTGAAGTAAAGTTAATACTCAAATTAATGTTAACGAAATAAGTTCAACATTAGTCCTAGTGATACCAAAGAAATGAAAATTCATACTTAGCATATTATTCAAACACTTGCATCAACTACACATTTTCTTGGATTATAATTTTTTTCCCCTCCATTCACAATAAGCTATAAGTGGTGCTTGCTTGGCCACTCAGCACCCTCACCTGACACCCACAACGGCCCAGTGCTGAGTAGTGGCCGGCAAGGTGCAAACACTGTGCTGGCCTGGTTGTACACACGGCCTCAGCCAGACTCATGTGCGCCTGTCTCTGTATCTACCCAAATGTTCCTTACATTGATGAAAATGTGTGTGTTCCTGTCTCTGTATCTACCCAAATGTTCCTTACATTGATGCAATAGTTTCCCTGCTATCATTTCTTCTAGCTCATTATGGACATCTGTACTTCTATGGGGAAAATTATGATACTTCTTATTGTATGCACTGTGAACACGTGGTTGTGAAATGTAAGGATACAACGTGAGTGACACATTCGACGAGGGTAAACGTTGTCTGTGTCGAGAGATTTTATGAAAGGAAAAGAACAAACAACCTCTTGAGAGCAAAATCAAAGCTACGAGTCGTGATGATAAAATAATAACCCGAATCTCAGCCTGTGACATGTAATATCCTGTACATCATATCATTGACGTCATGATGGTGAAGTGTCCTCTCAATAAGGCCTGATGGATCACATGAAGGGAAATATTATTCATACCTTCAATGTACAGCTTTTGAAACCATTGTTTAACCCCTTGAGACCCAGAACGTTATTTCCCTTGTAATTTGGGTACCATTAGACAATTTTTAGTTTATATAAGCAATATTTTATATATATGACCTGTTTAGTATCCTTGTCGACTAACTAATTTGATATATTAAGCTACTTTTCGTAATTTTATGCCTCAACAACTTACAAATTTTTATATCAAAGGAAAGATCTGGGCGTGAAGGAGTTAAATCTGAGCCACTCCTGTTACCCTGTTTGTGATAGCAAGTCAGGCACGTTCCCCAAGCCAAGTCACCTGATTATTTAACACTCAAAGCTTTATGCCATCAATAAAAATGGAATAAACTGACAGAGGAGACATCACCATCACTTTCTAGTTCCGATCAACATCCCCAAGAGCAGCTGGGAGTGGCATGCACAATCCTTTATTTCTTTGCAATTTACTAACGATACAATCCATATTTTTATGTTTTTTATGACAATGAGGCAAGGTGGACCACTGAGCTCTGCCGTCATCAATTTATAATATCCAATAAACAATATCCAAGATGCAGGAAGATACTTGTAAAATATATAAAAAGCAAAATGTATGAGAGTCAAGCTTAATACTTGTACTGCTGACAGAACGATAAGTGAAGAACAGGTGAAGAGAAGAATGTATACACCAAGCAGTGATGACAGTGAAGGAGTATAGCCTAAGGAAGAGCTTAAGGTAATAAACAAAACAGTACTTGACTTCCATGGAAAAAAATCCATAGAATCTTGTTCTTCACACCTTTTATGATGCACAGTTTCAGTATCAAATAATGATGCTTTTCAAAAGACAACTAGTTATAGTATCAAATTCCCAATACGCAGAACTAGATGTATGCCATCACTGCTATCCTATCCACATGTTCAGAATGAATGGAGTGGAAGTGGGTTAAAACCTATACGCTATTGATTACAACAACGTGTATGATAAACCTACAGTAACAATGCATAAGATATAACTAGTGAGAACTCTACAAGTCTGTCTTCATACACGTATAGACACTCCCCTACTTATAGTCAATCAGTTCTTACTTTCAGATTTACAGATACAAACAAACCTCTACAAATTGTGGTTTTCAGATATTCAAATTCCACAAAATGTCTCAAAAGCATTACAGTGAAGTCAGTGTGATAGTAACAGCAAGAACCACTGAATTATACCATTTAAGGCTGGTAATATATACTCTTGAATACCTTTGGGGTAAGGTTATACTGACATTTTTTTTATTACAATGCTGTGTAGTCTTCAGTATTGACACGAGTAATGTTCGACTTACATACACATTCCCGTTAAGCACCAACCCTAGGAACCAATGATGCCCTTAAGTAGGGGAGCTCCTGTAGTATATCTTGTACTCAACTTCATAGCTACAATCATGAGAGGGAATAAAAAGCTTGTTACCTAAAGAAGGGGGATACTTATACATTACTTGAGGTTATGACATGTGAGAACCATAGCATTGTACTCGTCCTAACTGTCCCTTGTACCATTGCTATACCTGCTCTGTATGGTGGGGTGGTTGACTCACCTGAATGGTCTGACTCTGGTCTGAGAAAGGGCTGTTGAAGAAGGTGGTGATGATGGTCATGAGAGAGTTGATCACGTAACTCTCCAACGCTCTGGTAATGGAAGAAAAAATATTATGAACCACATTAATATAGCTACAAGTCACCAACACTATAGTCACCACTGCACTAATGTTCCCAGGCGCAATATATTACAAATTTTAGCATCACTACTGATTTATATGTGCCACTAAGACAGGTACATAATATAAACTACTATGCATGCCTCTTCAGTGGCACATACAAATCAGTAGTGATGCTTAAATTCGTAATATATATATATAGCACCTGGCGACATAGTGCAGTGGCGACTATAGTGTTGTTGACGTTAGATAAATACGACTACTTGAGAAATGTATCCTTGGTTATAGTAGTAAGAAAGGGAAGAAATTATAACACAAGGCAACACATATTATAATAACACAAGACACCTCCTGAACTAAATTGGTCCACCCTTCCTTTTTATATTCTCTTACAGTCTTCTTTATAGGGACTGGCAATTAAGCGGGCATTTTGCTAATTTTTTTTTTGGTCCTTGCCCAGTCCTTTGTGATGTAAAGAAATATTCAACACAAATAAATAAAAATATATATCAGCTCACTTGTCAGAGTGGCGTCGGTCCGGCGGCGCGTTGGCCACACGCGCCATGTCCACCAGGAAGGACTTCTCAAACAGGCTCCAGATGTGGTGGGAGTTGTAGATTTCCTTCATTTCCACCTCTGTGTCGATGTAGCAGTGGTTGAGGAAGTTGATGTAAGCCTCCTTCACCTATAATTCCACGCATGATAATCAGTTTTCATAATTTGACTTCCTATTTATCCATTGTGTATACATGAAACTTCTCCACAATAAGCTTCAATGACAATGAAATAAGACGCATGATTTAAGATTTACTCTCTCCATAATATCAAAAAAAGCTTTATGATTAGAAAACTTTATCAGCATATTAAAAAAATTCAGACATTATGTTTTATACAGAAAATTCACAAACTTGCCTCATGTCTCCTTTGAGAAAATCAAGACATCAATGTACATATTCTAAATTTGTACAGTCAACAGAAATCAACAAACAAATCAAAGACACAAGGTGAAAAAAACACATCTAAGATCATACTGAACCCCCACACAGCATGCTGGGTCCTTCCTGACTCCCTAGGACACACTAGATCCCTAGACACAGGTGCAGGCAGGCGGTGGCAGTGAAAAAAGTGTAAGGGATATGTAGACAAAGCATAATCATGTGTCCACTGTGACCCTCCCACTTCTATTTATTTCCTCTCCAGTGAAAATGCTTGCTGACCTCTCCAGTGAAAATGCTTGCTGACCTCTCCAGTGAAAACGCTTGCTGACCTCTCCAGTGAAAATGCTTGCTGACCTCTCCAGTGAAAATGCTTGCTGACCTCTCCAGTGAAAATGCTTGCTGACCTCTCCAGTGAAAATGCTTCCTGACCTCTCCAGTGAAAATGCTTCCTGACCTCTCCAGTGAAAATGCTTCCTGACCTCTCCAGTGAAAATGCTTCCTGACCTCTCCAGTGAAAATGCTTGCTGACCTCTCCAGTGAAAATGCTTGCTGACCTATCCAGTGAAAATGCTTGCTGACCTCTCCAGTGAAAATGCTTCCTGACCTCTCCAGTGAAAATGCTTGCTGACCTCTCCAGTGAAAATGCTTCCTGACCTCTCCAGTGAAAATGTTTGCTGACCTCTCCAGTGAAAACGCTTGCTGACCTCTCCAGTGAAAACGCTTGCTGACTAATGATGACATCAGTGACAATATTCAACCCATTACGCTGTGGTCTATACAACTGTGTCTTGCAATCAGCCTGGTGAGTTACCCTATAGCCAGCCCTGAGACATAGCCACAGCTACGCGTGTTTCTGTATGTCGTGTGTTATGCAAGTTGTGGGAGGCGATTAACCCCTTCACACCCAGAACGTAAATTTCATTGTAATTTGGCTACCATTAGATGATTTTTAGTGAATATAAGCAATATTTTATAGATATGACCTGTTTAGTATCCTTGTCGACTAACTAATTTTGTATATGCAGTTACTTTTCGTAATTTTATGGCTCGACAACATATATGTTTTTATAGCCAAGGAAAGATCTGGGCGTGAAGGGGTTAAAAGGGGTGAGGGTGGAGACAGATCCTTCCCTTGGTAGTGTCATTTCCCATGAATATAAAAAGCAGAAATGTTTTTTTGTCTGTGTATGTGTGTGTACCACCTCACGTATTTGAGAGAAGGACAAATTGTATGAAATAAAATAAAATAAATGCATATTCTGAATACTTAAACTAATAGGGAGGGGCAGAATGAGCACTAGCAGATTAACATAAGTCTCAACAAATACACAAAACAGAACAAATAATATGAGTAGGTCATGACATGGCTAGAAACAATGTCACGCACACCTATCCCTTCCTTCTCTACACTTCCCCCTCTTCAATGACTCCATCAACGAGGAGAAACAGAATATATTCAAGATGTAAACGGATACAACCACACTGCACTGAATTCTACTTTGCCAATGACATCGTTAGAGAGGAAGAGGCTTATATAGTGCAGTGTACCAACAAATTCTTTTAAAAACAAACTTGAGCTCTCTCCCCCAACAAGGTTTCTGATAAGGCTATTCGGGTCAGCGTCCTTCAACCTGTTTAATCGTGTTTGACTTGAATTGATAAGTCTTTTGAACTGAGTTTATTTTAAGCATGTTTACTATAGTCTTATGACAGACCACCTAGTTTGGAGCCTGGTGTGTGTGTGGTCTGTGGCTCGTATGGAATTCTTTGTAATCAGATGTAATTAATTTTCTCCTCCCACTTCCTAGGTAAATGTTTTCTTGGTCTTCAGCATTGCGTAGACTACTGGAAATAACAGGTAAAAGCCACTGGAAATAACAGGTAAAAGCCACTGGAAATAACAGGTAAAAGCCACTGGAAATAACAGGTAAAAGCCACTGGAAATAACAGGTAAAAGCCACTGGAAATAACAGGTAAAAGGCTACAATTCAGTGGTCTACAGCAACTACTTATTTCACGGTTTCTCTGGTGACACTCCCTAATTCTGTGAGAGCATTACCTTGCTGGGTGCCACCACAGTGTATCTACCTCCACCCTCCCTCCACACTCAGGCCCACAACACTACATCTACTGACTGGACTTCAAAAAATAGCCGGGCCATAAGTAACCTAGTTTGACCTTAAATATAGGCAGTGGGTCCTAATATATTGTTCAAGTGCAGGAAAAATAATAAAAATAAGCCTTGGGAATCAAACAAATAATAATTAATCACATACAGATAATCAATATTATAATGTGCCCAGAAAACTTATATTATCTATTTCATCTAAAAAAAAATATCAAGCTAAACAAAAAGAATTAGTGCTCAGACATTTTGTTAGAAACAGGAGGAAGACAACTATACAAAATGAATGAATAAGATCACAGCAATCATCCCAGCCATCACACAATGTTATTTAGTTAAGGTCGGCATAATAATGCTTGACAATAACTGCTACAAGGACATGATAATAGAGTAGTAGATCACTATAACATTGTGGAAGCATCATGTGTTAGCTGGGGCAGCGAGGGAAGTGGATAGCAATGTCTACAGGGCAGCAGCAAGGGAGTGTTACAGTACCTCGATGATGCACTCGGGGTGCGTCACCACAGACACTATGTCGTCAAGGGTAATGAGACTGTGGCATTTTATCTCTGTGTACACGTTCTTGCCTTCCGTCAGCGTGGCCAGGAGGTTAACTAGCTCAATGTGGTACCTAGGGGAGGGACCAGGTGAGAGGAGGGGGAGAGAACCACTAATTTAATGGCTGAATGCAGCAATCACCCCTGGGGATCAGGAGAAGCGCTGGCCTGCATCCTAGGAGTGTGAGTTAGTGTGTTCCTGTGTTAGGGCGACCAACAGCCAACAGAGATGAAGACAGAGAGGCACATACTTCCCAGCCTGACAGTCCAAGAAGCAAGAGTGAAGTGCCCAGATACATGTAATCAGTCAAGTTTACATTAAATCAAATGCTTAAACAGCTTGATTTAAGTACCAATAAGCTTTATGATCAAAAGAATGACATAATTACAGTATGATTGCGATGCTATGGATAGATAGGATGCACAGATCTCCCTCGTATTCTGAAATTCTCATATATCTCGGAAATTTAAACGTGGGTCAACTAATTATGTATTCCTGAGCCCACTAACACTGATTCATGACTGTACTGTATTAGTTGTGATGTTAAAGTTCCATAAACTCAAAAAAATATAAAAAATCCCGGTAGTTGCAATACAACCCATCACAGTTACGTACAATGAAACACGCGGTAGTCCCGTGAGAGGAGAGGACAATGCCAACATGAAAATTAACCCCTTGAAGACCAGAACGTAATTTTCATTGTTATTTGGCTACAATAAGACAATTTTTAGTGAATATAAGCAAAATGTAATAGATATGACCTGTTTAGTATCCTTGTCGACTAACGAATTTGGTATATTCAGTTACTTTATGTAATTTTATGGCTAACAACAGACAATTTTATATAGCAAAGGAAAGATCTGGGCGTGAAGGGGTTAAAGACGGACACGCCAGTTACCTCAATCCCGTATTTTCTTGGCTGTCTGGGACACGGTGAGACATGATCAAAGACAGTAAGGACAAGAGTGATAGGAAGAGTCTAGTGCGCGGTAAGAAGGCGGACAGATGACACTTTGCATTCTCCAGACAGGTTCCGCCTTCAGTGACTTTGCTGCCGCTGTGTGAATGACGGTCTCCCATTTGTATCTCTCTACCCACGGGCATGTCACGGACGACGCGGGTATTACTGTACTAAACGGATAGACAGACACCTAAACAACAATAGAAAAATATGTAATTCTTCATCAGATGATTCTATACTTACATAGGTGCACAAATATTGAAAAATAAGAAGAAAAGTATCGCTATACTTGTATCATTGAGTAAAACAGTAAATTAGGGTGCACAGTCATACGTGTTGTATCATTGAATTCTCGTTTAGTGAAAGCTCGTATAACACGTTCATCTTTTTCTTTCATAAATAACGCAATCACACTGTGTATGCATATATCAGCAAATGCCTGACAAAGCAAAAAAAATTGACATTTACTATTTCTTTTGTTTTCCTGACAACTATTCAATTGGAAGTTCTGTGGATTGTTTTGAGGCTCATAATTTATCCATGTTGTTGCATGTGAGACAGCATAAGAAGCTTGACTGATACAGTGTGGTGCAGCCCATGGCCACACCCGGCCGTGGGCTGGCTGTTGGCCCCCGCACCCATGTGGCCCCGCCCACGTGCACAAGCTGTGAGGGGACCATTACCTCAGGGATACAGTCCTTGTGCTCTACCATCGCCGCAATGTCGTCCAGCGGTAACAGACTGTGACATTTGATTTCAGTGGAGGCATTCTTGCCCTCCGTGCAGCAGGCCAGCAGCTTCACCAACTCTATGTGGTACCTGGAAGGCAGCTCTAAGGGTTATAGAGGAGGCAAGGAACACAACACTGCCTCGGGGACACGGAAATATATTTAACGTTATTATATCCTAAGTTTCTCTTACTCAAGTATTTGGATTGCTCACTACAGTAATACAAATTTACATTGCCTCATGATACACATTTTCATCTCGGTGTACCTTTGTCCAATAACATCATTCTAATACTGATTTTATTCTTTATAATAGGAGGATTCTGCATTTAAAGGGAAAAAGAGGGAATATAAATAATGAATACTACCATGAAAAAGTATATTCTTTATGATAGGAGGATTCTGCATCTAACCCTTTCACGCACGAAAAGTTTGTTAAGTTTTTCCGTCCACTGCGACATCAATTTGGGGCTCTCTAAGTTGCCCCGCGGAATGGCCTGACTGTGTGGCGAATGTTTTGTTTATGTTATCAATTTCAACCACAATTATTCTTTTTTCCTGGCATTATTATATATCGTTGGTTTCGCAAGAGATTATTCTGCCTTATGAAAGACAAAAATAACAAGAAATGCAAATAAATAGCGGAGTTTAACGACTTCAAAAAACATTTGAGTAAAGAAAAATAAGAAATACTTACGTTCACCACTTCGTAGCTCAATACTTCCTGAGTCGACTTTTTATGGTTTATATGCCAATAAAAGCAGACTTTTATGAGGATTCCAACGCTACCATTATAATTTTCATATGGCCAGTAGATTTTGAGAAAATGGAGGAAAACTTAAACACATGTTGGAAGACGGATGGCTAAGAAGGCGGGCTAACACGCTGCCTGCTGAGAGTGAACAGGGACACGGGCCCTTATCACTTCAAATCCATTCGCACGAGCGAGTTGACAATTAGTTTATTTTATAGGCCTAGCTTGGATCTTTTACGCAGAAAATTTTGACGCGATTCTGATAAATACTTTATTTTTTGGCTAATTTTTTTATGTTTTTTGACGCAATTCGCGTCAAAAGCTAAGATGTACACGGGCCCGTTTTGACGCAATCGCATCACCGTGCGTGAAAGGGCTAAAGGGAAACAGAGTGAATATAAATAATTAATACCACCATGAAAAAGTATATTCTTTATGGTAGGAGGACTGCATTATAGATGGTCAAAGTAACATGGTCAATACCTTTCCTTCAAAATCATCACCTACATCGCGCTCCCTTATCAGACACACCGCCATTACCTCAGGGCACTGCTCTCGTCAAAGTCCATCCGGTTGCGATCAGCTTTCATCATCTCCACAAACGTGTTGAAAGATACACGTTCGTTGTAGAAGACCAGTACATCTTCTCCGGCACTGACCAGCTGTAGAACATAAACAAGGACATAAACAAGAAGATAAACATAGAACATAGACAAGAACATAAACAAGGACTACTACCACTACACCGCCGAGCCTGTTTACTTTTCACATTAGTTCCCATTCCTTTACTCACCTCCTGCATCACCAGTCATTCCTTTACTCACCTCCTGCATCACCAGCCATTCCTTTGCTCACCTCTTGCATCACCAGCCATTCCTTTACTCACCTCCTGCATCACCAGCCATTCCTTTGCTCACCTCTTGCATCACCAGCCATTCCTTTACTCACCTCCTGCATCACCAGCCATCTTACTCACCTCTGCATCACCACCTTCTTGCTCACTCTCACACCAGCATTCCTTTACTCACCTCTTTCATCACCAGCCATTCCTTTGCTCACCTCTTGCATCACCAGCCATTCCTTTACTCACCTCCTGCATCACCAGCCATTCCTTTGCTCACCTCTTGCATCACCAGCCATTCCTTTGCTCACCTCTTGCATCACCAGCCATTCCTTTGCTCACCTCTTGCATCACCAGCCATTCCTTTGCTCACCTCTTGCATCACCAGCCATTCCTTTGCTCACCTCCTGCATCACCAGTCATTCCTTTGCTCACCTCTTGCATCACCAGCCATTCCTTTGCTCACCTCTTGCATCACCAGCCATTCCTTTACTCACCTCCTGCATCACCAGTCATTCCTTTGCTCACCTCTGCATCACCAGCCATTCCTTTCTCACCTCCTGCATCACCAGTCATTCCTTTGCTCACCTCTTGCATCACCAGCATTCCTTTGCTCACCTCTTGCATCACCAGCCATTCCTTTACTCACCTCCTGCATCACCAGCATTCCTTTGACTCACCTCCTGCATCACCAGCATTCCTTTGCTCACCTCCTCTTGCATCACCAGCCATTCCTTTACTTACCTCTGCATCACCAGCATTCCTTTGCTCACCTCTTGCATCACCAGCCATTCCTTTGCTTACCTCTTGCATCACCAGCCATTCCTTTACTCACCTCCTGCATCACCAGTCATTCCTTTGCTCACCTCCTGCATCACCAGCCATTCCTTTGCTCACCTCTTGCATCACCAGCCATTCCTTTGCTCACCTCTTGCATCACCAGCCATTCCTTTGCTCACCTCTTGCATCACCAGCCATTCCTTTGCTCACCTCTTGCATCACCAGCCATTCCTTTGCTCACCTCCTGCATCACCAGCCATTCCTTTGCTCACCTCTTGCATCACCAGCCATTCCTTTGCTCACCTCTTGCATCACCAGCCATTCCTTTGCTCACCTCTTGCATCACCAGCCATTCCTTTGCTCACCTCTTGCATCACCAGCCATTCCTTTACTCACCTCTTGCATCACCAGCCATCTGTCCTTGATCACCAATCCTTCCCTTGCATCACCAGCCATTCCTTTACTCACCTCTTGCATCACCAGCCATTCCTTTGCTCACCTCTTGCATCACCAGCCATTCCTTTACTCACCTCTTGCATCACCAGCCATTCCTTTACTCACCTCTTGCATCACCAGCCATTCCTTTGCTCACCTCCTGCATCACCAGCCATTCCTTTACTCACCTCTTGCATCACCAGCCATTCCTTTGCTCACCTCCTGCATCACCAGCCATTCCTTTGCTCACCTCTTGCATCACCAGCCATTCTTTGCTCACCTCTTGCATCACCAGCCATTCCTTTGCTCACCTCCTGCATCACCAGCCATTCCTTTGCTCACCTCTTGCATCACCAGGTCTTGGCTGCGGCAACTTCTGCATCCGCCTTCACTGATAGGTCTGGCAGAAGCACTTGAGTACTGCATCACAGTCTGCCGTTGAGTCCTCTGCAGTAAGATTGTAGTGTTGGATCACAGCCTCCTGACTCACCTCTGCATCACAGCTGAGAGTTGTCCTTGAATGCCGCACAGATAGTCTTGCCTTAGACTACTTGCGGATAAGATTCTAGTGTAGACTAGTGTGATATCAGTAGTAGTATAGTCACTTAGTATCACAGTATATTTAGTACTATGATATCAGTCAGCAGTTATGTAACTCTATCATCACATTCCATTATTTTGTCATATATGATATACAGATTCGTCATCATAATGATAAATCTTGTGCAAGGAAAACTTATTCAATCAAATAAGAGTTATGACTGTCTATATAACAATGAATGAATATGAAGCTCAAAGGAATCTTCAAAAGTCTTCATCTAAGAATGATTAAATAATATATTAAATAAGTATATAATTCACATCACTTATTATAAATATCACATACAGACAGCTACCTGCAGTTATATAAGGCTTAAATGTTTTGGTGCATATTGGTTCAATACGGCCAGGTTAAGTCATGTAAGAGTTACGTAGTTAGTATAGTAGTAGTAGTTAAGTATTAGATAGTAAGTAGTAGTAGTATATAGTTAGTATGTATAGTAGTAGTAGTAGTATAGTAGTAGTAGTAGTAGTAGTAGTAGTAGTAGTGCAGCAGACAGCAGCAGCAGCAGAGTTAGTAGTAGTAGTAGTGATTGTGTTACGACTTTTTTTCCTATTCTCTTTAACTAATTTCAACATACGGACACAACGTAAGTTGAAAATTCTATCCTTTAACCCCTTGAGACCCAGGCGTAATTTCCACTGTAATTTGGGTACCATTAGATGACTTTTTGTGAATTTAACCAATATTTTATAGATATGACCTGTTCATATAGATATGATATGATCCTTGTCCACTAACTAATTTGGTATATTCAGTTACTTTGCATGATTTTATGGCTTGACAACATACAATTTTTTATAGCAAAGGAAAGATCTGGGTCTTAAAGGGTTAATGATGTAGGAAGGGTAATAGTTTGTGTTATGCTATTGACAGACAAGCCCTGGTGATCTGGTATTCAACTACAGGGAGGTCCCGTTATACGAGCATTCGGTATACGAGAATCCGATGATACGAGATGTGTAAATTAGGGTCTATTTTCAATATACGAGATCGAAAATCCAATGTTACGACATTCAAACAGGGGTGAGTAAAATTATCAAGTTCAAAATGCGCGCCCTACCACTCCCGGGCTGGACAAAGAGGGATTTGGTTGACCCCAGTGAGGTCACCCCTAGCAAGCCGTGACCTGAAGGGTAATTAAGCATATGGCGCGACCTGACATTTAGGGGTAAGTAGCAGGTGTGCGGCCCCAACCTTGGGACCGCAGTCAGGTCACCCCTAGCAAGGCGTGACCTGAAGGGTAATTAAGCATATGGCGCGGCCTGATCTTTAGGGGTAATTAGCAGGTGTGCGGCCCCAACCTTGGGACCCCTACCTTCTCTTGTATCACGCGGCGTCCCCTACATTACAACGTCTTTTTTGCTTGTTATGCATGTTTTATGTTTAATTAATGTGCAGTTATGTTATTTTGTGTGCTATTTTCTTTCAGAATGCTTTTTCTACAGAATAGGTAGTACAGTGTGGGTAATATAGAGATGTGTTTGTTGTGTTTGCTACAGTTTATTTTAGCTTGAAAAACTTTTTTTTTTTTTTTTTATAATGACGGGGTCCTGGAACCAAACCTATATTTTACCATTAGTTATGTGTTTCGTTATACGAGATTTCGCTTTACGAGTATGCCAGGTGGAACCTAACTGCTCGTATCTTCGGGACCTCCCTGTATGTATCTGAAGTTGCTTAAACAACTGGGATTTTGAAAAAAATAAGTCTGACCAAGGCAACACTGATGCCTTTTCCCTGGAACTCCAAGACAAGGCCAGGAATGAAACCTTAAAATAACCACCATCATCATCATCATCTTCCTGTTTAAAGTCCAATTTTCCCATAATGTCTTCATGCGTTCATAATTTCTTCAATGCGTTCATCATTTAAATTTGCGACATGAATTTTAGGCCCCGGATGCTCTTCCTGCCAGGCTTAATAATACAGGCTTATAATAACCACCCAATCAATACTTACACCAGGGTTCAGGAAAAGGTCAATGCTTTTGTAGAGAAGAGCCTGGTTGGGACGGTCACCCAGACAGAAATTCTGAAGAAACTGATGTGCCAGCTCTATCAGCTCATTCATACGCTTGTCCTCTTTGTGGTCATAGGGAATCTGTCGGCCAAGGATGAAAGACAATGGCAATGATAAATTCTTTCCATAATGCAAGGAATGTGAATATAAAGTTTTACAAGAGTATCATTAGTCATTACACAACTAAATTTTATGCCTGCCACGAACAGAGGGGAGAGAAAGTTTGACAAGAGTATTACTAACCCACACAATCTCTACTCCTTCTATCCCTCTGTTACATCCTCTCACAAACTCTCTACTCTCACCCCTCAATCCTTAACTCTCCCTACCCTCACTAACCCTTCCAAATTTCCCCTTCCTGTATGCCCTCCCTTCTCTTCCCTTCCCTTCCCTTCCCTTCCCTTCCCTTCCCTTCCCTTCCCTTCCCTTCCCTTCCCTTCCCTTCCCTTCCCTTCCCTTCCCATCCCTTCCCTTCCCTTCCCTTCCCTTCCCTTCCCTTATTATCATTACACAACTAAATCTTATGCATGCCAGGTGTAATGAACATAATTACACTAAGAACCAACTAGGCTAAGAGGTATATACCAATTGGCTTAGTGGCTCTTAGTGTATGTATGTTAATTACACAGGAACAGTACAGAGGTGGCGAGGCAGTGTACCTGAAGCAGTTCCAGCACCACGGAGTGTATGCCCATGTTACGCAGGAGGCGCTGCTCGTTCCGGCGCGGCGATAGGTTGCCGTGGCTGGACTGCATCACACACAGGTTGTTCATGCGCACTAAGATCTGCGGAACATTATTATCATCGTTATTATTACCATCATTATCAGTATTATTATTATTATTAGTAGTGGTGGTAATAGTAATAAGAACAGTGGTAGTAGAGGTTGTAGTGCATAATAGTAGTAGTAGTAGTAGTACAGGAACATTACTATCATCATTATTATTACCATCACCTCTACTTATTATCATCATTATTATTACCATAATTATCATTAGTGGTAGTAGTAGTAGTGGTGGTAATAGTAATAAGAACAGTGGCAGTAGAGGTTGTAGTGCGTAATAGTAGTAGTAGTAGTAGTAGTGGTAGTAGCAGTATTGGTAGTAGTAGTGGTGGTGGTAATAGTAATAAGAACAGTGGTAGTAGAGGTTGTAGTGCGTAATAGTAGTAGTAGTGGTGGTAGTAGCAGTATTGGTAGTAGTAGTAATAGTAGTAGTGGTGGTAGTACTATATACCACATCATTTTCCCATATCTTTTTTCAATTCCCTTATTCAGCTGTCCTTCACCTTATCAAAAGCCTGACAATTGCCCTCTAATCTACCCCTTATTGAACCCTTATTCAGCTGTCCTACACATTATCAAGAGCCTCACAATTGCCCTCTCATCTGCCCCCATGACAACCCTACCTGCTGTATGCGGCGGTAGTTGTCGGCTTGCTCAGGTTCCAGTGGAGGCCCGTGACCCAAGTCAATGGCAGACTCCTGCTTGTCTAGTGCTGACAGCTTAGGAGCATGTTTTTTAGACTTGCTGTCTCCTGGAGGTGAAGTTTATTCAAATGTTCAAATATTCCAATGAAAATATGAAAGCAAAGTTATTTATCAGATATGAGGGGCAACAAAAGAGGTATGGCCACCTAGAAAGACCGACAGAACTGGACTGGAAAGATTTAGATGCAGAGAGACATTAAATAAAGGTACACCACTGTTTTAAAAGCTGGAATGAAGACATGTGAACAGTTATAGCTTGGCATTTGGGAATCATAAATAGATAGAGATAGCATTGATGCCAACTATTGAAACGTGAGATGATTGAGAACGTACATATGAGTCTAGTAGTTGTGATGGATACTAGAGGACGACCCCCAGTGATTAGAAGAGTGCTAAAGTAGGTGGGAGAAGGAACTTAGAGAATAGAGAATTAAAAAATTAGAGCATGCTAGGAGGGAATACAGGGACAGGAATAAACATACTCTTCCGTTGCGGCCATCCTTTTGGGGCATTATTTAGGCTAGGGCATCACAGATAGATAGAGAAAACAAACATATTGGGCCTTTAAGTGAGGAAGATAGAGGTAAATCTGTATCTATAAGTAAGGAAGGTAGGGATAAATCTGTATCTATAAGTAGTTAGGACAGTAGGGATAAATCTGTATCTATAAGTAGTTAGGACAGTAGGGATAAATCTGTATCTATAAGTAGTTAGGACAGTAGGGATAAATCTGTATCTATAAGTAGTTAGGACAGTAGGGATAAATCTGTATCTATAAGTAGTTAGGACAGTAGGGATAAATCTGTATCTATAAGTAGTTAGGACAGTAGGGATAAATCTGTATCTATAAGTAATTAAATAATTCTTGATATTCAAATTTTATCTTACACCCACCGTCATCATCATCATCATCTTTGTTTTTCTTCTTTTTCTTCTTTGACGTGCCGCTCCCGGCATCCTCGTCTATGCTGCGGGATTTGTACACCCACAGCTCTGACTTCTCCACCAGGTTCCTGAGGTCATCCAGGTCGCCTTTGATCTGCTTGTAGGACTCAACATCACCGTCCTGGACCAGAAGCTGAACCTAAATGGGGAGAAGGTATACACATTAGGTAAAGGGAGGCAATTTTACTTATATCTATCTTGTGTTGTACTGGCTTGTTATGGCAATTGTGGGAAGAAGGCATGTTACTGTTCTACCGTCAATAACACTATAGTTGCCACTGCACTTATGTCACCAGATGCCATATATTACGAACTTTAGCATCACTACAGATTTATATGTGCACAAAAGAGGCATGCACAGTAGCTTATATTATGTACATGTCTTTGGTGGCACATACAAGTCTGTAGTGATGCTAAAATTCGTAATATTCACCTGTAAAATACGCCTGGCAACATAAGTGCAGTGGCGACTATAGTGTTATTGTCCTATAGGTGCGCCTCGATGTCTCCCAACGCACGCCCTGACGCAAGACAGTTAAGAGCATATGTTGGTGTGAGATTGTTTCACACTAAAAAACAACACTAAGTTTGGAAGAATAGTATCAAATGCACAAATATAAGTAACATTCAAGTGTTCCTATTATTGCTATGGTGAAAACTGTCCACTCACCTGCTTGAAATTTTGCAGAACTTTTTGGCTTTGTGAAAAAATTCAACTCACCTGCTTGAAATTTTGCAGAACTTCTTGGCGTTGTGAAAAAATTCAACTCACCTGCTTGAAATTTTGCAGAACTTCTTGGCGTTGTGAAAAAATTCAACTCACCTGCTTGAAATTTTGCAGAACTTCTTGGTGTTGTGAAAAAATTCAACTCACCTGCTTGAAATTTTGCAGAACTTCTTGGCGTTGTGAAAAAATTCAACTCATCTGCTTGAAATTTTGCAGAACTTCTTGGTGTTGTGAAAAAATTCAACTCACCTGCTTGAAATTTTGCAGAACTTCTTCGCGTTGTGAAAAAATTCAACTCACCTGCTTGAAATTTTGCAGAACTTCTTGGCGTTGTGAAAAAATTCAACTCACCTGCTTGAAATTTTGCAGAACTTCTTGGTGTTGTGAAAAAATTCAACTCACCTGCTTGAAATTTTGCAGAACTTCTTCGCGTTGTGAGAAGTGTCGGAAGAGCAGCTGGAGGGAGCGGGACACGAGGGGCGGGTACTCGTGCATGGTGAGGTGAAGCAGCACGCGCAGGAACTTCTTGCCGCCTTCCCCGTCCAGGTCCAAATTGCAGTTCTCCTCCCTAACCATAACATCAAGTTTATAGGAATATCACACCTTACTTTAGCTACCGTCAATAACACTATAGTCACCACTGCACTAATGTTGCCAGGTGCCATGTATTACAAATTTTAGCATCACTACTGACTTGTATGTGCCACCAAAGAGGCATGCACAGTAGTTTATATTATGTATGTGTCTTCAGTGGCACATACCAGTCTGTAGTGATGCTGAAATTTGTAATATTCGCCTGTAAAATTCCCCAGGCGACATTAGTGCAGTGGCGACTATAGTGTTATTGACGGTAGGAAAACGGTGAACATTTGAAATAAAGTATGAAGCTGTTCAACATATCTTGGCAGGGATGTCGTGACCCCCAAAATTCAACTCACGTTTCATCAAAGACACTCTGTGACTGTGACCAAATGTTCTCCAAGTTCTTGTTCTTCAGTCCCTGAGTGATGCCGTCTCCTGTCAGGGAACTCGGATTCTCATCAGATTCTTTTTTGAAGACAGAGAGCAGGCAGCTGATACGGTAATCCAGACGCACGTTTAGGATGAACTGCATCAGGAGGCAAAAAGTGTTCTGATTAGAATGACATCATCTAAACATGTTCAGATATTTTCAGTCTATTTTCAGTCCAGCATCTAAAAACAACAACCCAGCTGGATAAGAACTCTTGCTTCTTAAGTATGTGTAGAAGTGAAGGATGATGGGAAATGTATGATGAATGGAGGAACTTTTCAACTCTATTCATACTCTATTCTCTATCTTCTATTCAACTCTAATCAACTATTCATACTCTTCTTCTATCTTCTATTCAACCTTACCTCCAATATCTCAATGATCTTAAGCTTTGTGTCCATGACGAGTGTGTCCTCCTTCTCGGTGGTGCTGGATTTCTTCTTGGGGCTGGCACGGTGGGGGACCAAACATCGCGTTGTCCCTAGAGCCAGGTGGGTTACTACTGCACCCATGTCCTCCAGGCTCTTGATTACCCCCCCTTTAGCTGTGAGGTCAGGATGGGGGCAAGGCAGAGGAAGAGGAAAGGCGGACAAAAGACGTAGAGGGAAAGACGTAACCACAGCGAGTGAAGACCAAGAAGACGAAGGTTTGTGACGGTGACGGAGAACGACGGAAATAATGAGATAACGCAGAGGATTGAAGGAATAGTGAGAATGAACGTAAAGTAAGTGAAGCAAGGTAAAAGTAATAGAGGGGAAGCCAAAGGATAAAAAAAGGATACGGAAATAGTACGCAAAAGTTGAAAATAAATGGTTGGTACGATAAGTTAAGAACGTGAAAGGTTTGCAGTAGTTGTGCAGAAAGAGATAGTGTGAAAAAATGGTAGAAATGTAAATAAGATAAAAGTTTGATTGAGTAGGAGTAAAACCATTATTTTTGGAGAGAAGAATCAAGAAGAGGCGAGAGATTGAAAATAATACGGATAATTATGAGACACAAATATAAAAGAGTGGAAGAGGTATAAATTGAAATTAAAAAAGATATATAAAAAGGAAAAAGTATGTCAATGAAAACACAAGAAAAATGAAACATAGAAAAGACAATGAAGAAGTAATAAGAAAGTAACAGGATGGATGGAAGGGCAGGCAAAGGCAACAAAACAAAAGTACGATAATAATGACAAATTAGCCGCACAAAAACAAGACGGAGGGTGTGAATGCAACAAAAGGGAATAAATTAGCAGATTGTATGAAGAAACATATTTTGAGTGACATAACATGATCAAAACAAAGCATTGAAGACAACACATGCAAGTGGCAGTATAACCACATTGTGTGAGACAGAATTCACATAAAACAAGAATTTGAAGAGTAGGGATTTCAAATGAAAGTAACAAATTTTGGAAAAAAAAGAAACACAGGCAAATGGGTGGTCAAAACAATGAGAAAAAGAAAACCAAAATAGATGAAAAAGCAAAAAGGAATAAAAAAAGACACGGGAGACAAAGATGTGACATTCATGAAGACAGAGAATAAGGATGAAAGGCAAGACAAGACACACAACAGGAAGAACAGAAGGCCATGTCAGGAAGGATTGTTCAAGACAGGAATAAGAAACAGGATCAAGGAGCCAACATGGAGTTTGTCCCAGGATTGGAGACACAAGGGGAGGAGGGGGGGTGGGCAGGTAATCCATATACCCAATTGGTTCCCATATATAATCAATACGAATCATTTTTTTTGGCAAACATTCGAATTTTTTTCATATCCAAGCAAGGGTCAGCCCATCAATCAGACATCAATAGTAGTAGTTGTAGCATCCATAACAGCGTCAGAAGCCGTAATACACAGCCACAGACCACACGGTTTACACACCAACATGCAGGCCAAAGGAGGGAAGGGAGAGTGAGGAGGAAAAGCCATGCAGTGTACAGCAGAGAGAGAGAGAGGGAAAAAAAGAGAGATAGAGATAGAGAGATAGAGAGAGAAAGAGATAGAGAGAGAGAGAGCGAGAGAGAGATCAGGTATTAACAAACAAATGTATGACCAAAGGATGCGATCAAGATAGTAATAAAGGGAGAGAGAAAAAAGTTCAGGGGATTGTGAAAGAAAAAAAAGAAGAAAAAAAAAGAGAGGAAAGTGTTAATAAAAAAAGCATACAAAAATATATCAAATAATAATAATAAAAAAAACATGGTTGAAATAGGTAATAGAATAAAGAAGACATTGACTGGTGCTTCTGACATGTGGAGACATGTTCAACCATCTCAAGCAGGAACAACAAGCGTGTGTAATGCATAAATATCACAGAACCGCTAAAGCAAGCAGTGTATACCCTTTGGCCAAGTCAGTTAACACGCCAAGTGGGTGCAAATCTGGTGGTAGCGAAGATTCGAACCTTCGCTATCACCTGATTTGCACCCACTTGGCGGGTTAACCAACTTGGCCAAAGGGTATATACTGCTTGGTTCAGCGGTTCTGTGATATTTATGCATTACACTTGGGGCAGATGACCTTGATTTAAATGACATACAAACAACACACCTTTTATCTACAATACACCTGCGGGGATATGTCACACCTGTGGAGAACTAAAGGTCAACAAAGCACGTCATATCAGGCCACCGTCACGCCAACGTCAATGATATGTACACTAAAACCTCTAAAACATCCTGACTTTAACCCCTTCAGACCCAGAACATCATTTCCATTGTAATTTGTCTACCATTAGACGATTTTAAGTGAATATAAGCAATATTTTATAGATATGACCTGTTTAGTATCCGTGTCAACAAACTAATTTGTTATATTCAGTTATTTTTCGTAATTTTATGGCTAAACTACGTACAATTTTTTATAGCAAAGGAAAGATCTGGGCGCGAAGGGGTTATAAAGAATCACATGAGAAAAATGTGATTTCTTCCCATTGAAAATACGTAATCTGCTTACAGTCTCCAAATTCAGTAGATATTCATGAAATGTTACAAGACATTAAATGATACAAGTAAAGTACAGAAGCCCTGCATGACTCAGTGACCTACTTGTACTGTTACTCACTTGACTCCTTGACTAGTAATTTTTTTACTTTTACTTTCACTCTTACTTTTTTTACCATTACATTTTTTACTTTTACTTTCACTCAGTTACTTACTTTAATTACCTTACTTTCAGGTCAAATACATCATCGAGATAAGAGATATTAGTGAATACATATGAGTGTATGGAGCTTAGGCTAGGACCCCTGTACTAGGTAGGCATCAGACTGTTGTGACACTGTTAGGGTGTTGGAACATGACAGCAAGGTTTTAATGTACTTCAAAGAACACGTCAGCAAAATGTTCTAGCTGGATCCCTATGAGCCACAGGCAAATACTTTATAAAAAAATATCAATGAAATGAAATGAAGAAATAAAGAAAGTTATATCCTGATAATCATTTAGTGGCAACAAAAACTATTCATATAAACTAACTAATAGAATGATTGAAAACTTATACCTATTGCAGCATAACTGAAAAAACAGATATAATACTGATAAGCCTTAATCAAATTTTAGGCAAGCTGCATGTGTACAAAATATATTGTACTTGACTATTTTTTAATGTTTCAACTTTAATCATGTAGTAAGTTTTTTTTCTCTTGACAAAAAAAAAAAAATGTATATAGTAAGAAAAAAAAAAAAAAAAGGCTTCGGCAAAGACCTCACATACCTACTTATCTATAAATCAATAATAAACCTCATTTTGAAACAAAGCACTAATAAAAATATAAAACACGATGCCTCTTTCAATGATCACGTAGAAGACAAAATAAATAAAAAACACACAATGACTCCTCCACGACCACTCTGTACAACGACTGGGAAAGCAAAGCAACACAATCTATACGATGCAGGATCACAATCAGGCCACCTGGAGTCTTCCATTACCTCCTTCTGCAGCCTCTGTCGCCCCCTTCTTGCCGGGGGATCTCTTAGGCGAGGGCTTGGGGCTGGGCGACCTTGAACGTACAACTGGGGTCTCTATTCCTTTCTCAATGACCCTCTTACCACTCTCACCGGCCACCGCTTCGCTACTCCCTGTGCTAACGGGGGCTGCACTCGCGCCACTATCGGAAACCGTTACCTCGATGTTCGGAGTTGATGTGAGATCGGATTCGCCGGTTACGACACTTTGCGCTAGGGAATTATCGGAGGCTGCGGACATACTTATCTGGTCGGGCTTAAGTTCTTCTTCCTTATTGCCATCTTCTAAGAGCAGCATGTGAGGAAATAAGATTGCATAGGATGTACACTAGCATACTGGCTTGATGGCATTAGCATTAGTGATATACAAAGTCACAACTACAGTCTACTAACTACTGCAGCAGCCCACATCATTGATAGTTGTCATTGGGTTTCTGGCATGCTGAGTATCTAAATATCTAGTTATCTAAAGACTATTTTCTTCCATCAATGATAATGTGAAGGAAGGGCAGCAGGCGATATCTACCACCACAATGAGCTCTCCATACAATATCACAAGGCATAACTTTTACATTACTTTCTTAAGCAAACAACTGGGATCCAAAAGTGTTGAGCTGGCTGGCATGATTGGTGACAAGCTTTATGGCCAAAAATTGCATCATTCATGGCCAAAGTCAGCCACATTTGGCCATACATTTCTCAAACCAATCAGGGATTCAATTATGATTTTTTCTTCTTATACATAAAGCCTTCTCCCAAACCTGTGGGGTGGCACAAGCAAAGGTTAAGAATAATGATCATGATAACAATACGTGTTAAAGGTAAAAATCGGCGTGAAGGTTTGACTGTGGCCGTCAATTTTTCACCGCAAAAGTGACATTTCTTCGGTCAAACTGCAAAATTGGCCATCTGGCAACCCTGGTTTGGAGTTAAGAATTTGTTCTTTACAAAATCCTACGCCTGATATTACTTGGTTTCTAAATCCTTCCCATCGTAATCACTCTTGTCCCTGACCCGCTTGAGCTTCCCATCACACTCCTTGCCCCCAAGCCACGCTACCAAGTGTACAGTGTTAAAGGAACAAATCTTACTTTTCATGGCAGACTGAGGAAGATTATTCGGGAAGTACTTGGACTCGGTGTCAAAGGAGTAGTCCAGGATGGAGAGGAGTGTCTTGGTGAGGCGTAGTAAGTCGCTGAAGCTGTAGAAGCCAAAGTATATGAGGTAGCGAGCCAACTTCACTACCTATAAAAAATAGAGAAGATGCAGTTAAGGGGAGCATCTAATGGAAGGTCATATCTCCATTATTTCTTGCCCAATCAAGCTGAACTTTTTACACAATAGATATTAAAATGTACATTATTTTGTTCAATAGTTTTGTACCTCTAAAGTCTATGGTTTCCTGCACGCCAGGGCGGGCGGGTGCGGTGACTAACGACCCTGATTTACATTCTGCTGCTTCTATTCTTCTCTGTAGCTGTGTCTGTCTTGCTGCTCTGCATATTTCTTGTCTTCTGCGTGCCTTCTTACTTTTCGCCATTGTGAACCTCTAACTAGCCAAAAAGTCCACCCGGAGGGCGGCTTTGCGGCTAGTAGAACATAATTTACAATGTAACATACTCAAAAAACGACATTTTCAGTAAATAGTGCATGGGGTTGAGGGAGGAATCTATATGACCACCTTGTACGCCCCGCCCTGGTACCAAGAACTTTCCTCCTTGCCCTTCTTCTTCCTTCCAGTCCTGCTTTCTTCATCGCTATCCTCTGCTCTTCTCTTCTTCATTATGTCCTTTGGTGTCTGGTGTCTCTTTCTATCTCTTTTCTCTTGGGCAGAGGCGGAGTAGGCAGATGCTGCAAACCTCCACCTTCTTCTTACACTTGCCACAAATCATATTGATGAACAGATTGTGCAGCTGTGTACTGCTCATAAATACATTCAAGGATGGCACCTTCTCTGGAGATGGAGATGAAGATGGGAGAGGTAGTGATGGAAGTGGCTTGGGTTGCCAAGAGGTGCTAGGACTGGTGCAGTCTTGTGTGGCTTGTGAGCGGCTTGGAGTGCACGCCAGGGCGGGCGGGTGCGGTGACTCACGACCCTGATTTACATTCTGCTGCTTCTATTCTTCTCTGTAGCTGTGTCTGTCTTGCTGCTCTGCAGATTTCTTGTCTTCTGCGTGCCTTCTTACTTTTCGCCATTGTGAACCTCTGAACTGCAGACAAAAAAGCCTACGGCATACCTACGTCATGGCGGAGAGGTAACTGTTCAAAGATACACACTCTGGTTTCCTTGCCAGACATACATTTTCAATGCAAAAACCCAATGTTTCTAGCTTTTAGAGGACCCAGATTATCATTACTAATATGGGGGGCTCACACGGTGCCTTTAATTCTGACCGCAGACCTTTAAATAACGGCACTAGATGTTTAAATTAGTGCGGACGAAATGCCCCTGGCGATGTTCTAAGAGAATATGGCAAAAAGTAAAAAATGGATATTTAAAGGTAAACTGACTTACCCAGATGCTCCCTTAAGTCCTGCTGGAACATAGACTTAAGTAAGATTTCAATTAAGAACATATTGACTTGATGCCTGAAACACTTAAGAAACTAATTTAATGACAACTTTGTGAGGTGACATGGTATGATTCCAGATGAACACCGAACTCACTTTGGTGGACGAAACAATTTTTTTCTGGTGAGTTTTGATGCGTTTTGAATTAATCTGCAAACCATTTCTGTCGCAATTTTTTTGTTATATACACACAAACCTCGATTTCCCGGATATCGGATTTGCCGGACAAAATCCGAGGTCCGGGGATATGTCAGAGTCTCGGGCAATTTTTTTTTTTTTTTTTTTTTTTTTTTTTTTTTTTTTTACACGTTGAAATGCCTGGTCCTGTTCGTAAATTGACAAAGTTGTCCGGCGGTCCGAGCGTCTCCTGTCACCCCTGGTCAGTGTCCGCGCCTCCCGCCAGGTGGCAGCATGCTCAGCGGTCGTATTGTTTACATTTGGGCACACAACATTCACGGTTCACCTGCACAGCCTCCGTCAGTCACCTGACTCCCACTGCCCCTGGTGCAAGAACATTTCTGAGACTATTGAACACTTTCTGCTGCCTCCCGCCAGGTGGCAGCATGCTCAGCAGTCGTATTGTTTACATTTGGGCACACGACACTCACGGTTCACCTGCACAGCCTCCGTTAGTCCCCTGACCCCCACTGCCCCTGGTGCAGGAACGTCTCTTGAGACTATTGAACACTTTCTGCTGCCTCCCGCCAGGTGGCTGCATGCTCAGCGGACGTAAAAGTCCGCGGCGGGGTAGTTGATATTGTCGGTTGCCGGAGAGTAAATACTAGAGTAGGATAAACGTCCGGGGGTGGGTAATGGCATCGGAATATATATATATATATATATATATATATATATATATATATATATATATATATATATATATATATATATATATATATATATATATATATATATATATATATATATATAATATATATTTTTTTTTTTTACTTGCGATTCCCGGACTTTTGCGGTTTCCGGACCAGTGCTCCCCCCTATTAGTCCGGGAAATCGAGGTTTGTGTGTATATATATATATTATTTTTTTTTTAGTTAGGTAAAGGTTAGGTTAGGTTAGGTTAGGTATTATGTCATGTTAGATAAACGTTCCGTTAGGTTCAATATCAATTTTTTGTCATTTTTGTTTGAATAAAAAAAAGGATTTTTTTTTAAATAATTAAGTGATTTGCAACAGAAACGGTTAGCAGATTTATTCAAAACACATAAAAACTTATCAGAAAAAAATAGTTTCGTCCACCAAAGGAATTTCGGTGTTCATCTGGCAATTTATGGGTGGCATATAAAATGATAGTCTGTTATTGTTGCATGCGTGCGTGTTCACATTAAGCATATTTGAAATATTGCTAATCATCTTGAATAATACATTTTCTTGTTGTGTACATTATTCAGTCTCAACGAGGGTAAGGTTACACTTGC
>JACEEZ010019228.1:637500-677500 GCA_016584305.1 Chionoecetes opilio | reverse complement strand
GGAATAGGCCATATTACAGGTAAAGGTTGCTGGAATAGGCCATATTACAGGTAAAGGTTGCTGGAATAGGCCATATTATGGGTAAAGGTTGCTGGAATAGGCCATATTATGGGTAAAGGTTGCTGGAATAGGCCATATTATGGGTAAAGGTTGCTGGAATAGGCCATATTATGGGTAAAGGTTGCTGGAATAGGCCATATTATGGGTAAAGGTTGCTGCTGGAATATGGCCATATTACAGGTAAAGGTTGCTGGAATAGGCCATATTATGGGTAAAGGTTGCTGGAATAGGCCATATTATGGGTAAAGGTTGCTGGAATAGGCCATATTATGGGTAAAGGTTGCTGGAATAGGCCATATTATGGGTAAAGGTTGCTGGAATAGGCCATATTATGGTAAGGTTGCTAAAGGTGTGCATAGCATATTAGGAAGTGCTGAATAGGCCATATTATGGGTAAAGGTTGCTGGAATAGGCCATATTATGGGTAAAGGTTGCTGGAATAGGCCATATTACAGGTATAGGTTGCTGGAATAGGCCATATTATGGGTAAGGTGCGGAATAGGCTATATGGGTAAGGTGCTGGAATAGGCATATTAGGGAAAGGTTGCTGGAATAGGCATATATGGGTAAGGTGCTGGAATAGGCATATTACAGGTATAGGTGCGGAATAGAGCATATTATAGGTGTCAGTATGTCCATGGAAAAAAAAAAAAAAGGTCCAAACTGAAACATGGGGGGGGGGGGGAGAGAGAGAGAGAGAGAGAGAGAGAGAGAGAGAGAGAGAGAGAGAGAGAGAGAGAGAAGAGAGAGAGAGAGAGAGAGAGAGAGATGAGAGAGAGAGAGAAGAGAGAAAAGAAAAAAAAAAAAAAAAAAAAAAAAAAAAAAAAGGTCCACTTGAAACATTGACTCGTGGAGAGAAAAAAAAAAAAAAAAGTCCACAACTGAAAACAGTGACTCATGGAGAGAATAAAAATCAAAATAAAGTCCATAACTTAAAACATTGACTCATGGAGAGAAAAAAAAAAAAAAAACAAAAAAAAAAAAAAAAAAAAAAAGGAGTCCACAGCTGAAAACATTGACGTCACTCATGAAAAAGAAAGAAAGTCCGCAAATGAAAGCCATTGACTCACTCTGAGATGGACATGTGGGGTTGTATCTCAGACCACAGGCGAGCATACTTGACTGGCGTGACCATTTCCTGCGGCTCACAGTCTACGTGCATGTGCAGCATCAGGCGGCAGAAGGCGGCACGCAGGTCATAGGACAGCGTATCCTCCTCCATACACCTGGCCAGAGAAACACAAACCAACTCACAATGATTGGCGTAGATTTAACCCCTTCACGCCCAGATCTTTCCTTTGCGATAAAAAAAATGTCTGTTGTCGAGCCATAATATTACAAAAAGTAACTAAATATACCAAATTAGTTAGTCGACAAGGATACTAAGCAAGTCATATCTATAAAATATTGCTTATATTCACTAAAAAACGTCTAATGGTACCCAAATTACAATGGAAATTACGTTCTGGGTCTCAAGGGGTTAAAAAAGAAATAGGGAAAAACTGGTTCACAAATAGGGTGGTAAGGGATTGGAATGGACTCAGTCGTCAGGTAGTTAAGTGTGGTTAGTGGTAGTTACTCTCTTGCAGCTTCCTTATTTTCATGTTCTTATGTTCTTATTAAAATTTCAAAACATGACAGGTTAGGTTTTACTTCAAGCTAAGATATATGTTCATCTTCCCGTCTGTTGTCTTAGGTTTTACTGCAAGCTAAGATATATATTCATCTTCCCGTCTGTTGTCTTAGGTTTTACTGCAAGCTAAGATATATATTCATCTTCCCGTCTGTTGTCTTAGGTTTTACTGCAAGCTAAGATATATGTTCATCTTCCCGTCTGTTGTCTTAGGTTTTACTGCAAACTAAGATATATATTCATCTTCCCGTCTGTTGTCTTAGGTTTTACTGCAAGCTAAGATACATGTTCATCTTCCCGTCTGTTGTCTTAGGTTTTACTGCAAGCTAAGATACATGTTCATCTTCCCGTCTGTTGTCTTAGGTTTTACTGCAAGCTAAGATATATGTTCATCTTCCCGTCTGTTGTCTTAGGTTTTACTGCAAGCTAAGATATATGTTCATCTTCCCGTCTGTTGTCTTAGGTTTTACTGCAAGCTAAGATATATGTTCATCTTCC
This sequence comes from Chionoecetes opilio, assembly GCA_016584305.1. NCBI lineage: Eukaryota > Metazoa > Arthropoda > Malacostraca > Decapoda > Majidae > Chionoecetes > Chionoecetes opilio. Next base: position 675,309 of record JACEEZ010019228.1, on the reverse strand, counting down.
TGTCTGTTGTCTTAGGTTTTACTGCAAGCTAAGATATATGTTCATCTTCCCGTCTGTTGTCTTAGGTTTTACTGCAAGCTAAGATATATGTTCATCTTCCTGTCTGTTGTCTTAGGTTTTACTTCAAGCTAAGATACATGTTCATCTTCCCGTCTGTTGTCTTAGGTTTTACTGCAAGCTAAGATATATGTTCATCTTCCCGTCTGTTGTCTTAGGTTTTACTGCAAGCTAAGATACATGTTCATCTTCCCGTCTGTTCTCAGTCTCACTTGAGCATAAGGTTGATCTTGAGGAGGGGAGAGAGGGGCTTGATGGCGAGGTACTGGCGGTCCAGACACATGTTGGAGAACAGGTCGAGCATGTGGCGGTAGTACTCCAGGATGAGGCGATCCTCCCCGCCCTCCGCCTCACTCTGGCTCTGGGCGCGGGTGGCAAGGTCAACGATGGACTTGGAACACTGACACAGGAGAAAAAATGCCACATGAGAACAATTGTCTGAAGATACTATGAAGCAGTACAGGAACTCCCTATTACTATTATATTTACAAACATTTAGTAACATACTTGAAGAGATGCAAACGAAAGAGAGGTATGACAAGACACCTCCCAAACTAAAATTGGCCCACCCCTCTTTCTTTACAGTCTTCTTTATAGGGACTGGCAACTAAGCAGGCTTTTTGTTACCCCCTTTTCTTTGCCCTCCATTGGCCAGCCCTTTCTAATGTTTAAAAAAAAAAAAAAAAAAAAAAAAAAAAAAACTTGGCCAGCCCTCTGTTATGTTAAAAAAAAGAAAAAAAAAGAAGTCTATATATATAAATTATAGTTATCACAAATATCTGGTCACCCCAATCTGTCTCGGAAGCATCAGAATGGAGCCAGTGGTAGTGGTGGTGACTGATAGCAAGGACCATTGAACCATACTATTCAAGGCTGGTAAAATAATCTGTTGAGAATTATTAATGCATAGCTGTACTGCGTGAATTTTTTTTTTTTAACAATACTGAGTGCATTGCTCAATATCGACAAAAGTAATGTTAGACTTACTTACATGTCAAATTAAGCACAGCCCCAGGAACCCATGACATTTTCTTTAGTAGGGTAGCTCCAGCATTGACTTCTGACAAATTTACATGGCTTCATAAAACTTTAGAAACCTTTTTAATCAATATTAAATCCAGCTTATACTATAGTCTGGGTTTTTTTCATGAGGTGAAAAATCCTGTCCCCTTGCTGCTTACTGACTGATATTTGATGCCAGGAGAAGGGAATACTATGCTTCTTTTAAATTTCAGTTGCATTTCATCATAGTTAACCATATTATCAGGTAAACATAAGACATAATTTTAAGCATGAGACCTTAAGATAGAATGGAATTTTCACCTCAACAGACTATAGATGAATACTGAGTGCCTTCCACCACCAACCACCACTCGCTCCCCTCTTCGCCTACCACCACCCACGTAGAAGCAGGTACAGACAAGGCCTCACCTCTCCATTATTCCACATGAGAACCACCTCTTCCGCATGTTCAATAGAGACCAAGGTGCCCGAACCATCCACTTCAGACTCCACCTCAACTTCCTCTTCCACCACGCTGCAAACATTGGATGGTAACACAATCTTTCTTTACAATCATTCAAAATACAAATATTGGTATAATTCTAGATGAACACCGAATTCACTTTGATGGACGAAATTATTTTTTTCTGGTGAGTTCTAATGTGTTTTGAATTAATCTGCTAGCCGTTTCTGTTGCAAATCACTTTTTTTTTCTTTCTAGTTAGGTAAAGGTTAGGTTAAATATAGGTTAGGTTAGGTTAGGTTAGGTAAAGGTGAAGGTGAAGGTTAGAGTAGGTTAGGTTAGGCTAGGCTAGGTTAGGTTAGGTAAAGGTTAGGTTAGGTATAGGTTAGGTAAAGGTTAGGTTAGGTAAAGGTTCAGGTGAAAGTTAGGTTAGGCATAGGTTAGGTATAGGTTAGGTTAGTTATAGGTTAGGTTAGTTATAGGTTAGGTATAGGTTAGGTTAGGTATAGGTTAGGTATAGATTAGGTTAGGTTAGGTATAGGTTAGGTTAGGTTAGGTTAGGTAAAGGTTAGGTTAGGTAAAGGTTCAGGTGAAAGTTAGGTTAGGTATAGGTTAGGTTAGGCATAGGTTAGGTATAGATTAGGTTAGGTTAGGTATAGGTGAAGGTGAAGGTTAGGGTAGGTATAGGTTAGGTTACGTTAAATGTTTTTTTGTCATTTTTGTTGCAAATCAGACACACAAAAATATATATTTGCGACAGAAACGGTTAGCAGATTAATTCAAAACACATCAAAACTCAACAGAAAAAAATAGTTTCGTCCACCAAGGGAAGTTCGGTGTTGATCTGGAAATGTAGCCAACCAAGGCTCTGTATGCTACAACTTGGTAAACAAATACATACAACAACTTTTAACTCCTTGTTCCTTTGTCATGCTCTTTTGTTTTCTGGCTTCATGATTGTCACTTCCGGTTTATAAGAAATAGACAAATTTTGGATATTATGAAGTGATCTTTAACACTGGATTACTAGTTTGTTGTTCTTGGTATATGAAAGTAATTCCTGAAGTAAATCTTTGGCGCGTGAAAAATACTCTATTTTCCCAACTTATGATCCTTCTTTTGTGCCCATTTCCGGTAAATTTCCAGATGAACACCGAACTTCCTTTAGTGGACGAAACAATTTTTTCTGGTAAGTTTTGATGTGTTTTTAAATATTCTGCTAACCGTTTCTGTCACAAATCACTTTTTTTTTTTTTCTTTTCTTTTCTTCTTTTTAGCGATTTGCAACAAAAATGACAAAAAGACAAATTGAACCTAACCGAACCTATATTCAACCTAACATAGCCTATACGTAACCTAACCTTTACCCAACTATAAAAAAATAAAAAAAAAAAGTAAAAGCAACAGAAACGGTTACCAGATTAATTCAAAACACATCTAAACTCACAAGAAAAAAATTGTTTCGTCCACCAAAGTGAATTCGGTGTTCATCTGGAATAATACCCAATTTCCCTTACAAAATGAACCCAAACACCTCCTCCTCCTTCAGAACTTCCCCTATCTTACAAAATAAACCCAAACACCTCCTCCTCCTTCTGAACTTCCCCTATCTTACAAAATGAACCCAAACACCTCCTCTTTCTCCAGAACTTCCCCTATCTTACAAAATGAACCCAAACACCTCCTCTTTCTCCAGAACTTCCCCTATCTTACAAAATGAACCCAAACACCTCCTCCTCCTTCAGAACTTCCCCTATCTTACAAAATAAACCCAAACACCTCCTCCTCCTTCTGAACTTCCCCTATCTTACAAAATAAACCCAAACACCTCCTCCTCCTTCTGAACTTCCCCTATCTTACAAAATGAACCCAAACACCTCCTCTTTCTCCAGAACTTCCCCTATCTTACAAAATGAACCCAAACACCTCCTCTTTCTCCAGAACTTTCCCTATCTTACAAAATGAACCCAACACCTCCTCCTCCTTCAGAACTTTCCCTATCTTACAAAATAAACCCAAACACCTCCTCTTCTCCAGAACTTCCCCTATCTTACAAAATGAACCCAACACCTCCTCCTCCTTCAGAATTTTCCCTATCTTACAAAATAAACCCAAACACCTCCTCTTCTCCAGAACTTCCCCTATCTTACAAAATAAACCCAAACACCTCCTCTTTCTCCAGAACTTCCCCTATCTTACAAAATAAACCCAAACACCTCCTCTTTCTCCAGAACTTCCCCTATCTTACAAAATAAACCCAAACACCTCCTCCTCCTTCAGAACTTTCCCTATCTTACAAAATAAATCCAAACACCTCCTCTTTCTCCAGAACTTTCCCTATCTTACAAAATGAACCCAACACCTCCTCCTCCTTCAGAACTTTCCCTATCTTACAAAATAACCCAAACACCTCCTCTTTCTCCAGAACTTCCCCTATCTTACAAAATGAACCCAAACACCTCCTCCTCCTTCAGAACTTCCCTATCTTACAAAATAAACCCAAACACCTCCTTCCTCCTTCAGAACTTCCCCTATCTTACAAAATAACCCAAACACCTCCTCTTCTCCAGAACTTCCCCTATCTTACAAAATAAACCCAAACACCTCCTCCTCCTTCAGAACTTCCCCTATCTTACAAAATAAACCCAAACACCTCCTCTTTCTCCAGAACTTCCCCTATCTTACAAAATGAACCCAACACCTCCTCCTCCTTCAGAACTTCCCTATCTTACAAAATAAACCCAAACACCTCCTCTTTCTCCAGAACTTCCCCTATCTTACAAAATAAACCCAAACACCTCCTCTTTCTCCAGAACTTCCCCTATCTTACAAAATAAACCCAAACACCTCCTCTTTCTCCAGAACTTCCCCTATCTTACAAAATAAACCCAAACACCTCCTCTTTCTCAGAACTTCCCCTATCTTACAAAATAAACCCAAACACCTCCTCCTCCTTCAGAACTTCCCCTATCTTACAAAATAAACCCAAACACCTCCTCCTCCTTCAGAACTTCCCCTATCTTACAAAATAAACCCAAACACCTCCTCTTTCTCCAGAACTTCCCCTATCTTACAAAATAAACCCAAACACCTCCTCCTCCTTCAGAACTTCCCCTATCTTACAAAATAAACCCAAACACCTCCTCTTTCTCCAGAACTTCCCCTATCTTACAAAATAAACCCAAACACCTCCTCCTCCTTCAGAACTTCCCCTATCTTAATGGCACAATAGTCAGACTCGATCGTGCTTTCAAGTGAAGGCACAGAGCAAGCGTCTCTATGAGGAAGAGCGAGATACACTTTCTCAAATCAGCTATACCCTTCCCTTCATTTCCCTTACTTGGTTTCGATGAGGATGTCATTATTCCTCTCGTGGAATACACTCTTACAGATCAGCTCCTGAGTGCGAGGAATAGCTTGGTTGTTGGAGATGCACAAAACCTAAATGTGAAAAAAGAAAGGAGATTATTTAAGAGTAAAATAGATGCCGGAAATGTGAGAGGACGACCTTGTTGACTCCTTCACACCCACATCTTTCCTAGGCTATAAAAAATTGTATGTTGTTAGCCATAACATTTCGAAAAATAACTGAATATACCAAATAAGTTAGTCGACAAGGATATGTACTAAACAGGTCATATCTATAAAATATTGCTTATAGTCACTAAAAAGCATCTAATGGTATCCAAATTACAATGGAAATTACGTTCTGGGTCTCAAGGGGTAAGATAATGATTGTTAGTGTATGTGAGTGAGAGTATTTGAGAGATAGGATTGGAAAGTGTGAGAATGAGGGACATGGACGGGTGCAAATGGAGACTCTTCTGCCGTGGCCTTGAGAGAGTTCCAAGAAAGAGGCGACAGTGTAGATTATTATTATTATTATTTTGTTTTTGTTTACACATTGAAGTCTATAGCGCCAGTAGGCTATTCATCACATGGAGGAACGTGATGGTTGGCCCTCCGCCCGTTGGTTGGCGCAGGCTGGATTTTTATAGTGACACCTGTGATGTTGTAGCTGAAGGTCCGTTTTCTATGGTGGTCTACCCTCAGCTTTAAAGATTAGACTAGAGAGAAGCAGAAAGAGGATGATACTTTATGAAATGATCTGAAACATGTAGAAGATGTGAAGGTTGAAACAATTGTCAAAAAAGATACAAGAGATGTAGCTATACACAGTAATCTTCAGTTTTAAGCCTGGTTAGAGAAGCTCCCACAGTTTGTACAGCACAGGAACAGTCAAGGAATAAACAAGGCTGGCACAGGCAAGCATCTACGTTGCCTTTCTAAATGAATAAACTAGGTAAATGACAAAAAATAATGTAAACGGACGTAAAATTGAATAATATCTAAACTATACTACAGTAAAACCTCTCATATTCGGACTAATTGGGCCAAGGAGTGGTCCGAGTAATGCAAGGATCCGAATAATGGGGGGATTATATATGGGGGGATTATATATTTATTATAAAAAAAAAAAAAAAAAAAAAAAAAAATCTAGGTTAGGAAATTTCAACCCCTAAAAAAAATATAAAAAAAAATAAAAAAATCTGTTAGTAAATTTCAACCCCTAAAAAAATAAAAATAAAAAATAAAAAATAAAAAAAAATAAAAAAAAAATAAAAAAAAAATAAAAAAATAATTCTAGGCTAGGAAATTTCGATCCCTAAAAAAAAAAAACAAATAAAGAGGAGGTCCGAATAATGTCAAAGTCCGAATAATGAGGGTCCGAATACGAGAGGTTTTACTGTATATGGAAAGCTTAATGAATAAGTTACATTAAGTTTTGTATGCCAGGCCAATGAACCCAAATTAATGGGTGACAGCATTCTAAATGGCTGAAGATTAAGAGAATGAAAACACTACAATAACACTATCAAGAGCATAGGAATACGAACCTTCAAGTAATCCAGGAATCTCCAGTCCCACTTATGCATATTCTTCCTCACTAGACCAACAAAGGTTTCAATTTCCGTGGCAGTGATGTGGATCTCCAACAACTTGCGATTGTTGTGAAGGAGAGCCGTGATGGTCTCCTCGGCCAGGATGTCAATGCCGATCTGTTTCTGCATGAAGCCAAAGTGCTGAGCAATATTCTCCTGGAAAAGAAAGCAGGAATCAGTTCTAGGTAATTCATTCTTTAATTATTGCAGTCTCTCTTTTTCTTATGAGTACATGTTGACTAGTTCACAAATGATGTTTGTTTGTTTGTTTGTTTGTTTGTTTAGAGGATAATGCCTCAGAGCCGTAGTGATCTACCGCTGCTGCATTAGTGTTGGCCGAAGCCACCACCCCGGGAGGGGGGTCACAAACCCCCGGCTAACACCCAGTACCCATTCACTGCTGGGTGGACAGGGGCTCGGGTTTTAAGAAAGACCACCCATCTATCTTCGCTCCGCCCGGGGATCGAAACCAGGACTTCTCGGTTGTGAGCCGAGCGTGCTAACCACTACACTACGGAGTACCCAATAAAACACTTCAAATTTCAGAGGACTTTCAATGCTGCTATAAAGGTTGTAAGACACTTCAAATTTCTGAGGACTTTCAATGCTGCTATAAAGGTTTTAAAATAAGTTTAGGTCCCTCGTTTGATCACTGATTCTTTTCCTATTATATATTCATTGCAGTTCACCTCTATCTATCTATCTCTGGCGCCCATTGCTGAGAACTTCCCAAGGATATGACTGCAACATAAGTTTCCATATATTTGTCCTTGCATTCCCTACTAGCATGCTCTAATCCTCTTGCTCTTCTCTCGGCACTTTCTCTAACATTCTCTAGCACTCTGGCCTCCCATTCCACTGTTGCCAAATCATATGAAATCCTTCACATATAAAGAATTTTGGCTCTATTTTCTGAAGCTTTATTTTCTTCACTAATAAATATTTCTAAACATACCCCATACCTAATAAGGAAATAGGGAAAAACTGGTGGAAATAGGGAAAAACTGGTTCACAAGTAGGGTGGTAAATTGGAATGGACTCGGTCGTCAGGTAGTTAGTGCAGTCAATAGGGAGTTTTAAAAGGAGGCTAGACAATTTCATGGACAGGGATGAAAGGTGGATGTAGGTAGTGTTAAGTAACAGGAACTACCACGTGTAGGTCTCACGGCCTCTTGTAGCTTTCTTATTTTCTTATGTTCTTATGTTACCTGGTTTTTGCGGTAGTTCTGCTGAGCCAGTCGCAGCAGACGGTAACAAAGGCGGAAGATAGTCTTGTATGCCGAGTGTCTTGGGTCGTTGAGCTCATCAATGCGAAGAAGAGGTCCGTCTCCTCCCTGTGTCTCCGTAAAGGGTGCCTGAAGGATCTTGAAAATCTGCGAGGAGAAATATGACCAATTAATTAATCTCTTCATCCTTAACTTATGAATGTGCATCCCTACACAAACATCCTCCTACCCTACTGCATACATACACTTTGTAGTTTTCTTGATTGGTGTATTGATGTGTGAATAACCTGGACAATGTAATAGTAGGAGCTAAGAACATTCATGAGTTTAGAATTAAGATTGATCAAATGATACATGGAGACAGATCAACTTGAGTATAAATCCTTTCCTGTATATCACAACAAAGTAAACACACACCATGTACCGCGACCTTACTCCGTGCGATGGTCAGGTTGATAACGGGCTGGTCTCCCTCTCTGTGGGTAGGCGGTTCGAATCCTTGCGCTCTCGGGGGTTTTTCACAGACAAATTCGGGCGGTTACTGTCCCCCTTGAGCAAGGGGATAGGGGTGTGTGGTGTGTGAGGTCCCAGCATTGCCCAAAGATCGGTAATACAGTAAAACCCTTATAACTCGGCACGATAGGGGCTCTGGCCCTTGCCGAGTTATTCAATGTGCCGAGTTATTCAATGTCCTTCAATATGGGTTATATAATAATAAAAAAAAAAAAAAAAAAAAAAAAAAAAAAAAAAAAAAAAGGAAATACAGTAGTGTAAAAGCATAAAAACTACACTTACCAGTGAATGGGTAGAATGTGCTGGATTTGATATCAAACTCAGCACAAATAGCACGCATGGACGCACCTGCATCCATCCTTGCCAGCACTTTCACCTTTTCCTGCAGGCTCAGGCTCTTCAATTTCATTCCCTTCCTGCTGGAGACACCCTTGCGTGATGGAGCTGACATCTTGATATACAGTACTGTATGATATAATCCCAAAACACGTAAAATAGGTGGCAAATTAAGCAAAGATCGGGAACCAGTGCGTAGGCTGAGCCGTGTTTTTGTCGTCCAAGCACCGTCTTGGATTACGAAACCCAATCCAATAACACTTGCTGAAATGTGTGTTATACTACTCTGTGATATTGTTTGCAATGTTTTGCATTGATTATTATTTCGGCTCCTACCAAGCTTGTTGTGTTTTTGAAGCAGAAACCAATCCTTTTTCAATTTCGACAAAAAACGGAATTCGTATCCAAGACGGTGCTTTGACGACATAAACACGGCTCAGCAGCTGACAGCCTACACGCTGGTTCCCGACCTTTGCTTTACTTTGCCACCTATTTTACGTGTTTTGGGATTACATCATACAGTACTGTATTTCAAGATGTCAGCTCCATCACGCAAGGGTGTCTCCAGCAGGAAGGGAATGAAATTGAAGAGCCTGAGCTTGCAGGAAAAGATCAAAAGGACAAAAATACGACTTTATGCGACTGACGATATGCAGAGTGTAAGCGAAGAGATGCAGTTATAACATCAATATGCCAAGATACATTATTTTTTGCCGACTTTCTGTTTACATGTTCACAGAAGAGGTTGTGAGGGCATGATATGCCGAGTGAAAACCATGAGATGCAGTTTAGGTGAGGCGGTAGCAGAGTGGTTAGCGTCACCGAGTGGCGTTCTCGAAGACCTGAGTTCGATCCCGAGTGAGACCCATAAATCCACTTGAAATCTTTTTGCACCGTCGAGTGGCCTAAGAACACTCACATGCCCTGTCCATTAACTCCACCTTCGACTGTGAGTGCATGGGAGGACACGGGGCGGCATGAGCCTCTAATCAGGCGTCACTATAAGAATCCTGCCTGCGCCACCACGGGCGAGGGCCAACCATCACAGCCCTCGAGTGAGCCTCCAGGGCCTATCATTCCACCCCTGGAGCTCACTGCCTACATGTGCTATGGGCATAGGTGTGTGTGTGTGTGTGTGTGTGTGTGTGTGTATGTGTGTGTGTGTGTGTGTGTGTGTGGGTGGGTTTGGGTGGGTGGGTGGGTGGGTGGGTGGGTGGGTGGGTGTGTAAAAAAAAAAAAAAAAAAAAAAAAAAAAAAAACATTAGTCTTTGCCATGCCGAGTTATATCAAATTCCGAGTTATACAGTGCCGAGTTATAAGGGTTTTACTGTAATGAGCTCCAAGCTCGCACTGAGAGGGTGAAAACTGGCGATCGCGAGCCAGCTCGCGTGGACAAGACCATGGGTAAATAACACAAGCTTACCTGCTTTAGAATGCTCTGCTCTCTCAGGAGTTTCTGTCGGTCTCTGTTTGGATTTGTTACGTCCAAGGAAAGTGCCAGGCTCTCACACTTGGTTTGTTCCTGCTCCTTCTCAGCCGTGAAGTACACCAGATCCAGCAGTAGCAGCATCAGGGACCTGGGTAGTGGGTAGGCACCAGACAAGCAGGGTCAGCCTTTGTTCCTGCCACCTTCACAGCATATTACACAACAAATACCTTCATGAATGTATGAGTTTTAATGAAACTTTAACCATTTGTTGAAATGGTTATGCCATGGCCACCCCACACTAGATCTGTGTTCAATCTTGGCCACCCCTGTCAACATTTCCTGGTGGCACCACTGGACAGATGAATGATGAACACTTTAAAAAACAAGAATACTTACTTTCTCTCTGTTTGGGTTATGGTGCCTTTCTCCAGGTTCTTGGCATGTTTGGCCAACACCTCACTGGCATCATTGGCAAAGTCCAAGTCTCTCACCTCCTTGGCGAGGACGGGCACCAGAGAGAAGGCCTCCTTGTCCTCCTTGATGGGAGCACAGCCAACCTGGGGCAAGAGACGGGAGCATTGCAATAACAAGACTTCAGGCCACACATCTTCATCTTCTTCCCTTGCATGACCTTCTGTAGCTTCTGTAGGTTATCTGATTCATCTAATCTATGAATAATAACAATAGGACATCAAACTACCAACACTTGAAAAAAGAAGAGACTTCGTTACTGAATATAAATTGATAAAGGACTGAAGAAGCTGGCATAAAGACCTGCTGTCAAGAGAAAAAGAGGCTGCATATTTGAGGGGAGACAAAAAAAAATTGAGAAAGGGAAGATGTTTGAATAACACAAAGATATAGTTTCCTCCAATAAGTACAGATGCCTGGGATGGACTAGAAGAGGTGATAGCACCAAAAAGTGTGCTTTAATTTAAGGAAAACCTTTATAAAAATAGATACAGAGACAGGAACACAAGAACACCTCAAGCTCTGTATGCTGCACCTAGACAAAAAGAACTGGTTAATATTATCATACAAACAAAACTCCTCAAAAGTCATCATAGTTTGCCATTACTCCACCTTGGACATGACGGGTTTGTCCTCCTCCTTGTCGATGGGGATGGAGGTGGAGTGGACCCAGGTGCCGGTGCAGATGTGACGCAGCCGCACGTAGGACGACTGCGGCACCATGGAGTCGCAGCGGATCTGTGTGGTCGGCTCCAGCTCAAAGATAGACGCGATGTCATTGCTGAGAGGCACCGAGACCAGCTGATACACAAGGCCACCACTGTGGTCTGTAATGAAGAGGTTGGCTGAGTGAACGGTACAAATGTTTATTAAACCCTCCAATTAAGACAAGGTAAGTAAAGTCTACTAGCACATTGCTTAGGAACATTGAAAAGTTTACAAACCTAACAAATTTACAAATATATAAATATATACAAGAGTTGGCATTTCTTAGACGACAATAATTTTTGAAACAGCCTAAGAAATACTCGTCTAAGAGATTCAGTCACGTCATTTTAACGTGTCAGGACATGGCGAGCCCACCACCGACTACATGACTACACTGTTGTCTTTACTACTGCATGATGATCAGCCTGGGTGGCTAACCGCATAGCCAGCCTTGAGACACAGGGCATGGAGTGCGTGTCCCCATATCCCCTGCCTGTCTTACGAGGGGACTCAAGGGGATGAGGAGTTGAGATCATTCCCCTGGTTGTGTTATTTTCCATGATAACAAAATATAGGACTCTGTTTTTTGTTGCATGCCACCCCACTTGTTTAGAAGACAAGTTGGATAAAAAAAAATTCTACAGCTGCCTGGCATCTTTTTACTGTGCAATAAGCAGCAGCATCTTCCCTCGGTGTGCTTCAGGTAATAGTTAACTAGTACTATTTACCTAGTTGTGATATATGGAAAATAAGTTACACTCGTGGGGTCCCCTCTCCTCGTCTCTATTGGTCAATCTTAGCTTTAAAAACATGAATATTCTTGGCATCTATAATTTCACAGTCCAGGTTATTCCACATATCAATGCACCGATAGGGAAAACTACTTCTTTATGTCCTTCAAGCACCTTGTCTTCTTAAGCTTCTTTGTATGACCTTGTATGGCTCCAACATACATGTCCTCTGTCATTGCTCTCCATTCCTGACATAGCTCTATACAGTGCTATCAAGTCTTCTCTTTTTCTTCTTTCTTCCAATGATGGCAACCACAATTTCTTCAGCCTCTCCTCATAAGTCAGGTCTAACAGGCTGGGAACACTCTTTGTGGCTGCCCTCTGTAATCTTTCTATCTTCTTTACATCCTTCCTCTTGTGCGGAGACCAAACTACCGTGACGTACCCCAGGCTAGGGCGTACCATGGCCACAATACATTTCTTCATCATGTCCTCGTCCATAGAGACAAAGGCCGTTCTGATGTTTGTTAGCAGATTATATGTAGCACCAACAATTCTATTAATGTGTTTCTCTGGTGATAAGTCGTCCTGAATTGTTACTCCAAGATCCATTTCTTTACGTGCTTTATTGATTGTCTCGCTTCTTATTTTGTAGTTCCATCTTATCCTTTTCGCACTCTTACCAGATTCAAATATCTTGTATTTTTTTTGCATTAAATTCCCTTTTCCATTTTAGACTCCATTCATACATTCTGCCCAAAATTTCCTGTAGGATTCTGCAGTCCTCCTCCTTTTTAACCCTTTCATAATTTCCACATCATCTGCACACAGGCTCACGTAACTTTTCAAATCATCCACCATGTCATTAACAGTTGTGAGAGATCTGTTGTGCAGTCTACTTCATCACAGGGTATATTATTGTCCCCTACTCAGGACATTATGCATGCTGTCAACGCCATTAAAACATGCTAAACAGTACAAGTCTTGATGTAAGGTTTGAGGTGATGTAACATATATCTGTACAAAGAAATACAGGAATATGGTGCACGCCTCCACACACTCCACACACCCACACCACGCCTCCACACACTCCACACACCCACACCACGCCTCCACACACTCCATTCCACACACCCACGCCTCCACACACTCCACACACCCACGCCTCCACACACTCCACACACCCACACCACGCCTCCACACACTCCACACACCCACACCACGCCTCCACACACTCCACACACCCACACCACGCCTCCACACACTCCACACACCCACACCACGCCTCCACACACCCACACCACGCCTCCACACACTCCACACACCCACACCACGCCTCCACTCCACTCCTCACACACCAAGAACACAGATTGATTGATTGATTTAATGCCAAAAAAGGGGAAAATGTGCCAGACATCAGAGGTCATGTGGCACCATGGCAAAGCATAAAAAGGGGAGGGGTTATAGAACAATAGTGAAACGGTGAGGGAAGGGGAGAGAACGGAATGTTACAGCAGGATGGTTAGATCAGATGAAGGATGTGGATTTGTTGGAGGAAGGTTAAATTATTCAGGGAGAAGGAGGGGACTTCAGAACAGAGACCACTTCCTAGGAGGGAAATGTTTGCCAAATCCAAAAATTATGTCGCTGAATACAATTTAATGTTATCTGGGAGGAGAAAATAGTCCACAAATGGGAGAATATGGAGCAACTACACGCACGCTAAATGCAAGACTGACTTTTAATGTATTGTGTTGTATAGTGTATGACTTTTAATGTATTGTGATGACATTGTATTGTATTGTGTATGACTTTTAATGTATTGTGATGACATTGTGTTGTATTGTATAGTGTATGACTTTTAATGTATTGTGATGACATTGTATTGTATAGTGTACGACTTTTAATGTATTGTGATGACATTGTAGTGTATAGTGTATGACTTTTATTGTATTGTGATGACATTGTATTGTATTGTGTACGACTTTTAATGTATTGTGATGACATTGTATTGTATAGTGTATGACTTTTATTGTATTGTGATGACATTGTATTGTATAGTGTATGACTTTTAATGTATTGTGATGACATTGTATTGTATAGTGTATGACTTTTAATGTATTGTGATGACATTGTAGTGTATAGTGTATGACTTTTATTGTATTGTGATGACATTGTATTGTATTGTGTACGACTTTTAATGTATTGTGATGACATTGTATTGTATAGTGTATGACTTTTATTGTATTGTGATGACATTGTATTGTATAGTGTATGACTTTTAATGTATTGTGATGACATTGTATTGTATAGTGTATGACTTTTATTGTATTGTGATGACATTGTATTGTATAGTGTATGACTTTTAATGTATTGTGATGACATTGTATTGTATAGTGTATGACTTTTTATTGTATTGTGATGACATTGTATTGTATAGTGTATGACTTTTAATGTATTGTGATGACATTGTATTGTATAGTGTATGACTTTTATTGTATTGTGATGACATTGTATTGTATAGTGTATGACTTTTATTGTATTGTGATGACATTGTATTGTATTGTGTACGCCTTTTATTGTATTGTGATGACATTGTATTGTATAGTGTATGACTTTTATTGTATTGTGATGACATTGTATTGTATAGTGTATGACTTTTAATGTATTGTGATGACATTGTATTGTATTGTGTACGACTTTTATTGTATTGTGATGACATTGTATTGTATAGTGTATGACTTTTATTGTATTGTGATGACATTGTATTGTATAGTGTACGACTTTTATTGTATTGTGATGACATTGTATTGTATAGTGTATGACTTTTAATGTATTGTGATGACATTGTATTGTATAGTGTATGACTTTTAATGTATTGTGATGACATTGTATTGTATAGTGTACGCCTTTTATTGTATTGTGATGACATTGTATTGTATTGTGTACGCCTTTTATTGTATTGTGATGACATTGTATTGTATAGTGTATGACTTTTATTGTATTGTGATGACATTGTATTGTATAGTGTACGACTTTTATTGTATTGTGATGACATTGTATTGTATAGTGTATGACTTTTAATGTATTGTGATGACATTGTATTGTATAGTGTATGACTTTTAATGTATTGTGATGACATTGTATTGTATAGTGTATGACTTTTATTGTATTGTGATGACATTGTATTGTATAGTGTACGACTTTTATTGTATTGTGATGACATTGTATTGTATAGTGTACGCCTTTTATTGTATTGTGATGACATTGTATTGTATAGTGTATGACTTTTATTGTATTGTGATGACATTGTATTGTATAGTGTACGCCTTTTATTGTATTGTGATGACATTGTATTGTATAGTGTACGCCTTTTATTGTATTGTGATGACATTGTATTGTATAGTGTATGACTTTTAATGTATTGTGTTGTATAGTGTATGACTTTTAATGTATTGTGATGACATTGTATTGTATAGTGTATGACTTTTATTGTATTGTGATGACATTGTATTGTATAGTGTATGACTTTTAATGTATTGTGATGACATTGTATTGTATAGTGTATGACTTTTATTGTATTGTGATGACATTGTATTGTATAGTGTACGCCTTTTATTGTATTGTGATGACATTGTATTGTATAGTGTATGACTTTTAATGTATTGTGTTGTATAGTGTATGACTTTTAATGTATTGTGATGACATTGTATTGTATAGTGTATGACTTTTATTGTATTGTGATGACATTGTATTGTATAGTGTATGACTTTTAATGTATTGTGATGACATTGTATTGTATAGTGTATGACTTTTATTGTATTGTGATGACATTGTATTGTATAGTGTATGACTTTTATTGTATTGTGATGACATTGTATTGTATAGTGTATGACTTTTATTGTATTGTGATGACATTGTATTGTATAGTGTATGACTTTTAATGTATTGTGATGACATTGCTGAAAATCTACATGCTAAGCCCTACAATGCTTTCCGTGCAGTGATAAGCTTGTCCTGCCATGCTTCAGGTGTGTCCGTTTATATATATAACATTTTTTTTTTACATCACAAAGGACTGGCCAAGGGCAAACAAAAAGAGGTAACAAAAAGCCTGTTTAGTTGCCAGTCCCTATAAAGAAGACAGTAAGAGAATAAAGAAAGGCGGGTGGGCCAATTTAGTTCGGGAGGTGTCTTGTCACTCCAGCTGTGGTGTGTACTGCGTCTAACAAGGCAATGGTGAAGACTGGTGGGGACGGCATCAAGTGTCAGGTTGGTCTAGCTACAGCTAAGTATTAATTATTATCCGACCTTGGGGGGACCGAAGGTAGGTCGGATAATTGGAATAGTCGGATGTTCGGATATCACAGTAACCATAAACGTAAGGACAAAATGGTATTGAACATAAAAGATGCAGCTCTTGAAGGCCGGTCCAGTGGTATACGCAAAAGTAAAATTCATGCCACAAATCAATGTTTTCTAAAAACTAAAAAAAACTAAGTAAAATAAATGGCCAAAATAAGACACAAAGTGGTGGTGAAAAAAGTCTGTTGTTTGGACAAGTCGGATGTTTGGAGGTCGGATGTTGGGAATTTGGCTGTATCTCTACATCAAATATTAGGTACACACACGCATACACACACACACACACACACACACACACACACCACACACACACACACACACATATACATGCTCTCACACCTTGAATCCCATCCATACTTACTAAGGTTTTTACACACATGAATTAAACGTTCCACGGTCAATAAACAGATGATGCAGACGGACACTACAAAGTACGAGTATTAACGCATTAATAAGTCACAAAAGACAAAGTTAATACATATCTTCCATCAGAGTTCTTTGCATATAATGGGTAAGTAACGTAGTCTCTTCTCTGATTTATACACTTCTATATAATACAGGGCTCCATTGCTATACAGTAAACGCTCACTTGACCAATATTCACTTACAGTAGAGTCTATTATTTCTAACGAGGCGAAATATTCATTCTATCTAAGGTCTCATGCTTAAAATGATGCCTATGTTTACCTGATAATATGTTTAACTATGATAAAATACAGCTGAAATTTAGAAGAACCGTGCTATTCCCTTCTCCTGGCCCCCTTCTCTTTCTCTAACTTGAACATTTGTGAGTAGGAAAGTGCCTGCATTTAAAAATAACCTTCACCGTAAAGAAATTTAAACTGATAATAGTCCCAAATTATATGATATGATAATCTAGCTCCTCATCACTGCCATTGCAAGCTTTCCATAATTTTTTTTTGGGTTGGGCGTCTTTTCTTGCTTTTCAGTGCCGAGATCCCCTCCAAGAGAAGGTCAGCATTAGTGGCGGTAACAAGGCTGCAGGCTGGCCATGGCGTGCACACAGGGACCAAAAGCATAACACAAATATAAAAGAGCCTCTTGATCCCTTCAGATGACCTTCTAAGAGTGGAGCCAGTTTAGCTTTGGAGAGATCTTTGTACTCCTCTCTCGAAGCAGTTCAAGTCATTGAGGTAAAACAGGGCAAGGCAGAATGTTCCATAATTTACTAGTGAAAGGGATGAATGAGCATAGCAATCAATTAAGTGATACAACGTTGCAGCAGATTGTGATTGAAGACATTTGCTGATGAGATGAGAGACTTGATGAGATGAATAAACAAAAACAGTGCTGCATTTAGTGGTGTGAGTGTGAGACACAGATGTTGAGACAACTAACAGAATTCCATATCTTTTTCCTTCCTCTCTTTCTGTCCTAAGATTACAAACAAAACTGCTGTACTTACGTATGCATTGATAACACAGGCTGTAATACCCTTGATCTTAAATCTTAAGTTCTTTTCACCATCTGGCTAAGACTTGTATAATATTCTATTGGTGGATTTACTGACCACTATTCAACTACCGATGCAAACTACGACTAAAGCAAGACCTTACACTTGGTAACTAATTGGTGCCATTCATCAAATGCTAGAATAGGGTCACCAAATAAGATTTAGTGTTCCCTAGGAGGGAAAATAATTGTTAAATGAGAGAATAGGCTGCCAAATGGGAATTAGGGAAGCAACTAATTGGGGTTGCCAAATGGGAATTCGCCAAGTTCGAACATGCACAAAGTGAACGTCCCATTCCCTCCAGTGATAATTCCCTCCATAGTGGTGGACATAAGAACATAAGAAAATAAGGAAGCTGTAAGTAAGAGGCCGCGAGACCTACACGTGGTAGTTCCTGTTACTTCATACTACCTACATCCACCTCTCATCCCCATCCATGAAATTATCTAGCCTCCTTTTAAAGCTCCCTATTGATTCCGCACTAACTACCTGACGACTGAGTCCATTCCAATCATTTAACACCCTATTTGTGAACTAGTTTTTCCCTATTTCTTTTCCATGGACAGCTATAAGAACTACACAATCTGACACACAAGGAAGCCAGGTGACTGTATGGTGCAGGAGCCCTGTATCAAGAGGCACGTTGCAGTCTGTTATGGTAGCAATATATATAGGGATAGGTATTTGCATGATTCAATAACATGTAGAGATGTATTTTGTATGTTTGCATGATAGGATACAATAGGTAGTGGTATGTGTAAATATATACATACAAAATACATCTCCACATATTATTGAATCCTGCAAATACCTATCCCTGTATATGTATGGCAAAGCAAGTACTAGTGGTGAGCGGTGATCAACAAATACCTGTGGAGCACTTCCACAACCCAGTCTTTCTCCTGCGCCCGTCGGTGCCTTCACATTCAAGGGACTGTTGCCTCAAAATGTGCACTAGAAAGGGACAAGTGTGTTGGACGCAATGCCCAAGAGAAGGGTCAAAAGGGGAATCATTCTCATACTCCAATGTTTCTACCATAGATAACACTATAGTCGCCAGTCACTTGCCACTGCACTAATGTCGCCAGGCACAATATATTACGAATTTTAGCATCACTACAGACGTTTATGTGCCACTGAAGACATGTAGTGTGATGTACATAATATAAACTACTGTGCATGTCTCTTCAGTGGCACATAAAAGTCTGTAGTGATGCTAAAATTAGTCATATATGGGACCTGGCGACATTAGTGCAGTGGCGAGTGACTGGCGACTATAGTGTTATCTACGGTAAGGTATACAGTAGGAAAAAGTAACTGCCATTAAATTCCCATAAAGAAAGATCTACAAGGAATCACTGCAGTCTATGAAGGTTCAATGCATTCAAAAGAAACATAGCAAAATATAAATAATAGTTTTCATGTCATGCTTAATACATCTACTACAAAGAACACTACAACAACAAAGTGTAGTAGAAATAATCATAATCTTTGCAATTTCTATTATTCTCTCCTGCAATATAAATATGTACCTCATTTTAATATGGTGATGCCTATAAGGTATTCATTACATAAAAACTATGCTGATATTATTACTGTAGTCTTAACACAGCCTGCCATGTATTACTGTAGTCTTAACACAGCCTGCCATGTATTACTGTAGTCTTAACACAGCCTGCCATGTATTACTGTAGTCTTAACACAGCCTGCCATGTATTACTGTAGTCTTAACACAGCCTGCCATGTATTACTCTAGTCTTAACACAGCCTGCCATGTATTACTCTAGTCTTAACACAGCCTGCCATGTATTACTGTAGTCTTAACACAGCCTGCCATGTATTACTGTAGTTTAACACAGCCTGCCATGTATTACTGTAGTCTTAACACAGCTGCCATGTATTACTGTAGTCTTAACACAGCCTGCCATGTATTACTGTAGTCTTAACACAGCCTGCCATGTATTACTGTAGTCTTAACACAGCCTGCCATGTATTACTGTAGTCTTAACACAGCCTGCCATGTATTACTGTAGTCTTAACACAGCCTGCCATGTATTACTGTAGTCTTAACACAGCCTGCCATGTATTAATGTAGTCCTTAACACAGCCTGCCATGTATTACTGTAGTCTTAACAAGCCTGCCATGTATTACTGTAGTCTTAAACAGCCTGCCATGTATTACTGTAGTCTTAACACAGCCTGCCATGTATTACTGTAGTCTTAACACAGCCTGCCATGTATTACTGTAGTCTTAAACACAGCCTGCCATGTATTACTGTAGTCTTAACACAGCCTGCCATGTATTAATGTAGTCTTAACACAGCTCCATGTATTACTGTAGTCTTAACACAGCCTGCCATGTATTACTGTAGTCTTAACACAGCCTGCCATGTATTACTGTAGTCTTAACACAGCCTGCCATGTATTACTGTAGTCTTAACACAGCCTGCCATGTATTACTGTAGTCTTAACACAGCCTGCCATGTATTACTGTAGTCTTAACACAGCCTGCCATGTATTACTGTAGTCTTAACACAGCCTGCCATGTATTACTGTAGTCTTAACACAGCCTGCCATGTATTACTGTAGTCTTAACACAGCCTGCCATGTATTACTGTAGTCTTAACACAGCCTGCCATGTATTACTGTAGTCTTAACACAGCCTGCCATGTATTACTGTAGTCTTAACACAGCCTGCCATGTATTACTGTAGTCTTAACACAGCCTGCCATGTATTACTGTAGTCTTAACACAGCCTGCCATGTATTACTGTAGTCTTAACACAGCCTGCCATGTATTACTGTAGTCTTAACACAGCCTGCCATGTATTACTGTAGTCTTAACACAGCCTCCCA
Organism: Chionoecetes opilio; assembly: GCA_016584305.1. Lineage (NCBI taxonomy): Eukaryota > Metazoa > Arthropoda > Malacostraca > Decapoda > Majidae > Chionoecetes > Chionoecetes opilio. The sequence goes on along the minus strand of JACEEZ010019228.1, from coordinate 654,736 downwards.
TGTATTACTGTAGTCTTAACACAGCCTGGCATGTATTACTGTAGTCTTAACACAGCCTCCCATGTATTACTGTAGTCTTAACACAGCCTCCCATGTATTACTGTAGTCTTAACACAGCCTGGCATGTATTACTGTAGTCTTAACACAGCCTCCCATGTATTACTGTAGTCTTAACACAGCCTCCCATGTATTACTGTAGTCTTAACACAGCCCGGCACCACAAGACAGTTACCTTTAGAGCATGTAACATTAGCGTTTGTAAGTAGGGGAGTGCCTGTGTATATCTGTGTCTTATGTCTACTACCATGTATTACTGTAGTATGTATTACTTAACACAGCCCGGCACCACATGACACTTACCTTTGAGTTTCTCCCGCGTGGGGTCGGGACTCGGGTCCTCGTCCACCTCGGCCGCCAGGTAGTGCCCCGTGGCCAGGTGTTTGAAGCGGAACAGGGAATTCCAGTGCCCGGCGCCGCCCCTTGTTGGGTCGTGCTGGACTACCTGAGAGGGAGGAGTGGGAAATAAGGTGCAGTGTGGTCTTGTGCTATAAAGGTGCAGTGTGGTCTTGTGCTATAAAGGTGCAGTGTGGTCTTGTGCTGTAAAGGTGCAGTGTGGTCTTGTGCTGTAAAGGTGCAGTGTGGTCTTGTGCTGTAAAGGTGCAGTGTGGTCTTGTGCTGTAAAGGTGCAGTGTGGTCTTGTGCTGTAAAGGTGCAGTGTGGTCTTGTGCTGTAAAGGTGCAGTGTGGTCTTGTGCTGTAAAGGTGCAGTGTGGTCTTGTGCTGTAAAGGTGCAGTGTGGTCTTGTGCTGTAAAGGTGCAGTGTGGTCTTGTGCTGTAAAGGTGCAGTGTGGTCTTGTGCTATATAGGTGCAGTGTGGTCTTGTGCTATATAGGTGCAGTGTGGTCTTGTGCTATATAGGTGCAGTGTGGTCTTGTGCTATATAGGTGCAGTGAGGGTATTATTCCAGATGAACACCGAATTCACTTTGGTGGACGAAACAATTTTTTTCTGGGAGATTTGATGTGTTTTTAATTAATCTGCTAACTGTTTCTGTCGCAAATATATATATATTTTTTTATTTTGAATTAGGTAAAGGTTAGGTTAGGTATAGATTAAGGCCCGGTTCACACTTCACGTTTTTGCTGGACGTAGTCTATGTGCATCTTTTCATCAGTGACTCACAGTACGTCACAGTGATGTCACTTCCTGCCAGTGTAATGTGAACACAGCCTCCCCGCGACCACCACATTGCTGGAGCAGTGATGACGTCACTGACCTTGAGACACGCGTCTCAGCTTACATTATTCGGAGCTCCCAATTCTTTCTACGTAGGTGCGGGAGTGGCGGGGCGACGTCACCGTGACGTCACTGATCGCCACGCCCACGTAGACATGGACAGCAAAAACGTGTAGTGTGAACCCCGCCTAAAGGTTTGGTTAGGTTAGGTATAAGTTATGTTAGGTAAAGGTTAAGTTCTGTTAGGTTAAATTTGTTCTTTTTGTCATTTTTGTTAGAAAAAACAAAACAAATTGCGACATAAACGGTTGGCAGATTAATTCAAAACACATCAAAACTTACCAGAAAAAAATAGTTTCATCCACCAAAGATGGTTCGGTGTTCATCTAAAAATTTACCGCTGTGTTTCTTGTGGTATAAAGGTGCATCAGTAAGGCAGGGATAAATGATGCAGTCATAGTAAAATTCAAATGCTGCCAATAACAAAATGCGAAAATTAAAACTCCACCAAAGCTGATATAGTTAACATCTTTTTTTAATCTTTCAAAAGCCTGCATGAGATCCAGTGGATTCTATAAAAAGGAGAATCTCACTATAAAAAGGAAAATCTCACTATAAAAAGGAAAATCTCACTATAAAAAGGAAAATCTCACTATAAAAAGGAAAATCTCACTATAAAAAGGAAAATCTCACTATAAAAAGGAAAATCTCACTATAAAAAGGAAAATCTCACTATAAAAAGGAAAATCTCACTATAAAAATGAAAATCTCTATAAAAAGGAAAATCTCACTATAAAAAGGAGAATCTCACTATAAAAAAAAGGAAAATCTCACTATAAAAAGGACTCACTATAAAAATGAAAATCTCACTATAAAAATGAAAATCTCACTATAAAAATGAAAATCTCACTATAAAAAGGAAAATCTCACTATAAAAAGGAAAATCTCACTATAAAAAGGAAAATCTCACTATAAAAAGGAAAATCTCACCTCAACCTCCCAGAGAGCCTTGCTGGAGGTGGCTGCCGAGGCTGTGGTGCGGCCGGTGGTTCGCAGGAAAACGTTCTGCTTCTTTTTGTACTCATCCATGGTCAAGAATTTTTCCTGCTCGGCATGAAAGAGACGGATCACATTTCCCCCCTTGAGGATGCCGTCGATGTTTTCCCTGTGCTCCAGGAACAGAGAGATCTTCCAGCATGTGTTGGAGTTGAGAACATTGACCTGCAAATATATAACAAGGACATAAGAACATAAGAAAATAAGGAAGCTACAAGAGGCCATGAGACTTACACGAGACGAGACTTGCATTACAATATATAACAAGGACATAAGAACATAAGAAAATAAGGAAGCTACAAGAGGCCATGAGACTTACACGAGACGAGACTTACATTACGATTCCTCCCTTTCTTCCTTACCAACATCATACATTTTGCCTGCGAGACCCCATAGCTCACATAAGTCTATTAAAGCTACACAGACATCAAAGCTCACTGACTATAAGAACATAAGAACATAAGGAAGCTACAAGAGGCCACGAGACCTACACGTGGTAGTTTCTGTTACTTAATACTACCTACATCCACCTTTCATCCCCATCCATGAAATTGTCTAAATTCCTTTTAAAAATCCCTACTGACTCCGCACTAACTACCTGACGACTGAGTTCATTCCAATCATTTACCAGCCTATTTGTGAACCAGTTTCCCCCTATTTCTATTTTTAATCTACGTTTTACCAGTTTGAATCCGTTATTAATCCGAAAATGACACTCATGAAGCACAGGTGTTGAAGTTGAATATTAATGAAGAGAGAGAGAGGCAGAGAGAAAAACAGAGAAAGACACACAGACAGAAAGAGATACGTATAGACAGAGACATAAGTACATAGAGAGACAAGAGAGACACAGCCAGAAAGAGATACATATAGACTGAGAGAGAGAAACAGACAGAGACATAAGTACATAGAGAGACAAGAGAGACACAGCCAGAAAGAGATACATATAGACTGAGAGAGAGAAACAGACAGAGACATAAGTACATAGAGAGACAAGAGAGACACAGCCAGAAAGAGATACATATAGACTGAGAGAGAGAAACAGACAGAGACATAAGTACATAGAGAGACAAGAGAGACACAGACAGAAAGAGATACATATAGACAGAGAGAGAGAAACAGACAGAGACATAAGTACATAGAGAGACAAGAGAGACACAGACAGAAAGATATACGTATAGACAGAGAGAGAGAAACAGACAGAGACATAAGTACATAGAGAGACAAGAGAGACACAGACAGAAAGATATACGTATAGACAGAGAGAGAGAAACAGACAGAGACATAAGTACATAGAGAGACAAGAGAGACACAGCCAGAAAGAGATACATATAGACTGAGAGAGAGAAACAGACAGAGACATAAGTACATAGAGAGACAAGAGAGACACAGACAGAAAGATATACGTATAGACAGAGAGAGAGAAACAGACAGAGACATAAGTACATAGAGAGACAAGAGAGACACAGACAGAAAGAGACATACAGAGAGAAACAGAGACAGTCAACCAGAGACATTCAGACAGACAGAAAGAGACAGAGAGAGACAGAAAAAGACAGACAGAGAGACAGAGACAAGGAGTAAGACTTTAAGATAGGGAGCATTAAGAATGTAACCTTTAGTTTGCAAGTTACTATACTCCAATGTAATGTTGAATGTAACTTCTCTTTAAACTGTTAACTAAAGGCTATTATTTTTATTAGGGTCAAAATGCACTAAGGAAGCCACGCCCCCTGCCTCCCCTTCTATTCTACGGGGCAGCTGATTGGTGCATCTCTCTCTCTCTCTCTCTCTCTCTCTCTCTCTCTCTCTCTCTCTCTCTCTCTCTCTCTCTCTCTCTCTCTCTCTCTCTCTCTCTCTCTCTCTCTCTCTATCACTCTCTCTATCACTCTCTATCCTCTCTATCACTCCTTGATTTCTCCCCCCCTCTCTTTCTCTCTCTCTATCACTCCTTGATTTCTCCACCTCCTCTCTCTCTCTTTATCCCTCTCCTTGATTCCTTCCCCTTCTATCTCTCTCTTTCTCTATCTCTATCACTCCTTGATTTCTCCCCATCCTCTCTCTCTCTCTCTCTCTCTCCTCTCTCCTCTTCTCTCTCTCTCTCTCTCTCTCTCTCTCTCTCTTTTCTCTCTCTCTCCTCTCTCTCTCTCTCTCTCTCTCTCTCTCTCTCTCTCTACCAATCACAATATCTTCACTACTAAACAGCGCGTGACCACTGGACAGAGCAATCTTCACTACAGAGGGTGACAAAATCAAAAATCCCTTTGTAGTGAAGATTGCTGTCCAGTGGTCACGCCGCTGTTAAGTAGTGAAGATATTGTGATTGGTAGTGATGATACGAGGAATGCACCAATCAGATGCCTCGTAGAATAGAAGGGGAGGCAGGGGGCGTGGCTTCCTTACTGCATTTTGACCATAATAAAAAAAATAGACTATAATATAAATCTAAAAAATAATAATATATAAAAAAAAAAAACCTTCCACTCACCTCCTTGCATCCCGGGTGGTCACGCAGGTCATGGGTACTAGACACATGCAGCTGCTGGCCGGCATTCACGGGGCTCAGAATCACCTTGTCCCCCACCACCACATGGTCCCCGGGGTTACGCAGCTTGTAGAAAGGGTTGATGTAGAACCACGAACCCTCATTCCCGTTGGCGTCCAGGTACACCCGCATGGCATTCTTCTCGAGGAGCGCCGGTAACCTTTTGTTGACGGTGAGGTACTTGTTGGACTTGAGGTGAAGCAGCTGTAGGTAGGAGGTGGGAAAAAGGCATTAGTGAGAATTTTCAAGGAGAAGGGGGGGGGGGAGAGAGAGAGAGAGAGAGAGAGAGAGAGAGAGAGAGAGAGAGAGAGAGAGAGAGAGAGAGAGAGAGGAAGGGGAGAAATCAAGGAGAGTGCTAGAGGGATAGAGAGAGAGGATGGGGAGAAAGTTTTTTTTTTTTTTTTTTTTTTTTTTTTTTTCCATCACAGGGATCTGGCCAAGGGCACAACAAAAATGGGTAACACAAAGCCCGCTTAGTTGCCAGTCCCTATAAATAAGACAGTAAGATAATAAAATAAAAACAAAGGGGTGAGCCAATTTAGTTCGGGAGGTATCTTGTTACTCTTCTTTTGAAAAGATGTAAGTCATAGGAAAGTGGAAAAATAGAAACAGGAAGAGAGTTCCAGAGTTTACCAGTGAAAGGGATGAAAGAGTAAAGATACTGATTAACTCTTGCATTAGGAAGATGGACAGAATAGGGATGGGAATGAGTAGAAAGTCTTGTGCAGCGAGGCCGCGGGAGTGGGGGAGGCATGCAGTTAGCAAGTTCAGAAGAGCAGTGAGCATGAAAATAACGGTAGAAGAGAGCAAGAGAAGCAACATTGCGGCGGTGATTTAAAGATTGAAGACAGTCAGTCAGAGGAGAGGAGTTGATGAGACGAAAAGCTTTTGACTCAACCCTGTTTAGGAGAGCTGTATGAGTGGATCCTCCCCAAACATGTGAGACATACTCCATACATGGGCGGATAAGGCCCCTGTCGGGAGCAAGCAATTGGGAGGGAGAAAAAAAAGGACGCAGACGCCACAGGACACCTAACTTCTTAGAAGCTGTTTTAGCAAGAGATGAGATGTGAGATTTCCAGTTCAGATTTTTAGTAAAGGATAGTCCTAGAATGTTCATTGTAGAAGAAGGAGACAGTTGAGTGTCATTGAAGAAGAGGGGATAGTTATCTGGTAGGTTTTATCGAGTAGATAGGTGAAGAAATTGGGTTTTTGAGGCATTGAATAAAACAAGGTTTGCTTTGCCCCAATCAGAAATTATAGAAAGATCAGAAGTTAGGCGCTCGGTGGCATCTCTCCGTGAATCACTTAGTTCCTGCTGAGTTGGACGTCTAATAAACGACGTTGAAAAATGCAGGGTAGAATCATCAGCGTAGGAGTGGATAGGACTTTGAGTTAGACTTAGAAGATCATTAATGAATAATAGAAAGAGAGTGGGTGATAGGACAGAACCCTGGGGAACACCACTATTGATAGATTTAGGAGAAGAACAATGTCCGTCTACAGTAGCTGCAATAGAACGGTTTGAAAGGAAACTTAAGATGAAGGTACAGAGAGAAGGATAGAAACTGAATGAGGGTAGTTTGGAAATTAAAGATTTGTGCCAGACTCTATCAAAAGCTTTTGATATGTCAAGGGCAACAGCAAAAGTTTCACCGAAACCCCTAAAGGAGGATGACCAAGATTCAGTTAGGAAAGCTAGAAGATCGCCAGTAGATCGCCCTTTACGGAAACCGTAGTGACGATCAGATAGAAGATTGCGAGCAGATAGATGCTTAAGAATCTTATTATTAAGTATAGATTCAAAAACTTTAGAAAGGCAGGAAGTCAAAGCTATAGGACGGTAGTTTGAAGGATTAGAACGGTCACCCTTCTTAGGAACAGTTTGGATGTGAGCAAACTTCCAACAAGAAGGAAAGGTGGAAGTAGATAGACAATGACGGAAAAGTTTGACCAGGCAAGGTGCAAGCACAGAAGCACAGTTTTTGAGAACAATAGGAGGGACTCCGTCAGGACTGTAAGCCTTCCGAGGATCTAGGCCAGAAAGGGCAAAGAAAACATCATTCCGAAGGATCTTAATGACAGGCATAATAAAGTCAGAGGGTGGAGGAGAAGGAGGAACAAGCCCTTCATCAGCCAGAGTGGAATTTTTAGCAAATGTTTGAGCGAAGAGTTCAGCTTTAGAAGTAGATGAGACAACTGTGGAGCCATCTGGGTGAAGCATAGGAGGGAAAGATGAAGAAGAAAAATTGTTAGAGATGTTATTAGCTAGATGCCAGAAGTCACGAGAGGAATTTGATTCAGAAAGATTTTGACATTTTCTATGAATGAGAGTTTTTGGTAAGCTGAAGTAAAGATTTGGCATGATTACGGGCAGAAATATAAAGGGCATGAGTTTCAGGAGATGGATGCTTACGGTACCGTTTGTGAGCCACCTCTCTATCTCGGACAGCATGAGAACAAGCAGAGTTATAGTAGAGAGATAGAGAGAGAAGGTGGAGGAATTATAACTATATACATACCTGGATAGTGTTCCCATAGTTGATAATTGTACCCATAAACTTCTTACGCTCAGCCTCATTCTGCTTCTTCTCAGTCTCTGCCGCTTGCTGCAATACAGAACACACCCATTAAGGACTGGCTGGTAACCGAAGGGCAGGGCTTGGGAAAAGAAAAGCAAATATGCATTATCATCAAGAGGAATAGAATAGCAAAGAAATCACTGATGTGAAAAGCATGAAGTAAGAATAAGGACTACCTGAAAGTTTGGATTAACCGAGGGTTGCAAAGCTTGTGTATGCCCCTGGCCCCCTAGCACACCCAAGCTCACTAAGGCACAGAACAGTATCATATTATTTAATAATAAATACTGTTTAAAGTATGTATTATATAATTACCAAAAATAAGGTACAGTACAGTAGTGTATCAGAAATATTTCCAGCAATGTTTCTGCCGGTTCTTGTGGCGCACGGGTTTTTGGAGGCGAGCGGCCTCGGCAACATGCCCGGCGCCACCTTCACGGGAGCTCCGATCGTCGACGCCCTCAGCACAGACCCCGGGCACGGGGGCCGTGCTGAGGGCGTCCCGGGTAGGGGCTCCCGTGAAGGTGGCGCCGGTGTAGTCTCCGGGGCCGTATGTTGCCGGAAGCCCGTGTGCCGCAGGAAACGGAAGAAACCTTGCATAGTACGGAGAATGTATCCTGCCGAGTGCCCCGCACTCCTCGTCAGGATGGACAAGCCAGTCCTCGTGCCGCACGCCAGCAGCACGAACACTCTCCTCTCTGTTCTCATTTTTCAAAGCATCTCTCTGACGGGCTCAAGCTAGCCCGTGTATGCAAGGATGAATAGTCCCAATCTATCACGTGTCAGGATTCCCAGGTTAAGGTACAATTTATAAATACACTAAACCCTTCATGTTCGCGGGTTTAAGGCTCGCGGATTTGATTACTCACGGGTTTTCAAACCTTGGGTAATTAAACATAAATACGTACAGGTAATTAAATATAATTTTAAAATACGAAAAGTAAGGAGTTTGAATGGCGCGCGCAAAAATGTTTGTGTGTGCAGCCGCGTGAGGGCCGCCACTACCGCCACTCTGCCAGTTCCCGCCAGTAGAACAAAATCCAGCTTGTGTTTACCCGTTCTCGTCGGTACAGTGCAGTGCTATTAATTTTGTATATCTCGTCAACATGGCCAACAAACGTAAATCTGGTGAGCCTCAATCAAGCGGGAAAGGACCAAAGAAGACCAAAAGAGACATGAAAGTGATGACTTTAGATGAGAAGGGTGAATTAATCAAGAAAATAAAGGGTGGCATGTCCTACGCTGCCTGTGGCCGCCACTATGGGGTAAATGAATCGACGGTGAGGTACATTTATAAGAAGGAAAAAGAAATTAGTGCTTCCCTAGCCTCCTCTATACCCCATGCTGCAAAACGTATGCATTACATTAAAGATGTAATCTTGTTCAAGACTGAAAAAGCCCTAAACTATTGGATCGAAGACATGAACAGGCGCCGCATTCCAATAAGTGGCGATTTCATAAGGGAAAAGGCCAAAGTTCTTTATGAAACTTTCAGGAAGAATAACAGTGACAGCAATGGTGCAAGTGGTGACAATACTGGTGCAAGTGGTGACAATGCTGGTGCATGAGGGGTAACTAATGTCATGCTCGCGGATTTACGCTAATCGCGGGTGTCTCTGTTCCCTAACCCCCGCGAGCATGAAGGGTTTATTGTAGTCCCAATCTATCACGTGTCAGGATTCCCAGGTTAAGGTACAATTTATAAATAGGTGTCCGGAGCTCTGAAAGAGTCCAATTTATCCGATATCCAGAACCAATTTATCCGATATCCAGAATAAAGAGGTCTTATTAAATTAAAGAGGGTTTACTCTATACTATATATATATATATATATATATATATATATATATATATATATATATATATATATATATATATATATATATACACACAAACCTCGATTTCCCGGACCTCGATTTCCCGGATATCGGATTTGCCGGACAAAATCTGAGGTCCGGGGATGTGTCAGTCTCGGGCAATTTTTTTTTTTTTTTTTTTTTTTTTTTTTTTACGTTGAAATGTCTGGTCCTGTTCGTAAATTGATCAAGTTGTCTGGCTGTCCGAGCGTCTCCTGTCACCCCTGGTCAATGTCCGCGCCTCCCGCCAGGTGGCAGCATGCTCAGCGGTCGTATTGTTTACATTTGGGCACACAACATTCACGGTTCACCTGCACAGCCTCCGTCAGTCACCTGACTCCCACTGCCCCTGGTGCAAGATCATTTCTGAGACTATTGAACGCTTTCTGCTGCCTCCCGCCAGGTGGCAGCATTCTCAGCGGTCGTATTGTTTACATTTGGGCACACGACACTCACGGTTCACCTGCACAGCCTCCGTTAGTCCCCTGACCCCCACTGCCCCTGGTGCAGGAACGTCTCTCTCGAGACTATTGAACACTTTCTGCTGCCTCCCGCCAGGTGGCTGCATGCTCAGCGGACGTAAAAGTCCGCGGCGGGGTAGTTGAAATTGTCGGTTGCCGGACAGTAAATACTAGAGTAGGATAAACGTCCGGGGGTGGGTAATGGCATCGGACTATATACAGGAAAATACCTTTTATCCGGATATATCCGGACTTCCGGGTAGCCGGTTAATGGAAAAGTCCGGTTAATGGGTAAGTATACTTAGCAAAGATGCATTTACTAAAAATAAACATAATATTGTATGATTGTTTCTGTTACCTTATTAGTAGATCATTGTAGAACTGTAATTCACCATAAATAGACATGCCCAGCCCAACATAGCACTCCTGTTCTTGTTGACTATGCACGTATAAATGACACTCCCGTAATGTAGTACCGTAAATTATAAACTAAAGAAACTCAACTGCGTATATGCAAAGACTTTTAACACGAAATTATATACTAAAGGAACACTTTTTTTTCTTCTATTTTATTTGTTTATTGTACTTACTGTATTTGTTTAGGGCTAGGCAGTCTTAGGCGACTTTTTTTCTCCACTAACATCCAGCTTTCTAATACCATGGCGAATCTTGAATTTATTTAACCATCCAATCGTATAACCACACTCTGACTGGACCCCCATTTTTTCATGGAAAGATTTTGCTTTTTCAATAATCAAAGGGCCACTAACGCAAGTTCCTTCCCATGGTTTTAGGGCCAACCACTCCTACACTGCCTTGTCTACCTCCTCCTGCTTTGGTTTTCGTAACGTTTTCCGCGATTCCACGCCTAGTCCAGTCTCAGACTTCAAATAAAATTGCTTTAGTTGTTTAGCCTGTGCTTTTATATGGTACATAGTTGACATGCCAATATTATATTGTTCTAGAATATTTTGTCTCCTTTCCCCACTTTCAAGTCTTTGGCAAATGTCTAGTTTGTCTTTAATCGATAATACGACACGTTTACGTGTTATTTTCTTTGCTGTAACTTTCGGCATGTTAAAAGTACGGATGACTCAAAATACCACTCCGGTCGTCGGGTAGCACTGACCTTGCCCACGGACTGATAAACACTGAATTATCATAGCGCATGGCGCATTATGGCGGGAATAAACAGGTGGCGATAGGTGGCGCTCACGTCTACGGCGGCAAAATTAAAAGTTAAATATTTCGTTACTTTTTTATTTTTTAATACTATTTACTTACCTGCCACAAATTCCGGTTATTGGGTTATTCCGGTTGTTGGGTATCCGGATAAAAGGTATTTTCCTGTATATATATATATATATATATTATATATATATATATATATATATATATATATATATATATGTATATATATATTATATATATATATATATATATATATATATATATATATAGTATATATATATATATATATATATATATATATATATATATATATATATTTTTTACACTTGCGATTCCCGGACTTTTGCGGTTCCCGGACCAGTGCTCCCCCCTATTAGTCCGGGAAATCGAGGTTTATGTGTATATATTTATATATATATATATATACAGGGAGGTCCCGTTATACGAGCATTCGGTATACGAGAATCCGATGATACGAGATGTGTAAATTAGGGTCTATTTTCAATATACGAGATCGAAAATCCAATGATACGACATTTAAACTGGGGTGAGTAAAATTATCAAGTTCAAAATGCGTGCCCTACCACTCCCTGGCGGGACAAAGGGGGATTTGGTTGACCCCAGTGAGGTCACCCCTAGCAAGCCGTGACCTGAAGGGTAATTAAGCATATGGTGCGGCCTGACATTTAGGGGTAATTAGCAGGTGTGAGGCCCCAACCTTGGGACCGCAGTCAGGTCACCCCTAGCAAGGCATGACCTGAAGGGTAATTAAGCATATGGCGTGGCCTGACCTTTAGGGGTAATTAGCAGGTTTGGGGCCCCAACCTTGGAACCGCTACACTACCTTCTCTTGTATTACGTGGCGTCCCATACATTACAACGTCTTTTTTTGCTTGTTGTGCATGTTTTATGTTTAATTAATGTGCAGTTATGTTATTTTGTGTGCTATTTTCTCTTTCAGAATGCCTTTTCTACAGAATAGGTAGTACAGTGTGGGTAATATAGACGCTGTGTGTTTGTTGTGTTTGCTATAGTTTATTTTAGCTTGAAAAACATCTTTTTTTTCTTTTTCTTTTTAATTGATGGGTTCCTGGAACGAAACCTATATTTTACCATTAGTTATGTGTTTCGTTATACGAGATTTCGCTTTACGAGTATGCCAGGTGGAACCTAACTGCTCGTATCTTCGGGACCTCCCTGTATATATATACAGGAGAACCTCATTTAACCGGCATTTAAAACAACGGCAGCCTCAAAACAACGGCACTAATCGACACAGGCATTAATTAAGTATAATTATTTCAAAAACTGAGAAAATCGGCAGAAATTTAGTTGGGCAAGGCTGTGGTCTACACAGACTCCCTCTCCTCACTCCACCTCCTCCTCTCCCGCCATCCGTCTACGTCCCTCGTCCACACCATCCAGAGGGCCCTTCACCTTACCAACGAGGGGTGGGAGATCGCCTTCCAGTGGGTTCCCTCCCACGCTGGTATCCCAGGCAACGAGGTGGCTGATTCTGCTGCCAGGATGGCCAACAGATGTAAAAAAGACCCCCTTCCCTCCCCGCTCTCCGGGCCAAACCCCCTGATCTCCCGGGTCTGCCGCTCCACCTGGAATAACACACTCGGCGATCCCCCTCCGCATCACCTCCTGGGCCAATACCGCGTGACTCTTCCCCGCCCGGGGGAATAAAAAGTCCCGGTCCTGGTGTCCTCCCCCGCCTCCGCCGGGGCCCCCGACACTCCAGCCCCCCCCTGATCGCCTCCGTCTGTCCCCCGACCCCCACTGCCCCTGGGGCGTTTTCGGAACAGCCCGCGCATGTCTCCCTTCCCTCCACCTTTTATCTAAGTTCAACTCCCGCCGGGACGCACCCATTTGACTCCCCCCCCGGGGGCCCGGGGGGTTTCCCCCCACCCGGAAACAGCCTTTACCCCCACCTTTCCCCCTAAAAACGGGTAAATTTAGGCCGGATAATATAGGAAATCAAACCAGGCCATAGTTTCCCCGAGGATCCCCCAGTAAAAAAAATCCAACAACCTCCAAAAACCCAGTTTTAGGGGGTTTTTTTTCCCATTTAATTTAAAAAAAGGAAAAAGGTTACCCTCGCTTCCCCCCCCAGGGGGGCCGGATAAAACGGGGGTTTGCCCAAGGGCGATGACCGTTTTTTTTTTTTAAAAAGGAATGCAAATTCCCCCCTGGTTAAATCACCATATTGCAATGAAAAGGTGGGGGAAGAAGGAAAAAAGGTGGGGAACAAAGGGGTTGGGGGGATCTTTTTTTGGAGGGGTATCCAGGCCCCCTTTGTAATTTGTTATCCAGTTGCTTTTACTGAAAATTGGAGTTTTGGAAAAACAAGGGGGGGGAAACCCGTCATTTTCGCAAAAGGTGTGCAGAAAACAATCCACTGGTGCCTCCTTTAAAAACGCAATTTCGGCCCGTTCACCTTGGGAATTATGGGACGCCCTCCGGCAAAGGGGATTTTACGCTGACCCTGAATGGAAAGAAAAAACATCCCAAAAAAAGATGTTTCCCCCATTGGGCCGGGGAAAATTTTAAAATTGGGAAGGAGTGAAGAAGGGGAGAAAAGGTGATGTTTTGTGGTTTGAGTTTTTTGATAAATGGGTTTTAGTGAAACGAGGTTTAAGGTTTTTATTGAAGGGGGTGGAGGGTGAGGGGGAGGTTTTTTAGTATTTGGGGGAGCTTTTCCCCCAAGGAGGGGAGAAAGGGCGCGTGGTTTTAGTTAGACAGCAAGTCATTGTATAAACGGGGGGACAAGAGGTGCGCGGCGTTGTTCGGTGTCGGGGGCTGATAAATTACCGGGGGTGTTGAGTTGTGTCGGCGAGGACAAGCAGGTCAACGCAGGTCACCCTGAAAATCCTGGTCCCAGAGGGGGGTTTTGGCCCCAAAGCGATGCAGGTGTTGTGTGTTTTGTTAGCTTCGTAAGTGGTAAGCAAGGGGGATAGGAGACAGCATAGCTTTGACCACCTCGCCCCCTCAATTTTCCCCCCTGTACCTCTATAACTCGAATTCTTGCATTCAAACAAATAGACTTGTTACACTAAACGGTGCGCCGCGTATGGCTCCAATACACCCCCGCCGTCAGTAAGGTTTCGGGGAAAATATTTAACGTAATGAGACTGTGGTGCTCAAATTGTTTTTTTCTAAGGCTTATGTCCCCAAAAAAACAGTGTCTTTAGATTTCAACTTTTCTTCTTCACCCACCAGAATGCTATTAATGCAATTTTTCAACCATAACCTTGAGCCCCATGTCTCCCCTTAGAGGGTGAAAGGAACTCCCGAAAATTACGGAACCGTAACGAATAATTGAATACAAGGCCGGCTGACAGAACGCTGCCGTGATTTCAGAGTATGCCCCACCCTCACCTGACTTCCTGAAAAGGGGACTAATAAACCCCTCGCGACGGTGATAGTTATGGGTGGAAAAACCAGGGAAATATTTCGATCCCGAAACGGGCCTTCAACAATTAAAAAATAAAAAAAGGTAGAGATGGTTATTTTACAGTGTTACCTAAAATTTCGTAAATTTTGTTATGGACAACCCCGACTTCGAGCCGAAATTGCCCCCTAAATATTTTTTGAGTGTTTAAATTTAATCGGCTCCTTTTTTGTCGGAAATAATTTTTGTTTAATATGTGGGGGGGGGGGGGCAAAATGCCCTCCAGGTCCCCCCCGCAAAAAATGCTACGCTACACTGCCATATTATTGGTAATTTTTTTTTTTATTTTACTAAACCAAACCCCACCTCTAACCTAACCCAATCTGATTAAATAACTTAAAATTTTTGGCTAAATAACGGTAATTTTCGGATACGTGTAATTCCATTATTTTTTCCATTGCTATGGGAAAATGGGGCTCAAAATATCAGAAGAAGAAAGTACCGATGATGTAGGTAAGGGCTAGGACTTTTTAAAACCACTAAAAAAAATAATCCCAAAATTAAGCAAATTTTCCACAAAGTCTAAAACATAGAGAAAAAACAACAAAGGATACCTACAAAATTAAAACCAAACTATATGTCTGGGAGCAAAAAATTTGAATATCAATTTGTGGGGGGATCCCGCAAATATTTTGACCGATTTTGGTACCCTGTCATTCCCTTTAAATTTTAACTAGTATAATTTTCATTCCATTTATTGCATGTGAATATTGTATTTAGGTCAGCTATAATCATTTTCTTTCCTACAAATCCTTTTTTTTTTAATAACTTTTGGGAAATTTACGATTTTTTCCCCTCTCAAAAACACCAAAATTTTTTTTTTTCTCAAAATCCTTGTAAAAAAAAGAGGTGGCTATGCGGGCTACTTATTAAAAAAATTTTAAAAAAAAAATAATAATATTAATATATATAATTTTATATATATATTATATATAAAATTATATATATATTTTTTTTATTAAGGTGATCTGAAGCAGCCAGAGTTTCCCCGCCAAAAAAACATGAAAAATGTTTTCCCTTTTTTCAAGAAAACAAAAAGATGAGAGAGGTTGAAGGGCATGGAAAAAAAAAATAATTGAACAAAGGGAAAAAAATGTCAAAAGTGTGAGGTAGTAAGCTTTAAATTTGTTTTTCCCCCGAGGACAAACGAAGTGTTTAAAAGTCCCTCCATCACCCGCCTCGGGGGCCCCCCCTTACCGCCCCCTGACCTTTTCCCCCAGTTATTAAAGTGGTCACCTCTTTCCTGTGTGTTGTGTGTGGGGGTGTGTGTGGTGTGTGTGTGTGTGGTTGTGTGTGTGTGTGTGTGTGTGGGGGGTGTGGGGACCATTTTCATATTTTTAAGCAACGGGGGGGGGGGGGGGAGGGAGAGAGAGAGGAGAGAGAGAGGAGGAGGAGAGGGGGAAAAGAAGGAGAGAGAAAAAAATTTAAAAAGAGGGGGAGAGAGGAGAGAGAGGAGGGAGAGAGAGAGGGGAAAAGAGGAGGAGAGAGAGAGAGAGGGAGAGAGAGAGAGAGAGAGGAGGAGAAGAGGGGGAGAGGAGAGAGAGAGAGGGAGAAGGGGAGAGAGGGGGAAGAGGAGAGAGGAGAAGAAGAGAGAGAAGAAAGAAAAGAGGGGGACGAGAGAGAGAGAGAGAGAGAGAGGAGAGAGAGAGAGAGGGGAGAGAGAGGGGAGAGAGAGAGAGAGAGAGGAGAGAGAAAAGGAGAGAGAGAGAGAGGGGGGGAGGGAAAGGGGAGAGAGAGAGAGGAGAGAGAGAGAGAGAGAGAGAGAGAGAGAGAGGGAGGAGAGAGGAGGAGAGAGAGAGAGAGAGAGAGAGAGAGAGAGGGGGAGAGAGAGGAGAGAGGGGAGAGAGAGAGAGAGAGAGAGAGGGGAGAGAGAGAGAGAGAGAGGAGAGAGAGAGAGAGAGAGAGAGGAGATACCTAAAAAAAAAACAAAAGAAAAAAAAAAAAAAGTCCTAAATAACTTTTTTAATGGGCCTCACCTTTAAACCCTAGTGGGTCCCGGGAACACTTTTTTTTTGCTGAAAAACTTAATTTTACTTTCCTGTTTGAAAATTAGTCTATCTTTTTAACGAGGCATAAATTCTACTCTATCTTAAGGTCTCATGCTTAAAATTATGCCTATATTTACCTGATAATAGGGTCAACTATGATAAAATACAACTGAAATTTAGAAGCACCGTAATTTTCCCTTCTCCTGGCATCAAATATCAGTCAGTAAGCAGCAAGGGGTCAGGATTTTTCACGTTGTTACAAAATAGAGCAGACTTGGAGAGGCTACGCGCAAATCTACATCCCGACAAGGCTCCTATCTGTGGGTTTTCCTGGCTCCTTTTTTTATCACAGCGAGGAGGGGGACAACATTGAGCTATAATAAGATAAGCTATACTATATAATACCACCTAGGGGGACAGAGCGACGTGCTACTGTGGCCTGGACAGAGAGGGGAGGGTATGCTAGGCTTGTACTAAGTTGTGCTATGTAGGAGTTAAGCCTGCATTGTTTTATAACTTTAATCCTTAGTGGGAAGGGTGGACAGCCTCATATTAAAGGACATAGACTAAGAGGAGGACTGGGAGACAAGGTTACCACTGCGGACACAGAGAGATAGTTAGCATTTTGTTAATTTCATGAGATTGACAATGGTTAGAGGTGATCAAAATGACTAGAATTTAAGAGTTTGATAATGGTTCAAAGATAAAAATGACTTAGAAATAGAGTTTAAGAGTTTGCTAACGGTTAAAGGAGATAAAACTGGCTTTGAAATAGAGTATGAGAATTTGTTAATGGTTAAATGAGATATAAATGACTTTGAAATGGAGTTTAAGACTTTGATAATGGTTAAGAGATAATAATTAC
>JACEEZ010019228.1:560000-632500 GCA_016584305.1 Chionoecetes opilio | reverse complement strand
GTGCACGGGGCAAGGGAATTGAAAATAGAGAAATAAATAAAAAGTATTGCCCAAGCAGTAAAAAGCCTGGGTTGGAGTTAAAGGTGAAAGACACATCTGGCCAACGAAATCCAAACTGCAATGCCAACTTAACACCTTTATATTTTTTCAAACTTTTACTTGTTTTTCTCTCTCTCTTTTCCTTGACTTTAATTCTCTCTCTTTTTCTTGACTTTAATTCTCTTTTTCTTGACTTTTCTCTTTTTTTTTTTTCTTTTTTTTGACTTTTCTCTTTTTTTTTTCTTGACTTTTCTCTTTTTTTTTATTTTTCCTTGACTTTCTCTTTCTTTTACTTTTTTCTCTTTTTCTTGACTTTTTCTCTTACTTTTTTCTCTTCTTTTTCTTTTTTTTCTCTTTTCCTTGACTTTCTCTATTACTTTTTTCTCTTTTTCTTGACTTTCTTTTTATTTTACTTTTCTCTTTTCCTTGTACTTTCTCTCTCTTTTCCTTGTACTTTTTCTCTCTTTTCCTTGTCCTTTCTCTCTCTTTTCCTTGTCCTTTCTCTCTTTTCCTTCCTTTCTCTCTTTCCTTGTCCTTTTTCTTTTCCTTGTCCTTCTCTCTTTTCCTTTCCTTTTTCTCTCTTTTCCTTGTCCTTTCTCTTTTTCCTTGTCCTTTCTCTTTTTCCTTGCCTTCCTCTCTTTTCCTTGTCCTTTCTCTCTTTTCTTGTCCTTTTCTTCTCTTTTCCTTGTCCTTTCTCTCTCTTTTCCTTGTCCTTTCTCTCTCTTTTCCTTGCCTTTTTCTCTTTTCTTGCTTCTCTCTTTCTTTCTTTTCTCTTTTCCTTGTCTTTCTCTCTTTTCCTTCCTCTTTCTTCCTTTTCCTTTTTCTCTCTTTTTCTTGTCCTTTTCTCTCTTTTCCTTGTCCTTTCTCTCTCTTTTCCTTGCTTCTCTCTTTTCTTGTTTTCTCTTTTCCTTGTCCTTCTCTTTCTTTTCCTTGTCCTTTCTCTCTTTTCCTTGTCCTTTCTCTTTTTTTCCTTTCCTCTTTTCTCTTTTCCTTGTCCTTTCTCTCTCTTTTCCTTGTCCTTCTCTCTCTTTTCCTTGTCTTCTTTTCTTTCTCTCTCTTTTCCTTGTCCTTTCTCTCTTTTCCTTGTCCTTCCTTTTTCCGTCTTTTCTCTCTTTCCTTGTCCTTCTCTCTTTCCTTGTCCTTTCTCTCTTTTCCTTGTCCTTTCTCTCTTTTCCTTGTCCTTTCTCTCTCTTTTCCTTGTCCTTTTCTCTCTTTTCCTTGTCCTTTCTCTCTCTTTTCCTTGTCCTTTCTCTCTTTTCCTGTCCTTTCTCTCTTTCCTTGTCCTTTCTCTCTCTTTTCCTTGTCCTTTCTCTCTTTCTCCTTTTCTCTTTTCCTCTCTCTTTTCCTTGTCCTTTCTCTCTTTTCCTTGTCCTTTCTCTCTTTTCCTTGTCCTTTCTTCTTCTTCCTTTTCTCTTTGTCCTTTCTCTCTCTTTTCCTTGTCCTTTCTCTCTCTTTTCCTTGTCCTTTCTCTCTTTTCCTTGTCCTTTTTCTCTTTCCTTTTTCCTTTCCTCTTTTTCCTTGTCCTTTCTTCTCTTTTCCTTGTCCTTTCTCTCTCTTTTCCTTGTCCTTTCTCTCTTTTCCTTGTCCTTTCTCTCTTTTCCTTGTCCTTTCTTCTCTTTTCCTTGTCCTTTCTCTTCTTTTCCTTGTCCTTTCTCTCTCTTTTCCTTGTCCTTTCTCTCTCTTTCCTTGTCCTTTTTCTCTCTTTTCCTTGTCCTTTCTTCTCTTTTCCTTGCCTTTCTCTCTTTTCCTTGTCCTTTCTTCTCTTTTCCTTGTCCTTTCTCTCTCTTCCTTGTCCTTTCCTTCTCTCCTTTTCCTTGTCCTTTCTCTCTCTTTTCCTTGACCTTTCTCTTTTCCTTGACCTTTCTCTCTCTTTTCCTTGTCCTTTCTCTCTTTTCCTTGACCTTTCTCTCTCTTTTCCTTGTCCTTTCTCTCTCTTTTCCTTGTCCTTTCTTTCTCTTTCCTTGTCCTTTCTCTCTTTTCCTTGTTTTCTTTTCTCTCTCTTTTCCTTTTTTGTTCCTTTTTTCTCTCTTTTCCTTTCACTTTCTTTTTTCCTTGTCCTTTCTCTCTCTTTCCTTGACTTTTCTCTCTTTTCCTTGCCTTTCTTTCTCTTTTCCTTGACCTTCTCTCTTTTCCTTCCTTTCTTCTCTTTCCTTGTCCTTTCTCTCTTTTCCCTTGTCCTTTCTCTCTTTTCCTTGTCCTTTCTCTCTCTTTCCTTGTCCTTTCTCTCCTTCTTTCCTTGCTCCTTTTCTTTTTTTCCTTTCCTTTGCCTCTTTTCCTTTCCTTTCTCTCTCTTTTCCTTGACTTTTCTCTTTTCCTTTTTCCTTTCCTTTTCCTATGACTTATTCTATTATTTTTTCTCTTCTTTTTTCGCCCAATTCTTTTTCACCATTATTTCTCTCTCTTTTCCTTGCCTTTCTCTTCTTTCTTTCTCTCTTTCCTTGTCCTTCTCTTTTTCCTTACCTCTCTCTTTTCCTGTCCTTTCTCTCTCTCTTTCCTTTCTTGCTTCTTTTCCTTCTTTCTCTCTTTTCTTGCACTTTCTCTTTTCTGACCTTTCTCTTTCCGCCTTTCCCTTATCCTTGACTTTCTCTTTCTCTTTCCTTTTTCATCTTTTGACCTTCTTTTTCTTGACCTTTCTCTCTCCTCCTTTCTATTGACTTTCTTTCCTCTTTATATATTTTTTCTCTATCTCTCTTTTCCTTGACCTTTCTCTCTCTCTCTCTTTCTTTGACTTTCTTTCCTCTTTCTATTTTATTTTCTCTCTTTTTTCCTTTTTCCTTTCCTTTCCCCCTGACTTGACCACTATACATTATTCTTCTCTCTCTTTTACGTCCAATCTCGCTGGCGTTAACAGAATTACCGCCGCGGTGAGTGAGTGTAAACATCGAGGTGGCGGGCTGAAGGGGCCGGGTAAACCACATGTGGGATTGATGTAAACTTGCTCAAGGAGGGGGAAGCTATATTGGGCCCAGGGGGGAAGGAAAGGGAGATGGAAGCTGTAAACAAAGATCTAAGATGGTATGACATGAGGTGCTAATCATCCCTGTTGTTGCTGTGAAAAAATCCTGCCTGTGCCATAAAGCTTTAATTAATCAATCTTCAAGCCAACTGTAACCGAGTGTAACTGAGATTAATAACTGGTTAAATAAAAATATATAAATCAAATAAAAAGGGACAAGGCCAACCAGTAGAACGCTTCATTGAAAAGCCTATAGGTTCCCACACACACACACAAACATACACACACACACACACACACACAAACATACACACACACACACACACACACAACACACACACACAAACACACACACACTAAGAACACAGAAAAAGGTGAAGCTACAAAGAGTACCATAGACTCAGTGGAAAAGTTCCTGTATCTTCCTGTTCCACACTACATAGGAAATATACACACACCACAACAGCACGTACACATCACACACACACACACACACACACACACTATGACTTCTATGAGAAAGGTGATAGCAGCAAAAATGTATTCTCATTCATGGAAAGCTTGATTCTAATATACTAACAGGACCACACAGTATAGCACAGTCCGTATGCTACATACTAGGTCTACTACTTATACTACTCTACTATACTACTACTACTTCTACTACTACTTCTACTTTACTATACTTCTACTACTATTACTTACATTACTACTACTATTACTATACTACTATCTACTACTACTACTACTTCTACTATAACTACTTACTACTACTACTATTACTACTACTACTTCTACTACATACTACTACTACTACTACTACTTACTACTATATACATACTACTTCTATACTACTCTACTTACTATACTACTCTATACTACTTCTACTACTACTTCTACTACTATATACTACTACTTCATACTACTTCTTACTACTATTACTACTACTTACTATACACTTCTACTACTATTACTACTACTACTTCTATACTACTACTACTACTACTACTACTACTACTACTACTACTATACAATATCATGAGGGAGGAGAGGGGCTGCACACTCACATGGAGGCGCTGCAGGAGGCTCGGGTCCGTAGTGGAGTGGCCGCTGGGTTTGGCCGCCTTCCAGAACTGTTTTTGGGCCGAGTAGCGATTGCTGGGCCAGATGCAGAACAGGCAGTCTGGGGAGGCAAACGTGATAATAATAAATAATAATAATAATTCTATTCTATTTAATTATTATAGCACAAATTTCCACCTGAATAGAGACAGACATACATACCTCTGAATTTCTTGGGAGGGTTGGTGAGGTCGCCTGCATCTGGGCTCACCACACACCGGTCATCCACCAGCCTGTGCAGGGGAGGGAGGAAGAACATAAGAACATAAGAAAATAAGGAAGCTACAAGAGGCCGCGAGATTTACACATGGTAGTTCCTGTTACTTAACACTACCTACTTCCACCTTTCATCCCCATCCATGAATTTATTTAACCTTCTTTTAAAGCTCCCTTATGACTCAGCACTAACTACCTGTTTACTGAGTCCATTCCAAACATTTACCACCCTATTTGTGAACCAGTTTTTCCCTTTTTTTTTTTTTAATGGACGCTAGGAAGGAAAGGAAGGCACAGGCATTAATAAGGGTGTAGCATTAGTCACTTCAACCCAGGATAATATATGGAGGAGGGAGGCACAGGGATTAATAAGGGTGTAGCATTAGTCACTTCAACCCAGGATAATATATAGAGGAAAATTAATATAGTAATAGAGTAGAATAGATAGATAGATAGAGATAGATGGTATATAGTACAGATAGAATAGAGTAAATATAGTGATAGAGTAGAAATAGATGAAGGATAGAGATAGAATGAGAAATATAGGAAAGTATAGAAATGATAGAGTGAAATATTGTATACAGTGATAGAGTAGAATAGATAGATAGATAGAGATAGATGGAATAGAGTACAGATAGAATAAGAGTAAATACAGTGATAGAGTAGAATAGATAGATAGATAGAGATAGATGGAATATAGTAGATGTAGAATAGAGTAAAATATAGTTAATAAATGTAAAATAGAGTATATAGCCTTGAATAGCGTACTGCATATCAATTATCAGGCATTTAAACATGATATTACTGACGTTTACATGATGTAGTCATAAAATGTTCGATAATGATAATAATAATAAATGATTAGTATTTGGGTAAGCATAGAGGAAAACAATCATATATCATACATAAAAGGATAAATTAATTTAAGTAATGCAAATAAAAGAATATATACATGTGGGCAATATATTATTACACTGGGAAGGCAAGGAGAAACATACTATATACAGTAGCACTTAAAAGAGAGGAAAATAATTAATAATGGGTGAAAAGAAAGAATAAAAAAGTATAAAATTGGTGGAAAGAAAGAAAAGTCATAATTAATTGGTGAAAAGAAAGAAAAAGTATTAAAATTGGTGGAAAAGGTGACAAATTATAAAATTGGTGGAAAAGAAAAGAAAAAGTATAAAATTGGTGGAAAAGAAAAAAGTATAAATTGTGAAAAGGGAAAAGTATAAAATTGGTGGAAAAAGAAAGAAAAGTATAAAATGGGTGGAAAAGAGAAAGAAAAAAGTATAAAATTGGTGGAAAAGAAAGAAAAGTATAAAATTGGTGGAAAAGAAAGAAAAAAGTATAAAATTGGTGGAAAAGAAAGAAAAGTATAAATGGGAAAAGAAAGAAAAGTATAAAATTGGTGGAAAAGAAAGAAAAGTATAAAATGGTGGAAAGAAAGAAAAAAGTATAAAATTGGTGGAAAAGAAAGAAAAGTATAAAATTGGTGGAAAAGAAAGAAAAGTATAAAATTGGTGGAAAAGAAAGAAAAAAGTATAAAATTGGTGGAAAAGAAAGAAAAGTATAAAATTGGTGGAAAAGAAAGAAAAAAGTATAAAATTGGTGGAAAAGAAAGAAAAGTATAAAATTGGTGGAAAAGAAAGAAAAGTATAAAATTGGTGGAAAAGAAAGAAAAGTATAAAATTGGTGGAAAAGAAAGAAAAGTATAAAATTGGTGGAAAAGAAAGAAAAAAGTATAAAATTGGTGGAAAAGAAAGGAAAGTATAAAATTGGTGGAAAAGAAAGAAAAAAGTATAAAATTGGTGGAAAAGAAAGAGAAAAGTATAAAATTGGTGGAAAAGAAAGAAAAGTATAAAATTGGTGGAAAAGAAAGAAAAGTATAAAATTGGTGGAAAAGAAAGAAAAGAGTATAAAATTGGTGGAAAAGAAAGAAAAAAAGTATAAAATTGGTGGAAAAGAAAGAAAAAAGTATAAAATTGGTGGAAAAGAAAGAAAAAAGTATAAAATTGGTGGAAAAGAAAGAAAAGTATAAAATTGGTGGAAAAGAAAGAAAAGTATAAAATTGGTGGAAAAGAAAGAAAGTATAAAATTGGTGAAAGAAGAAAGTATAAAATTGGTGGAAAAGAAGAAGAAAAGTATAAAATTGGTGGAAAAGAAAGAAAAAAAGTATAAAATTGGTGGAAAAGAAAGAAAAAAAGTATAAAATTGGTGGAAAAGAAAGAAAAAAAGTATAAAATTGGTGGAAAAGAGAAAGAAAAAAGTATAAAATTGGTGGAAAAGAAAGAAAAAAGTATAAAATTGGTGGAAAAGAAAGAAAAAAAGTATAAAATTGGTGGAAAAGAAAGAAAAAAGTATAAAATTGGTGGAAAAGAAAAGAAAAAAAGTATAAAATTGGTGGAAAAGAAAGAAAAAAAGTATAAAATTGGTGGAAAAGAAAGAAAAAGTATAAAATTGGTGGAAAAGAAAGAAAAAAAGTATAAAATTGGTGGAAAAGAAAGAAAAAAAGTATAAAATTGGTGGAAAAGAAAGAAAAAAAGTATAAAATTGGTGGAAAAGAGAAAGAAAAAAGTATAAAATTGGTGGAAAAGAAAGAAAAAAGTATAAAATTGGTGGAAAAGAAAGAAAAAAAGTATAAAATTGGTGGAAAAGAAAAAAGTATAAAATTGGTGGAAAAGAAAGAAAAAAAGTATAAAATTGGTGGAAAAGAAAGAAAAAAGTATAAAATTGGTGGAAAAGAAAGAAAAAAAGTATAAAATTGGTGGAAAAGAAAGAAAAGTATAAAATTGGTGGAAAAGAAAGAAAAAACTATAAAATTGGTGGAAAAGAAAGAAAAGTATAAAATTGGTGGAAAAGAAAGAAAAGTATAAAATTGGTGGAAAAGAAAGAGAAAAAGTTTAAAATTGATGGAAAAGAAAGAAAAAGTTTAAAATTGGTGGAAAAGAAAGAAAAAAAATACACCTCCCGTGTTGCATTCCTCTCACTCTCACATCCCTTGCACTCACACACTCTAACACTGTCTCACCTTTTAACCCCTTGAGGCCCAGAACATAATTACCTCCGCCAACGAAGTTGGAGGGGTTATGTTTTCACCCCGATCTGTCTGTCTGTCTGTCTGTCTGTTTGTTAGTGTATAGGATTTCTCGAAAAGTTACCAATAGATTTTGACCAAACTCAGTATACCAAGTCTATTTGGTATAGGTAAGGAAGAACTGATTTAATTTTGGATGAAATCTATTGACAACTGTTGCCATGGCAACCAATTGATTAAATATTCGGCCGGAGGTATGCGCTCTACTGAGTGCCCCCCCCCCCTAGTTTCCATTGTAATTTGGTTACCATTAGACTATTTTTTAGTGAATATAAGCAATATTTTATAGATATGACCTGTTTAGTATCCTTGTCCACTAGCTAATTTGGTATATTAAGTGACTTCTCGTAATTTTATGGCTCGACAACATACAATTTTTATAGCCACTTAAGAAAGATCTGGGTGTCCTTGGGTTAATAGGAACACACTATGATACTATACACTTAATATCAGGCCACTTATGTATAACGAAAAAAAATAGTAAAAAAATTAGGTCCATAATTCTTTGATAATAACAATGAATAGTATAAACCTTAAGAAATGTCACCCTCTGAACCGGCATATCTTGTAGTTACTTAATGAGTTACTTGAGACGTCTCTGTGATGTGAGAAGCAAGGAGGGTGAAAGTAATGAAAGTGTGTGGTATATATAACAGGTTTGGTGTGTCAGGTAAAGGTGCAGGAATGAAATGTGGGGTGGTTCCGAGGGTACAGCACAGCACTTGAGAATGGGGAGAAAAAAACCACCAAAGCATTGAATAAAAACCCTGCTAACGAGTACAATGCTATAAGAACACCCACGAAGTTGTTTCACCGAACCCCATTGATTTTGACAGCACTACTTGTATGTCAAATTTCAGCTCAATCCGACAATATTTAGGAGTAGTTATTCACTTTTTGGCTTAAACTTGGTTCCACTCCCCTTGCGGGAATGGGTCTTATGGTAAGTAGCAGCTCGCTTCGCTCGCTGCCAATAATGTTCTTATGACTCAGATGTAGCTATCAGGCAGGTGGTTGTGTGCAGCAGAGTCTGAGAACTGTTCAGACATGTTAGGGTACAAAAAAGAAGGCGGTAGGCATAGCTATAGAAGAGGTAGGAGGTAAAAAGGAGTTAGAAAAGTGTGGTTTTAGGTGAGGGATGGAAGTATAAATAGTGAAATGGATGTTGATGTGAATACCTAAATGGGTGATGTGACTACCTAGTGTATGTGAAGGATAGAATAAAATAACACTTGTGGGGAGTTGAAAAGGTAAGCTTTAGAGGCAAGGCGAGGGTAATGTGACACCTGACGTTTAACCCTACAGCCCCCTCCCCCCCCCTCAATACTCTCTGGGGCAGCAAGGTAGCTCAGTGCACAGGTGTCTCGTTACACCTGCCTCCCCAACACCTGCATAACACACTTAGTTATGCTAGTTAGGTATATAAATTGATAAATGGTTTGATAGATGGGGATAGAAAACACCTGCTATTGGGGAGAAGAAAAAGCTGGATATTTTAAGGAAATCTAAGAAAAATAGAAGTCTGGAAGATGTTTGAATGACGTGGGAAAAGTAGAATGGAAGGACAGGTGTCTGGAATGGACTAGAAGAGGTGATCGAGGCAAGAATGATGCATAAATTCAAGGACAAGCTGTTTTGACATAGATACTAGAAGAGGTGATCGAGGCAAGAATGATGCATAAATTCAAGGACAAGCTGTTTTGACATAGATACTAGAAGAGGTGATCGAGGCAAGAATGATGCATAAATTCAAGGACAAGCT
This sequence comes from Chionoecetes opilio, assembly GCA_016584305.1. Lineage (NCBI taxonomy): Eukaryota > Metazoa > Arthropoda > Malacostraca > Decapoda > Majidae > Chionoecetes > Chionoecetes opilio. The sequence continues at coordinate 623,308 of JACEEZ010019228.1, read as the reverse complement.
GTTTTGACATAGATACGGAGACAGGACCCTACGAGTATAGCCTAAGTAATTATTTTCACTTTCTCAAGTCAGAAATATCTAAATCTTAACATGTTCTATCACATTTCAATACAAATCCATATACTATTATTTTTCTAAGTTATTCAAATCGACTATAGCTTTAATTTCTAAGTTATTCAAATCCACTATAGCTTTAATTTATAAGTTATTCAAATCGACTATAGCTTTAATTTATAAGTTATTCAAATCGACTATAGCTTTAATTTCTGAGTTATTCAAATCGACTATAGCTTTAATTTCTAAGTTATTCAAATCGACTATAGCTTTAATTATAACCTTATCTATTACATTTTTTTTACAGTCTGGGCAAGTGTATGCCGCTGCCTGTTCCCTGCAGCTCCCTCCAGGGTGACCAAGGCTGAAGTCTCTGTCTGCACCTGTCCATGCCCCTCATCCCCACACACCCTCCAACACTGTCTTCCTGGTCAGTGGCAGGTTGTCCTTCCACCCTTCAAACACCTGTCCATGCCCCTCATCCCCACACACCCTCCAACACTGTCTTCCTGGTCAGTGGCAGGTTGTCCTTCCACCCTTCAAACACCTGTCCATGCCCCTCATCCCCCCACCCTCCAACACTGTCTTCCTGGTCAGTGGCAGGTTGTCCTTCCACCCTTCAAACACCTGTCCATGCCCCTCATCCCACACACCCTCCAACACTGTCTTCCTGGTCAGTGGCAGGTTGTCCTTCCACCCTTCAAACACCTGTCCATGCCCCTCATCCCCACACACCCTCCAACACTGTCTTCCTGGTCAGTGGCAGGTTGTCCTTCCACCATTCAAACACCTGTCCATGCCCCTCATCCCCCCACACCCTCCAACACTGTCTTCCTGGTCAGTGGCAGGTTGTCCTTCCACCCTTCAAACACCTGTCCATGCCCCTCATCCCCCCACACCCTCCAACACTGTCTTCCTGGTCAGTGGCAGGTTGTCCTTCCACCCTTCAAACACCTGTCCATGCCCCTCATCCCCACACACCCTCCAACACTGTCTTCCTGGTCAGTGGCAGGTTGTCCTCCCACCCTTCAAACACCTGTCCATGCCCCTCATCCCCACACACCCTCCAACACTGTCTTCCTGGTCAGTGGCAGGTTGTCCTTCCACCCTTCAAACACCTGTCCATGCCCCTCATCCCCACACACACCTCCAACACTGTCTTCCTGGTCAGTGGCAGGTTGTCCTTCCACCCTTCAAACACCTGTCCATGCACCTCATCCCCCCACACCCTCCAACACTGTCTTCCTGGTCAGTGGCAGGTTGTCCTTCCACCCTTCAAACACCTGTCCATGCCCCTCATCCCCACACACCCTCCAACACTGTCTTCCTGGTCAGTGGCAGGTTGTCCTTCCACCCTTCAAACACCTGTCCATGCCCCTCATCCCCCCACACCCTCCAACACTGTCTTCCTGGTCAGTGGCAGGTTGTCCTTCCACCCTTCAAACACCTGTCCATGCCCCTCATCCCCACACACCCTCCAACACTGTCTTCCTGGTCAGTGGCAGGTTGTCCTCCCACCCTTCAAACACCTGTCCATGCCCCTCATCCCCACACACCCTCCAACACTGTCTTCCTGGTCAGTGGCAGGTTGTCCTCCCACCCTTCAAACACCTGTCCATGCCCCTCATCCCCCCACACCCTCCAACACTGTCTTCCTGGTCAGTGGCAGGTTGTCCTTCCACCCTTCAAACACCTGTCCATGCCCCTCATCCCCCCACACCCTCCAACACTGTCTTCCTGGTCAGTGGCAGGTTGTCCTTCCACCCTTCAAACACCTGTCCATGCACCTCATCCCCACACACCCTCCAACACTGTCTTCCTGGTCAGTGGCAGGTTGTCCTTCCACCCTTCAAACACCTGTCCATGCCCCTCATCCCCCCACACCCTCCAACACTGTCTTCCTGGTCAGTGGCAGGTTGTCCTCCCACCCTTCAAACACCTGTCCATGCCCCTCATCCCCCACACCCTCCAACACTGTCTTCCTGGTCAGTGGCAGGTTGTCCTTCCACCCTTCAAAACACCTGTCCATGCACCTCATCCCCACACACCCTCCAACACTGTCTTCCTGGTCAGTGGCAGGTTGTCCTTCCACCCTTCAAACACCTGTCCATGCCCCTCATCCCCCCACACCCTCCAACACTGTCTTCCTGGTCAGTGGCAGGTTGTCCTTCCACCCTTCAAACACCTGTCCATGCCCCTCATCCCCACACACCCTCCAACACTGTCTTCCTGGTCAGTGGCAGGTTGTCCTTCCACCCTTCAAACACCTGTCCATGCCCCTCATCCCCCCACACCCTCCAACACTGTCTTCCTGGTCAGTGGCAGGTTGTCCTTCCACCCTTCAAACACCTGTCCATGCCCCTCATCCCCACACACCCTCCAACACTGTCTTCCTGGTCAGTGGCAGGTTGTCCTTCCACCCTTCAAACACCTGTCCATGCCCCTCATCCCCCACACCCTCCAACACTGTCATCCTGGTCAGTGGCAGGTTGTCCTTCCACCCTTCAAACACCTGTCCATGCCCCTCATCCCCCCAACACCCTCCAACACTGTCTTCCTGGTCAGTGGCAGGTTGTCCTTCCACCCTTCAAACACCTGTCCATGCCCCTCATTCCCCACACCCTCCAACACTGTCTTCCTGGTCAGTGGCAGGTTGTCCTTCCACCCTTCAAACCTGTCCATGCCCCTCATCCCCCCACACCCTCCAACACTGTCTTCCTGGTCAGTGGCAGGTTGTCCTTCCACCCTTCAAACACCTGTCCATGCCCCTCATCCCCCCACACCCTCCAACACTGTCTTCCTGGTCAGTGGCAGGTTGTCCTTCCACCCTTCAAACACCTGTCCATGCCCCTCATCCCCCACACCCTCCAACACTGTCTTCCTGGTCAGTGGCAGGTTGTCCTTCCACCCTTCAAACACCTGTCCATGCACCTCATCCCCCCACACCCTCCAACACTGTCTTCCTGGTCAGTGGCAGGTTGTCCTTCCACCCTTCAAACACCTGTCCATGCCCCTCATCCCCCCACACCCTCCAACACTGTCTTCCTGGTCAGTGGCAGGTTGTCCTTCCACCCTTCAAACACCTGTCCATGCCCCTCATCCCCACACACCCTCCAACACTGTCTTCCTGGTCAGTGGCAGGTTGTCCTCCCACCCTTCAAACACCTGTCCATGCCCCTCATCCCCACACACCCTCCAACACTGTCTTCCTGGTCAGTGGCAGGTTGTCCTTCCACCCTTCAAACACCTGTCCATGCCCCTCATCCCCACACACCCTCCAACACTGTCTTCCTGGTCAGTGGCAGGTTGTCCTTCCACCCTTCAAACACCTGTCCATGCCCCTCATCCCCACACACCCTCCAACACTGTCTTCCTGGTCAGTGGCAGGTTGTCCTTCCACCCTTCAAACACCTGTCCATGCCTCTCATCCCCACACACCCTCCAACACTGTCTTCCTGGTCAGTGGCAGGTTGTCCTTCCACCCTTCAAACACCTGTCCATGCACCTCAAGTCTTACCTCTTGCAGTCCTTTCACTCTGACATCTCACCTCACACTCACACACTCCAACATTCTATCCTGCCATTTAACAAGGGATCATCCTCTCACACTCCCAGTATTTAATATACACTTACACAGCCTTGTCACTCTCATTCATCCTACTTCACTCCGCACAACACCCTGTGTATGTATATATGTGTTAACACTCACCCCAGGGTGCTGATGAAGCCCGACACGCTGCCCTCGGCATACAGGGACACATGGTCCCCCATGTGCAGGAAGGAGGCGGAGCCCTCGGGTCCCATCCTGACAGGCGAATCACTCTAACAGTTTCTATAACACTTTGGGTCATGCAGTGGACATGACTGGACACATCATTGGCCTGGCGTGACACCAGGCACTCTTTTTCGCCACACAATACGTTGTTCAACACTACATTGTCACAAGGCCAGTGCTGCCCTGTCAATTTCACACTCCAACACTGAAACAACAAGGCATATTGTCAGGCGGTGGCCGAGTGGTTAGCGTTTAAATGTAGTGACCTCGAAAGATCCCAGAGTTTGAGTCCAGCCAACTCTCGCTTCCATCTTAGAGCGGCCAAAACTACCCCCATGCTGCCCATCAACCCTTCCTCCGACAGGAAGTGCATCAGAGGACACAGAAGGGCGGCATGACTCTAATCATCACAGATGTCACCACAAGTATCCTGCCTGTGCCACCACGGGCGAGGGCCAACCATCACAGCCCTCTCAAATGAAAACCTACACGGCCAACCACTACAGCCCTCAAAGAAATAAAACCCTACAGGCGCTATAGGCTCAAAAGTAAAATAGAAATAGATATAATCTTTATAAAAATATCAGCAAACAACAATTCTATCCCTGTACTACAAGTCATCCCGGCAGACTGGTGACCCTGGCCTGGCCTGCCTCTTGGGAGGAACTGACAGGTAACACCCCTGCAGTTACTAGAGTCAGTCCTTCTCTCTCAGCCAACACCACACTGACACCCTCACTGACAAGCTGTCACCATACACCACCCAAGACCTTAACCTCTTGAGGCCCAAACCGTAATATTCATTGTAATTTGACTACCATTAGACGATTTTAATGAATATAAACAAAATTGTATAGATATGACCTGTTTAGTATCCTTATCCACTAGCTTATTTGGCATATTAAGTAACTTTTCGTAATTTTATGGCTAACAACAGACAATTTTATATGGCAAAGGAAAGATCTGGGCGTGAAGGGGTTAATGCTTTACAACAGAAAACTGATCTTCAGGATAACTTTGATTTCCATGATAAACTATACTTTCTATTGGCATAAATACACTTCCAGTAACTGATAGCAATGTACTAAGGCTGCTTTGACACAATTCATGATAAAGTATACTGTAATGTCACTGTTTTTGTGTGTATAATATAAAGGTTTCTAGTAATGTTGGTGTCATTCTAATCTTTCCTCGGGAGTCATGAAAGATGCGGGAACATCTGTTGAACGTTGACATGCAAAGATATATTTTGGGTAATAGACATGATTAAATGCTTTAAAATCTGTTAATTCATGTTGCCTGCCACAAAAATGATAAGCAGTGAAACGATGATACATTTTTGAGAAAAGATTAAGAAGAACTTACAGGATATATAGTGCAGGATACTTACACTTATTTATAGACCTTACAGGATATACATCCCCATTATACAAATAGACATAAACCCCATTGTTTTCTTTCACTAAAATGTCTTTAGTGCCGGTCCCTCACTTTGTAAGAAACCAGCAATTTTACCGAAAAGCAATTACTTTATTATAAAAAAAGACATTCAAATCCATCAAAAAAAGAACTGTTTCGCCATAAAAATTGCCGGATGCCAAGAACCAGAAACTTAACGAGATGTAGCGATGAAAATATTGTGTAGAGTGCGAAAACCTGATCCTCACATTAAGCCGCGGTCACACGACAGCTTTTTTTGAGAATATTTAGCCGGCAATATTCAGCTGAAGCAATTAATTGCCGTGTTTTGGTCACACAGACTTTCACAGAGGTAGCCGAGTTTTAATGGCAATTTCGGCTTCTTAAGCCGTATCTGAAGAAGCGTCTTTGGAAAAATAGGGATAAATAGGGAGAAACTGGTTCACAAATAGGGTGGTGAATGATTGAAATGGATTCTTGTGTATGGAAGCGCGTCAGTGATCAACAATAAGTTGGTACAGTTCAGTATCCCCTAAAAAGGTAGACAGCCAACAAAGAAAATAGAAAACCATCCCTAACTCATGAACATTTTCCAAAGTGTATTATATCCTTCAAAATGTTTAAAAAAATGTACAAGACTTCACAATTCGTATTGTAATCGGTTCTTGCCACTATGTAGGTGTTTATTTTAGCTTCTGTATATTGAATTAGAGCGTGCATTAAAAATGAATGTCAAATAATATCCGTTGGTGGAAGGAATTTCAGCAATTTGCTTGCCGAGAAAGACAGACATGTTGGTCTTCAAAAAACAGGGCAATTTTAGCCGAGTTTGGGCCGCGTTTGTGTTGCCGGCTGAATATTGCCAGAAAAGTTACTAGTGTGACCGTTGGTTTGGCTTTAACCCCTTGAGGCCCAGAACATAATTTCTATTGTAATTTGGGTACCATTAGACAATTTTAATGAATACGTATAAGCAATATTTTACAGATATGACCAGTTTAGTATCTTTATCCACTAGCTAATTTGGTACATTAAGATATTTTTCGTAATTTTATGGCTAACAACAGATCATTTTATGTAGCAAAAGTAAAGATCTGGGCGTGAAGGGGTTAAGACTGAGACAAGTGGGAAAAAAAATAATAATCAAGGCTAAAATTACAGGTTAAATTAGGTTGAAGGTAGATAGTTAGTTAAAGTTAGAATAATTAGAAGGTTGAAGTTAGCTAGGTTTAGGTAGATAAAGTTGAGGCAATGGATAAAGATAGTTGAAAGCGCATCATCAACCGTCTAACCTCATACCACATTATGGGAAAATCTGAGGTTCGTTAATCAGACATATGATGATGATGATGAGTTAGCTCAACCTCTACCTAACTGAACCTATCCTAACCTAAGCTAGAATCACAGCCTTAATCACACTTGTCAAAAACACCTGCAGTGCAAAAATCATGAATTACCCCAAAACAAAAAGAAACTACCGAATTGACCCTTTGAACCAATGAACTTTGATTTGAATCGATGATACATACTTTGACCGATTAGTTTCTTTAAATGGAGGAGGAATTTATTTACATAGGATTACATAGGAATAACAGACACCAGGAGACCTATTGGTCCATAGCGAGGGTATCTGCTGAACTACATACTACTAACTATCAACTACTTGTAAGAAAACAGTTGGAAAATGATACCATGTCCCTAAAGAGGATAGGAACATGGAAGTTTCATAGTGCAGAATGATAGGATATGAAAAATACTAACTACAACTACCACTACCACTACAACTAATCGATACGGGGGACTAGGAGGAGGAGGAGGAGGAGGAGGAGGAGGAGGAGGAGGAGGAGGAGGAGGAGGAGGAGGAGGAGGATTACAAAGGAAACACAAACAGCAACAGACCGATAGGTCCTTACAAGGCTGTTTGCTTTAACTACACTACACTAACTAGATAATAAGAGAGAAAGGATAGGAAAGTAGAAGGCTCCTCCCCACTCACCCATCCCTCCAGCCGAAGCTGGCCGGAAATGAAGTGATACCATGCAGTATAGAAAAACTGCATGGAATTTGTGAGGAAAGTTGAAAGCTGTAATCTATTGCTAACTACTACTAGTTTGTGGGGGTAGGTTTAGTGCTTGATAGATGCTAAAATTCGTAATATATTTTGCCTGGCGACATTAGTGCAGTGGAAGTGACTGGCGACTTTAGTGTTATCTATGGTAGAATTTTACCCTCGGTTGGTGTTTTGGCGAGAATTCCATAAACCACCACCACCCTCCTCCTCCTCCTCCTCCTCCTCGGAGGAGGAGGAGGAGGAGGAGGAGGGGAGGGGGGTTTATGGAACTGTCGCCGATAGGAATTCTCGCCAAAACACCAACCGAGGGTAAAATTCTACCATAGATAACACTAAAGTCGCCAGTCACTTGCCACTGCATTAATGTCGCCAGGCCAAATATATTACGAATTTTAGCATCACTACACAGACTTTTATGTGCCACTGAAGACATGTAGTGTGATGTACATGATATAAACTACTGTGCATGTCTCTTCAGTAGCACATAAAAGTCTGTAGTGATGCTAAAATTCGTAATATATGGCGCCTGGCGATATTAGTGCAATGGCGAGTGACCGGCGACTATACTGTTATCTACGGCAGAGTCCTTACCCGCCCTTATTAGTGGGCTTTCTTCCTCCAGACCTTCACAGATCCTTCCAGATACCTCTAAAATGTAATAATAAAGTAGGGAGAGATTCAAAAGAAGAACAAAATGACTAACCTAACCTCAATATAACCTAACCTAACCTGGTAAAATTTTAGTTCTTTCTCGCCCTCAGGTCTCGCTAGGAGGTTATTGGCAAGGTTAAGTTAGGTTATAGTGAGGTTAGGTTAGTAATATTATTTTTGAGGGTCCAGGGCGGGGGTAATGTAGGCGGGAGGGGGGGTTGAAGGGGGCATCTCTCCCCCATTCTATAATTACGTTTTCGAGGTATCTGAAGGGATCTGTGAAGGTCTGGAGGAAAAACCCCATCTTATAAGGCCGGAAAGGACTAAGATTTTACCAAGGAGATAAATGAAGTGGAGATGACAGGAGTGGAGATGACAGGAATAATGGAGATAAGTGAACTGATGGAGATGACTGGAGTGGTGGAGATGAGTGAAGTGGAAGACGACAGGAGTAATGGAGATGAGTGAAATGGAGATGACAGGAGTATTGGAGATGAGTGAAATGGAGATAACAGGAGTAAAGGAGATGAGTGGAGTGGAGATGAGTGAAGTGGAGATGAGTGGACTGAAGATGACAGGAGTGGTGGAGATGAGTGAAGTGGAGATGAGTGGACTGAAGATGACAGGAGTGGTGGAGATGAGTGAAGGGGAGATGAGTGGACTGAAGATGACAGGAGTGGTGGAGATGAGTGAACTGAAGATGACAGGAGTGGTGGAGATGAGTGAAGTGGAGATGACAGGAGTGGAAGAAGACAGGAGTGGAAGAAGACAGGATAAAGGAGATGAGTGAAGTGGAGATGACAGGTGTGGAGATGAATGAAGTGGAGATGAGTGAAATGGAGATGACTGATTGGATTGGAGGAGAAGAAGGAGAGGAGGAAAATAATAACACAGGAGGAAATGTCTGGTGGAGATCAGAGAAAGATTCTTACGTGATTGAACATATTTTTTCACATTTCCAGTTATTTTCTCATATTCAGGTACACAAACTAACATTTCGGAACCCAAATTGACATCACACGCCACTTAGTTAACCCAAAAAGATGTTAGAATTGAAGAAAAACACACACGAATGTTTCCTAAGAGACCGTCCGACACCCTCCCTCGCCCACGGCAAAATATACACTGACATGACAGATACGGTACGGTACGAAATCACGGCACCCTGGCATTGGCACCATGTACGGTAACCTGTTGGCACCTATTTGACACTTCAACAATCCTTAATTCATCCCAAAGCCCTTATTTCACCCCCAGATTAAAAGAAAAAGGAAAAAGAAAGTTTTTTTTCTGACATCGGCATTCTCTCTCAGCCTGCTTCAGTAAAAAAAGAGCCGAAATCAGAGCGTAGTTGCAGAGACAGATATTATGGGCTATCTGTGAATATCTTTTTTGTTATGTTTAATGTTTGCAATGAGGTGCTTGCTGCCACACCTAAACAAAAATTACGGTAGCAATGTATTTGTAGTTAGTGATGGGGGTGGTTGAAACGTTTTGCCTATACAAGTAGTAGTACTAACGTAATTCCCAGCAAAAAGGATGTGTGGCGATAGCGCTATCTATCCTACCATGCACTAGTACAAAGCTACCCACTGATTTCACCTCACTTGTGGAAATTATCCACCAACCATGTGCACCCTCTCAATAATTGATAGAGTGGTGGTTTGTTTCCCCCTCCCCCCTTGTGAGGGAGGTATTGTCCGCTCATCAAAGGGAGATAATAGGGATGTATATATATATAATTATAATGGTAATGGGTTTCTATAGGTAAGATCTCAAATAATAAATATGTGTTTGTGACATAAATTTCTACAAAATGGTGCCCCGAGTGAGGAATATTGGTGCTCATGTGTAATTCAAAGTCGTCATTGTGAGGTGTAATTATGAGCCTATCACAACAGGTGGTTGAAGGAATGGAGGTGAGGTGTTTCGCGGCGTCAGGAACGTCGTCAGGGTGATTATCATACGCCAGTCAGAATATATTGCCAGTAGTTACGTAGTTAGTTGTGGTGGTTGAAATTATATACACCTGGTTATGCGTCTTGACAGACCAGCCAACGGCCCTTCCACCACTTGATACAATAATTAATTATCAACTAACAATTATTTTAGTGACATAATCTTGCATTTAATATTTTATTTGGCTTAGTTATTAACTAAATCATGGCGAAATTAGCTAAGCATTCATTATCGGCTAAATTAGCAATGCTCACACGAATATATGATAAGTGTGAGGACGCAATTAAGGCAATTCCTATTGATTATATTAATTTAAACCATTGTTATGTGAGCAATGGGATAAATATGAAGAGGCTTATACTTCCTATATGAAGTTCAATTAAGACAAGCTGGGGATAAAGAAATGATTCACCAATGTATGATCAATTATGAACAACAGTGTCAAAGATATCTCGATAAAGTAATTGAATATGAGGGATTACTGGAGTGTGCTCATATTCCATCAACAGCTAAAGCTTCTTTAACCCAAAATTTGCAAGGTATATTGAGCAGGAACCCCCCACAGGGAGATCAAAATTGTTACACCTAAGGGTAATCAGCTATATCAGCCACCCTTAGAGTTTAAAGATCCCTCGTTAGTGGGCATTTATCCCGCGCCTGTTAAAGTTACGCAAATCAAACAGCCTGTAATTAAGATTCAAACTTCTCAGCCTTCCAGTAAACCACTAAGACCTACTCAAATAAAAGATACAATCCCTAAATCCAGGGCTACTTCTAGTGAAGTACGAAGAGTAAATTGTGTCTTATGTGAGGGGGAACATACGCCCTCCACATGTAATATCTATTCAGATTGTTCCACGAGAGTTGAAAGGTTAATATGAGCCTTGGTAATTGCCTAACCTGTCTCCGTGGTAAACGTGCTTCAAATGCATGCCCTATAAGCTTAATAACTTGTAGGAAATGTAAGCAATCTATTCATAACATAGTTCTTTGTCCTAACAGTGATAATAACTCAGACCCTACACTAGTTAAAATGGCAGTCACTAACAAGAGTAGTACAGCAGCGGTTCCTACTGCCGTTTTGAAGGTGAGCCACAATGGTAATTCAGTCATTGTAAAGACAATGTTTGACAGTGGTGCACAAAGATCCTTCATAAGTAGGGAGATAGTTGAATTATTACAACTACCGATAATTAATAAAGTGAATTTAGCCATATCAGGTTTTCTTGCCAATAAAGAGGCTCAAACCTTTGACATAGTTCAACCCCTAGTCCAATTAGAAAGATATAAATGTATGGTAGCTGTTGTAGTTCATAATATTGGTATTAATTTAACTGTTAATGGACTAAAAGACACAGCTGAAATGCTGAGGGATAATGGTGTTAAACTAGTTAGTAACCTTCAAGGACGTTGATGGTCCCTTCCAATTAATAATAGGCGCTGATTATTTTGGGTGTTACCTAAGGAAGGTCATCAAAAGACATAACGTCTCTATGTTCACCAGTGCTGGTGGTAATGTAATAATGGGACCCATCCCACATATAAGTACTCACCAAGCCGAACAAGAGGAGTAGCTATTCCTAGTCATGCACAGTCCCTATTAATTACCAGAATTGGAACCACTTTCTTGCCCACACAGTGAGGTATTAGAGGAAAGTGATATTCCAGTTCATAATGAATATATTGCCACTAATGAAAATCCTAATAATAATTTGTCGCGAAGAAATACTACCCTCAAATTAAACGCAGGATTATGGTTTAAAGGCCCTACCTGGCTGAAAGAGTGTAATAATATGCTTAAACAGGTTTCCAGTCAGCCAGATATCTGTAGATATAATAAGGGAACCTGTATTGATACCAGATCCTGTAATAGACATTGAAAGGGTTTCCTTACTGAGCAAACTAATCAAGACTACTAATTTAGTCTTCAAATCTATTAAAAGGGATAGCTCTGACTCTTTGAAGTTTTGGGTCAGAACAAAACAAAAGCAGGTATTTCCTGAGGAATATCAGCTCTTAGCCTCAGCCAGCCCCCATAGTAACAAATTGACCAAATCATTAGGTCTGTACCTAGATCATGAGGGTATAATTAGGTGTCGAGGACGAAATTTGAAAGTTGGTCTTCCAAATACCACCTGCCATCCCATACTAATTCCCAAACGCCATCATCTTACTAAATTGTTGGTGGAAGAATATCATAGGAGCTCATTACATGGCGGAATGGCTACAATATTAGCCGATATCAGGAGACAATTTTGGATATATCATGGTAGACAGGCAGTCAAATATTACCTCAAATCTGTCATTAAATATAATAGATCTGAAGGTAGACTAGTCGCCTATTTAGGTCCCCTCCCCCTGAACTTCCCGCTGAGAGATTGAAGCTCCTAAAACCATAAACCATTTGAGGTCACTGTTGATGACTATACTGGGGATATAATAATTTCCGGAGATAACTCTCGCCCCAATCAAGTATATGTTTGCATATTCACTTGTACCTCTATCAGGACTATTAATTTGAAATTAGTCAAAGACCAAAGTGCCGAAACCACTGTACAAATGTTCCAGCGCTATGTGGCCTGGGGTGATGTCACTTGAAGCGGAACTTCAGTTTTCGCCGGCCCCCAGTTGTAGAAACTATCCACCAACCACCCTCTCAATAATTGATAGAGTGGTGGTTTGTTTCCCCCTCCCCCCCCTTGTGAGGGAGGTATTGTCCGCTCATCAAAGGGAGAGAATAGGGATGTATGTATATATATAATTATAATGGTAATGGGTTTCTATAGGAAAGATCTCAAATAATAAATATGTGTTTGTGACATAAATTTCTACATCACTTTTACTGAAGCTGAAAAAACATCAATCGAAAAAAAGCGAAGTCTTCTCTTATTTTCTGTCTTTTTTCTCCAGTTTCTGCAACTCGTACGAACCACGAAGCGGACAAGGATGAATAAGGCACAATAAGAACATAACAAAATAAAGAAGCTACAAGAGGCCGTGAGACCTACACGTGTTAGTTCCTGTTACTTAACACTACCTACACCCACTTTCTTCAATCAATCAATCAATCATTGGGGGCATACACCGGGGGGCGCGTCGCCTCGGCCACCCTACGACGCCACTCCCGGGGGTCGATCACTACGCGCGAGTCCCCATGCAGGCTCCTTTCCCATACCAAGCAACTCTCGACAAGAAACATCAACTTGCCCCAGCCACGAGCCTTGTGGGCGCCCCCTTGGCCTCCTCCACGCCGGATTGTCTCTTACAGATACAACCCGATGGGAAGGATCGGTTTCAGGGTAGCGTGCCACATGCCCATATAGCCGAAGTTGGCGCTGACGGACTATGCAGGTAATAGGCCTCGATTCAGTCTCACGGCGCAATCGCTGGGTTGACACGTAATCATCCCAGCGATACCCCATGATTCTTAGAAGACACTTATTACTAGGATACCTTTATAATAGAATAGCGTCAACTCGATTTATGGGCACCATCTTGCTGCCCGGGCCTCTCCGTTCACTCTAGAACCGCGGAAGTTCTCAAGGCATGACCCTGCAGTATATCGTGTTATACATGTATAAATGATATACTGTTATCTTCGGAAATGTTTGTTCTATAAGATTATCACATAAAACACAGTAAAACACATTAAATAAATGCCATTATGAGACTGAAGAAATATGCATGAACTTAAAATTCACTTAAACTCGTCGCCATTTAAAATTTTGCGAGACAGCATATAACATCGGGCATATCAATAGAAGCGGAAATTTATTAGCTTTCCATTGATATATTTCGTTTTCTGATAAATGGCTTAGCACCATGCATACATTAGCGTTAACTAAATAAATCCCTGCTCACTCTTTATGCTTTCTCTCTCTCTCTGTATATATATATATATATATATATATATATATATATATATATATATATATATATATATTATATATATATATATATACATATACATATACATATACATACATACATACATACATACATACATACATACATACATATATATATATATATATATATATAGTTGATTTTCTTGTTAGATTCATCATGAAGTTTCAGGGTGACAGAGACACTCGGTATACTTGGGGTTGTTTATGCAACGTTTCGCCAAGGCGAAGTGTATATGTATATATATATATATATATAATGTAGAAAAAGGTTTTTTGATTCTCTCATTCATATATATATATATATATATATATATATATATATATGTATATGCTGAGAGAGAGAGAGAGAGAGAGAGAGAGAGAGAGAGAGAGAGAGAGAGCGGCGCGGCAATTTATTTAGTTAACGGTAATGTATGCATGCTGCTAATTAATTTATCAGAAAACGAAATATATCAATGGAAAGCTAATAAAATTCCGCTTCTGTTGATATGCTCCATGTTATATGCTGTCTCGCAAAATGTTAAATGGCCACTTCCATTATAACTTCACGCTGTTCATAATGACCCGCCATCATTATAGACTGCGCTACCAAGGTATGTAAAACTTTCCAAGATCTCAATTTCCTCACCGCACGCATGAACAGACTGTACCGTTTCATCTAGTAAGCCTCCAAACACCTGGACCTTGGTCTTGAGCCAGGAGACCAAGTCCCAAAGGCAAAGCCTTTGGGACTTCTCATGAGACTTCTCGTGCAGCGCCTCCAGAGCCATCACCAGGACCTCCAGCGACTCAGCAAAGATTACTGCATCATCAGCAAAAACAAGATCAGTGATCTTGGTGTTGCCAAGGGATGCTCCACAATCACTTTGATCTACAACTTTGCCCAATACCCAGTCCATACAAGTGTTGAAAAGTGATGGGACAAGGACGCACCATTGCCTTACTCCTGTATTAACAGGAAAGAAGCTAGATACACCTCCCCCACACTTCACAGCACTCTCAGTCCCAGAATACAGACTAGTCATCAAACCAATAGTCCTTGCAGGAATCCCGCGAAGACGCAGAAGATCCCAGAGTGACTCACGATGCACTGAGTCAAACGCCTTCTTGAGATCAACATAGGGTGCAAGCATCCCGTCGAAACTCACATCGGCGTTCCACCAGGACACGAAGCGCTAAGATACGGTCTGTTGTTGACTTACCAGGCGTGAACCCAGACTGCTGAGGTCTCTGATGCTTCAGCAGATGACTGCGGATCTGTGTCAGCAATAGATGGGCAAGCCCGTCCCCAACAAATCTATGTCAGGGAATTGGCCTTAGCTCACCGTGGCCAGGGACGCAGAACCCCCTGTGGGGATTAACCCTAGGCAGCCCACTATTTCACCCATAGCTGGGGCTGGATGGCCATTGACTCAATAGCGAGTTTATCTGCCCTTAAAGATGGTCTTATTTTTAGTTCATCTGGGTGTCCAGCACATTCTCTTCAGTGGTAGAACCAGTGGGGTAGCCGGTTTAGTCGCCGACGATCCGACCATGCGGCTGGTTGTACTGGGTTTCAAGACATTCTGCCCTGCATTTCATAGAATTTGGAAAAAGAATGAGGGAAATTATAAGTCCTATAATAGTTTCTATATTACCCAGGACTGCCAGATTATGTTCCTGCCTTGAACATAACACAAGAATAGGAAAGATATATGTACACAGTTTCTGAAGTATAGTTATTATTGGGATTGTGATATGTACATTTTGTACAGAAATATACAAACCAAAATAGTCCCAGGTAGGACGCTATTGAAGAGACTAAGATCACACAACACTGATGTAAGGCGATTCATTGGCTGCATAAGAAATGTCTGTTAACCTTGACTTTGATTCACAGTGACCTTGCTGACTCAGGTAGTTCCACGCCCCATTGACCTCTTGCTGCGGGTCAGGAGTATGTACATGTACTAGGAACGTGACCCTCATGACCAGTGTGGCAGTGTGCCATTCTTCTCACCTGACAGAGAATGGTTCCAGTAGAGTCAAGCAAGTAACAATCAAGACAATAGCTGCTTTACAATACGTCCCGTCTAGCCTGGTCACTCAAGACATACAGTATATAGAGTGATTAGGCTTAATATATTCAATGAAATAAGTGCCTAAATCATCATAAAAAGTTGCGAAAATGTTTCACATATCAAAAGTCAACAGGTTTACGACAGGTGGAAAATGGTGCAATGTTGCCATTAATGATACTTGTCAAAGGTGGTTTTTTCCCACAAATTAGTTTGGAGTACATAGACAAACAAATCACTGAAATAGGCAATAATAAATAATTTTATATTCTCAATACATTTTCATTACTATGATTTGCTGAGCCAAATTCACTAGATAATGTAAGAATATATTTTGATTACAAAATGCATGACACTAAAGATACCCTGGTGAAAACTGTCTATAGTTTCACCAATACAATTTGGAGGTCACAGGACTTAATAGTGCAACAGTCGAGGCATAACCTACTTTGATATTACTTGTCTGTAGTCATTATGTAGATTATTTTGCCAGCCATCCAAGCCATTGGCAATCTCTCCCTTTGTATATGTCAGGATACTGAACAAACGTCTCAGTTCACAGCGGTTTGATGATTCACGAAGATGCATTTAATGGGAAATAAACTTTTAATGATAAATGTACATAGGAAGGATCTGTCATGCCTAAAAGGCAGTCAATAAATAATTATAATTATAAAAGGCACTTCCAGACTGAACATTAACATTTAAACCAAGTGTTAACAGCCCCCAGGGCACGGCCATACCAAGGATACTACGGGTATAGTACCCCTGGGCCACGGTGGGGGGGCGGGGCAGCGCAGGACACGCCCAGTGCCGGGCTTCCTGTGTTGAATGACAACTTCCATTAAGCCACAAATGAAAGGTCATGTGCTGGGGTTAGATTACCTAGTAAATCAGTTACATCTGATTAAAGCCAAACTGCTACATGGGTTATCAGTATGAGGTGTATTACCAAAGCTCTGATAACCTACTTAGCAGTGGCATCTTAACCTAAGCTACAAGATGGAACCACCACTTCTTATAGACTTACTTTTATTGGAGAAAGACTGGCACAAGGACAGCCTCAGTGTGACCACTGAAAGCCTGGTGTCCTTGGCTGTTGATTCATGAAAAGAATTGGCCGATGCTGCGGCAATTATCTGTCACAGAATTTCCAAGTAATCACCAGAAGTATGAAAGTGGACCATCCTGCTAAGGCACAGCGTCTCATTTGACATGAAATTATTAGAGGGTAAAAACACTACGATATACAAGGTGTGAGCAAAAAGTTCCCAGACTACACCAATAAAAAGCAGACACATCTGATCTGAACGTGGCCGCCAACCCCTTAGAAGTGGTCACCTGGAGTAACAACCCACTGCTCCCACCCCTGGAATGCTCCCAGGAAGTAAGGTTCTTTAAGCGTGTCCACCACCGTCTGCCTCACGCTGCATCTTCTACGTGGCGCAAAAATTACAAATCTTCAATTTGAGCTTCCTCTTCCCTACTTCTAAGTGGATGGCGACCAAATTTAAATCAGACATGCCTGCTTATTGTTGGTAGTCTTGGAACTTTTTGATCAAACACATATTGAACTTTAAAATCACAAAAAGCTTTTTTGCCTTTCCTCTTCCCGAAACCTGTGATTTTAAGAATCAATAAGCACTGATCAAAGCCATAATACACAGAGGATTCTCTAGGTTTGCATCAGTGCCTATCTGGCTGGCTGTGAGGCAGTCTTCTCACCCGCCAAGGGAATCACCAACCTCTCCACACCACTGCAACAAACACTACACTAAATTACCCGGCCTTGACATCATGGTAGGGTTTCTCTCGTGAAATTTATTTTACATAAAAATTTACCATGCCAAATTATCCTTAGAGGAAACATTTTGAATAATGAGTACTCATACTATTTTATACAGAGAACAATATCAACTATAGTCATCATGTCTTATAATTGCCATATCAATACAGAGCATTTTGAAACATCATAATTCCTTTGGTGCTGTGTTTTGGTGGAGAAGAGTACACATAGTCACAACAAGTGACAGCATGCTGAGTATTGGTAAACATTGTCATGGCATTACTAAGGGTAGGTGGATTAAGTGGCGAGTTCTCACATGTGTAAAAGCAGTTTAAAAAAAATTAAGTCAATTTTTTTTGTTTGTGCAACCCCACTTGTCTGCAAGGCTGGAGTACGAACAAAATAATTACCCTTACATTTTGATAGTGCAAAGGAAGCAAACTGAAGACTATGGGGGAGAGTACACACTTTGTCTTTAAAGATCTAAAGTAATTTAGCCGTTCACCAAAACATTATGACTAAGGAGAGTTTAAGGAGAGTTTAGTGTACAGTATTGCAGTGGCTGAACTCCAGAGATTTGAACCTTGTGTCTTTCATCACTCATGGTACTGTATAGGGTAACACTGAACACAGACTAATTTAGAAAAACAAATATAATAAAAACATTAGAAGTACAGGACAGGTGGATTGTACAGCTCACACACGATGATACAGTCTACAGAAGCGTTGTCAGTGTGTGTTGTGATTCCACGCTCGGGGATGCGGAGGAGCGCGTTAGTTCCTGGATCATTAAGGTCGCCGGGACAACACAACGAGGTCTATCTACATAGTTTGGAGAAGGGAATTGATTCCTAAGTTCCAAATACACTATTGATCCCTACTAATGCTATAATTCAGCTGAACAGCATTGTCACTTCACCAGATACATACTGAGTCTACTAAGGTGCTACAAAAAAGTATGAAATGTTTCAAATGGGAAGGAAAGTATCTATGATATAATTTCCAATGCACGTTATGAGTCCCTGAAATTACCAGTGATTTGCACAGAGATGGATAACAATGTCTCTTTCCAAGATAAGAACGACTAAATAATTTACTATCAATTCATGAACACTTAAATAAATGATGCATATTTATCAGTCTGCCAAAGAAAATTCATGAAATACTTTTACAGCATTTGAGTAACCAGAAATAGAACTTTTCATAAAATCTATGTTTCCCTCCCACAGAGGCGGAAGGAGCCTGTTCCATGCAATGGTTGTCATCCTCACTTCACTTGTTTTCTATGTTTGGCACATGAGATGTGTCTGCAGTGGTGACCACTGAGCTTCCCTAAGGCTGTAGCTAACACTTTGGCACACGGAGAGGAAACTGTCCACACTGCAGGCTTCACAATGGACCCTTCGGGGTTCAAAAACAGTCATCATTGATTGCCAGTGGCAGATTACTCTCTCTACCATTTAATATATAAAATATTTGCAAGGAAAATGTCATACACGTAATCTCCCACAGGCATGACTCTGCTTGAACACAAATACTGCCGCTCCGTCCCGACCTTGCTCAGGTGTAGGTTTGTTTGCAATGACATCAATAAAGAGAACATTTCCTGACATGAGAGTATGGGAGGAAAGGAGCAACAATAACTTATAATAACCCCACTCATTTGTAACTGATAGTAAATGTTTAATGACTATTATATTTGACATACTAAGGAAGACCAAGGTGGACTTAACAGCAGACTACCCAGCCTGATCATCTCGTCACAGCCCGTTGTGTGTATTATAAAAGTGAGTAATGTCACCAAGACCAGTGTTTCAATATTTCTACAACAGTTGCCGTAACTGTTTTCACATCAGACCAGCTTAGGGGGGAGGGTGGGTGGGGAGGGGATTAGTGACATAGCTTTAGCCTCACCCCATGGTAGGGCGAGGGTGCCACCACCATCTACTGTACCATGCCAGTACTAGAGTGAAAATTACTGTAGTAGCTGAGATGAAAGTATATTTACAAGGGAACCTGGGGAAACATTTTATATCTCTATGATTACCATGGAGTCTGTCAAGTATAGTGTTGGTGGCTTTGAGCAGCCACCGTTGTGTGGGTGCCTTGACAACCCGGGGTGGGTGTGGCTCAGGCAGTGTCCTGAGTGTGGGTGTTTCCTTGCCTTGGAGTGCTGCCTCACAGATGCCTCAGGCTGGGTACACGGTAGCCAATTGTATTCACAGAAATTGGAAATTATCATCAAAAGCATAATATAAACAAATATATTTTAATCTGATTCTAGAAACTTCTTATATACAATAATAAAGCATTCTTGGGTATATATATATTACAGGCTCTTACTATTAAGATAAACAATCTATAAAATAACACGTACAGCTAGTGTATAAACAGTATTGCTCTTCAGTAATGCATGGAGTGCATACACAAGCCATAATTATTGCATATGCAAAGTAACTTTCCATTCAAATGAGAAGGAAATCAGAGCACAGTGATGCAGAGTGATTCTTGCTTGTTTATTTTGGAAACAAATTATTGCTCATATTTAATATAAGAAATAACAGATAAAAATCAAAACCTTGCATGGAAGCGTTCAAGGGCTGATGAGGGGACAGAATGTAGAGAGTGGAAGGTAATCAGATTGCCTTCCAGAAGAGACTGAACTGAGCATTGAGGTGAGGCGCGACGCCTCGGTGTAACAGAACATAACAAGAAGGAAAGCCACATAACAATAGGAAAATACCTACAATACTAAACAACTTTGACTACAGGTGTCTTAGACTCTGGTTATGGTAATGCTGTTGTAAATGGCTTTTACAAAAAATGTACAAAAACATGTAATAAATTCAACCAGAGACTTGCATAAGAAGCACTGCAGTACACATTGCATACTTATTATTCACATACTGTGACATCCAAAACCCTGATAGATTTCATCAAAAACCTTCATAGGTTTGCTCTATGTGTAAATCACTAGCAATACCATACACGTTTTGAAATGTCAACTAGATTCTTCAAATCTACATTTAATTTAAGGGTGACCATGTTACATTTAGTTTTTTGATTAAGGTGCCCCCCCTGACCTGCCGTGAAGGGGGAGGAGCTACTGCCGGCTGGAGGCTCGGCTGCTGAACCTCTTCACCTTCAGAACCTTATTATTGTTAGTCAGGATGGTGTTGTTATTGTGGGCCACCTCACACTTGGCCTTACTGTGCTTCCCCGAGGCCGACTTGGCTGCCGATGGCTTCAATATGTGGACTCTGCCGAGGTGCGGAGCTGCAGAGTGATGCAGCCTCGGAGCACTGTGGTGGCTGACCGATGGCGACGAGTGTGGCGGGGAAGGGGAAGCCACGGCCTCCCCGAGGTGGCGCTGGGAGGCCAGGGAGGTGGCGACGGCAGCCAGGTTGAGCAGCGCGTCGGCTCCCTCCACCAGCTGCCTCATGTCTGCCTGGGATGCCTCACTGCAGGGCCAAAGAAAGGGTTCAGTAGCACTTCAATGTTACGGCATTCATAGATTAAGATTTTTATCAAGGGTCAGAGAGAGACTCACCTGGTCACATCGCTGTCGTAAGAATCCTCCGAGAAGGCTTCATCTATGCTGGAGGTAGGAGAGTGGTTGGCTTTCTTGGGTGGGGGAGGGTGTGGGTGGGGGGTGGTGTGGGGGGTCCTGCAGGGAGGGGGCAAGGCAGTGGGTCCCGGGTACTCCTCCTCCCCATCCACAGAGGTGTAGGAGTGATCTTGGCTTGGTGACGAGCTAATCACCATCATTCGAGCATCTCCAACCTGTAATAGTTCATGTACCTAAGATAACTTAGCGGCCTGTAGTGGTTACCTCTCTTGGCTCAAAACTGAGATATCTGGGGTTCAATCCTCCTCTTGGCAGAGACAAAATGGGCTTGTTTCCTTTCACACAGTAACCTTGTAAGCTGGGAGCCAGGACTTGCAAAATTCAAGCAGGAGCAGAAGGCTGGTAATCTTTCCCTCCTGTGCATGTGTGTGGGGTTTAGCCTGAGCTTTCAATTGAAGCATGGTGAACAACCTTACTCAGTATCAAGCATTACATTGTACTCAACAAAATGAGAAAAATTCATCCAATAACTATTAACATAGTTGGAAGGATGTGAATTACCTCTGTGTGTTTTCTTTTCCTTTTTCTCTTCCTGTTTTCTTCATACAAGACAGACGTGTCTCTCCCGTCCCTCAGTTGAGAGTAAGAATCTGAAATAACAGTGAGATGGCATAAAAAACATTAAATCTAAAATGAAGCAGGAGTGTTTGCATATTTCACAGCAATAAGGGTTTTTATGCAATTAGGTAGCTTGGTTTTCAATCTACATATGCACACGCTCTTCTCACCCTCCACCACTCACCACTCGCCGGGGTAACAATGCGGGAGCCGTGTTTGAGGGCCAACATGGCGGCTGCTGCATCCACATCCTCACTGTGAACCCCCGCGCCCACCACCTCGAGTCCCAGCCCGGAGGAGCCCAGACGCCGGGCCAAGTAGGGAAACAGTTCAGGGTCTGGCACGTTGGCCCCGACAGGCTTGGAGGGGCTGGCGGCGGGGCTCTCCACGGCCACGCTGGCCCGCCCGACCACAGCTTGTCCACTTGCTGCTTCTCCCGCCTGCTGCCTGCTGGTAAAGATGTTTGTTATCTCCATCTGTTTGCATCTCTCTTGAGCACAGATATTGATCTACTTAATCCTTTTTGACTACTGGGAGACTATCTACATAGCTATAAATACATATTTCAATTCCATCTGATAGCAAGTGTGTGGCGTTTATCACTGCACATAATTTAAGGTACATAGTAGGATTAAGAAAATAAATGCATCTACCCTAAACTTAATCTTCATTCCCAATTGAAGGAATGATAATGCAACAGCTTGAAAAGTGTGACTACCTGACCGGTGGTTCTCCCTCACCTGTTGTAGGCCGACTTGGTGGAGACCAGGTAGATGCGGTCCAGGTTGGAGTAGGGGTGGAAGGGGGTCTTGCTGAGGGCCTGCAACAGGTTGGGACGGTAGGCCGGGTCCACCATCCACAGGGAGCCCTTGCCCAGGTTCTGAAGGGAAGTCTGGTCAAAATGATGCAAAACTTTACTTCCACCTTCACTTCTATACAATCACTGCATAATTACATCCTTCTTAACGACTGTGCGTTCATCAACAGAGATACAACTATATACATGTACTTTATATTTTACCTTATTGAAATTTATACCTTACCAATATACCTTATTGTTGTACATGACAGTCTGGCAAGTAGCTACCTGATATAAATATATTAACAGAAATGGAACAGGTATCTCTAAATGGTATGGATTAAGGGCCAATCAATCTGAGCACTTTTGAAATGTTGATATACGACATGGAATTCTTCAAGCCCTCATGTAATTATTTGAACTGAGGTGAACATTTAGCTCGACTCACGGGCGCTTTCTCCACTTTGCGGAAACACTTGTTGAGGGAGAGGTTGTGCCTGACGGAGTTCTTCCATCCCGTGGGGGCGTTCCTGAAGTAGGGGAAGTGGTCGAGGATCCAGGCGTAGATGTCCTTCACCGGCAGGGCCTTGCTGTTGGAGTCCTCGATGGCCATGAAGATGAGGCAGGAAGAAGGAGCTGGGTTCACGGCACTGGAACGGTCAGCGTGTATCTTAACACATGAACCTCATAGCACATTATAGTTATCTTGCATGTCTTGAAGGTACATCCAGGAACAGATCGATGGTAATTGCAATGGCATTGATAGTATCTTGCTCTGATTGGAGTATCCTTGGTTCAGGTGTCATGCAGGCACTTATCTAGTCATTCTATTCTATAATTGTCATTGATTTTCTAGTTTTTTTTTTCCCTCTCATTTTTATATTCTCTTCTCTCTTAGGTCTCTCGTCTCTCTTCATTCTCTCGTCTCTCTCATCTATTCTCTCTATCTCATCTTCTGTTTTCTCTCTCATCTCTCTCTCTCTCTTTCTCTCTCCTCTCTCTCTCTCTCTTCTCTCTCTCTCTCTCTCTCTCTCTCTCTCTCCTCTCTCCCTCCCTCTCCCTCTCCTCTCCCTCTCCCTCTCCTCTCCTCCCCTCTCCTCCTCTCTCTCTCTCTCTCCCCCCCTATTTTTAAGCCGTTTGGGATGGAGTATTATTATTTTACACAATTTCCTCAGAAGTGAAAAAGCGCCCTAGTACTCAATACATCATAAAAGCATCACAGATCGGCATTTACAGTACAAAGGTTCTACAACACAAGGAGGCGGTGTAGTGGGTTCACCTGAGGGTTGTAGGGGATGGGCTGCTGGCGGGAGGGCTGGGTGTGGGGCTGGTCATTCAGGGTCAGCTCCCCAGGCTCCAGGGCGTCCGAAGACTCCTCGCCGTAGTCGCTGGTGGGGGACTCGGCCTTGACCACCTCCCCGGCACCACTCTGACCCCTCGACCCGGGAGCTGTCTTGACGGGGGACAGTGCCGTACCTGTAGAGACAAGTGTGTCCTGCTTAAGACTGTTGTACTTCGTGGGACGTGATGTGAGAGAGTTAATAAAAGAAGGTTTGAGGAAGTTGAAACATGATTGTCCTCTTCCTTCGCCTTAGACTTCATCAATCAGTGTTAATATATCGTTAATTGGTCATTGGTTGAGTGGTATGTTAAATGTTAGATATCCTTTGTGTAATCAGGTATAACTTCCAAGGAATTTATGAAGTATGGATATGTTTTACTTTTTTACAATGTTAGTTTCGTTTAGTTAGTTTTCGTTCGTAGTTAGGTATTGTATCGTATCCGTATTGCTTTATTATTCCCCACTGTTGTTATATCACGTGCCTCTCTAAGTATATAGCTCCCCTGCTGATGGTGACACTGTTGCTATCTGAAGGGAACAGTGCCACACCCAGAAAACCCCCTTGACAGACAGTGCCGTATCTGTAGAAGCAAAAGTGTGCCCTGTTTAAGACGGTCATACTTTGTGGGACGTGGCACTGTTACTATCTGAAGGGAACAGTGCCACACCCAGAGGAACCCCTAGGAGTGGCACTACCATACCCACCCACACAGGACAGGACAGCAGACAAAATTGATAAACTCTTCAGCTTTATCGCATACACCTGGGCGAGGCAAGGACGGGGGGGGGGGGAAGGTGGTTAGCGGGGGGCAGCGTCATTGGTAAACACTTGCTAATCCATAATCTAATCCATACTCGCAAAGACTGATTCAAACTGACGGTAAATGTATAAATAAATAAGTAAGGGGAAGGGTGCGTGATGGGGAGAAAGTCCTTAACCACCCCTATCCCCCCCTTCCCTTCCCTCCCTCCCCTCCCCTCCCCTATCCCTGCCCTTCTCTCCCTCCCCTCCCCTATCCCTTCTCTTTTATTTCGACCAATTGTGGTTAAGTATGGAGGGCTGAGCAATTAGGAATAAAAAGGAGGGAAGGGGAGAGGGGAGGGAGAAGGAGGGGGGACGCAACAAAACAAATGAGACAAGACAGGGAAGAGGGTGGAAAGGGGAGGAAAGTTAGGAAAAAGGGGAAAAGTTTGGCTAGGTAGGGTGAGGGGAGGAGAGGGAGGAGAGAGAGGGAGGAGAGGGAGGAGGGGAGGAGAGGGAGGGAGGGGAGGAGAGGAGGGAGAAGGGGAGGAGAGGGAGAAGGGGAGGAGAGGGAGAAGGGGAGGAGAGGGAAAGAGGGAGAGGGAGAGGAGGGGAGAGGGAGAGGGGAGGAGAGGGAGAAGGGAGGAGGAGGGAGGGGAAGGAGGGGAGGAGAGGGAGAAGGGAGGAGAGGGAAGGGGAGGGAAAGGGAGGAGAAAAGGGAGAGAGGGAGAAGGGGAAGGAGGAGAAGGGAGAAGGGAGGAGGAAGGGAGGGAGAGAGGGGTAAGGGAGGAGAGAAGAGAAACGGAAAGGAAAATGTTGGAAAGGGGGAGAGGAGGAAGGGAAAAGTTTGGAGGAAGGAGAGGGAGGAAGAGGATGGTGAGGGGGATAGAGGGGAGGAGTGGAAAGGGAGTGGGTTGGAATGAGGAGGGGAGGAAAAAAGTAAGAGAAATATAGAGCAAGGAGATGGATGGATGAGGAGAGAAGAGGTTGGAGATGGTAGAAAGGATGGGGAGGGTGAGGAGGAAAAGAGATAAGTGAGAGGGAATGAGGAGGGGAGAGGGAAGTAGAAGGAAGTGGATGGTATCGTGTGATAGAAGGGGATTGGAAGGAGGAGGATGGTGGGGGGGAGAAAGAGAAGGAGAGAGAGGGAAAGAGGGGATTGAGAGAGATGGAAGGGTAGAGGAGGAGAAGGTCAGAGAGGGATAGAGAGAGGAGGAGGAGGAGGGAGGGAGGAGGGAGGGAGAGAGAGAGAGAGGAGAGAGAGAGAGAGAGAGAGAGAGAGAGAAGGAAGGAGAGGGCAAGGGAATGGTTAGGGGATTGAAGGTAAGGATTGTGTAGCAAGGATAGAAGGAATGCAGAAAGAACAAAAGAAAGTCGACGAATACTTCAGGAAGGATTCTCGTAAAGGTATATTTGATCCAGTTTAGTTTTTCACGTCATGTCAACGATAACAATGGCATCAGGAAAGAATGCGAGAAAGAAAGGAAGATGTAAAAATTACGACAATATTTACACAAGAACAAAGGCGAGAGGAAATAGTAAACAAACATAAGTTATTACGTGTGTGAGCGTGTTTGTGTGTTTACCTAGCTGTATTTACCTAGTTGTATTTTACAGGGCCTGAGCTACACTCGTATGGTCCCGTCTCCATATCTACACTTCATTTATTTTTAAAGGTGTGTGTGTGTGTGTGTGTGTGTGTGTGTCTGTGTGTGTTGTGTGTGTGTGTGTGTGTGTGTGTGTGTGTGTGTGTGTGTTGTGTGTGTGTGTGTGTGTGTGTGTGTGTGTGTGTGTGTGTGTGTCTGTCTGTGGGTGTGTGTGTGTGTAACTATCCTTCCTGTCAGACATCTATCCAATAAGTCAGTCGCCATAATATCAACCCCCCCCTACCCACCCCCACACACATACACACACACACACACACACACACGTCTCCAATAAATTATGAACAGCATGGATTATTGGGGCAAGACACACACAGTTCTTGTCTTATACATGTTCGTGACGCTCAAACATAAAACGTGGATGTAGGAATAGGAGGAGGCTAGGAGGATGAGAGGTGGATATAAATGGTTGATATGATAAGATAGGAACTAAAGAATGGTGGATATAAGCTTGTGATAGGTTAGGAAGGCACTGGATGATTAGGGGATTGACTAATGATTTAGGCGTTTCCTGGGATTGCGTAAGGGTAAGAGTGACGACAGATAGGATTAAATGTGATTGATTAGATGTGATTAGATGTGATTAGATTAGGTGTGGGTGATGAGTTTATGTTACGTGTACAGAACAAGTGGTGGTTGGGTAGGAATAAAGGTGGTTAACTACATCGTTACAAGGCTGAACACTGTTGAATGGGTTGTTACAGTATGTCAACACCACCAAGAAATAGTAAGTTGTTATGATTTTGTAGAACTAATAAAGAAGTAAATGACACAAAAAGGCAGATACAAAAATTAACAAAATGGTCGGATTCGAGTTCACAGAGGGTGTCAGAACTTGCCTTGCCAAGAAGAAGAAGACGATGATGAAGATGATGATGAAGATGATGATGAAGATGATGAAGAAGACGAAGATGAAGACGAAGAAGAAGACGAAGAAGACGAAGAAGAAGACGAAGAAGAAGACGATGAAGAAGATGAAGACGAAGAAGAAGATTACGAAGAAGATGAAGAGGGAGATGAAGAAGAATATGACGAAGAAGAATATGACGAAGAAGAATATGACGAAGAAGAATATGACGAAGAAGATGAAGAAGAAGAATATGACGAAGAAGATGAAAAGGGAGATGAAGAAGAAGAAGAATATGATGAAGAAGATGAAGAAGAAGAATACTATAAGAAGGACTGATACCGATACTATTTAATTTTGACGTTAAAACAAAGGGCGATGTGATTTTCATGATTATGTTTCCTCATTAAAAGATCCTGTAGGAATGCAAACTGCTGAAGAGAATAGGCAGAAATAGGTCAATTATTGCATTTCTTAGGTGTAACTATAATTGTGCTTACGTGAGAGAGAGAGAGAGAGAGAGAGAGAGAGAGAGAGAGAGAGAGAGAGAGAGAGAGAGAGGAGAGAGAGAGAGAGAGAGAGAGAGAGAGAGAGAGAGAGAGAGGAGAGAGAGGAAGAGGAGAGAGAGAGAGAGAGAGAGAGAGAGAGAAACATTAACTGACCGAAGTGACGAGGCTGACTAAACTCTTTTGTACGTATATCGAAGCGAGTAGATAGCCCGGATGTGAAAAGGGTTACTGCGAGAGAATGAGTGAGTGAGTGAGTGAGGAGAGTGAGTACGTATAGGTGAGTAGATAGCCCGGATGTGAAAAGGGTTACCGCGAGAGAATGAGTCCGTGAGTGTGTGAGTGAATGAGTGAGTGAGTGAATGAGTACGTATATGTATAGGTGAGTAGATAGCCCGGATGTGAAAAGGGTTACCGCGAGAATGAGTCCGTGAGTGTGAGTGAGTGAGTGAGTGAGTGAGTGAGTGAGTGAAGAGAATGAGTACGTATATGTATAGGTGAGTAGATAGGCCGGATGTGAAAAGGGTTACCGCGAGAGAATGAGTGTGTGAGTGAGTGATTGCCGTAATGAGGTAGTGTTCCCTTTGTCCGTGGTGTGATGTAGTGTGCCTGGGGGCGATGGCAGGTGAGACAGGCGGAAGGAGAGTAGAGGAAGGGCAGGGCAGGTGTGATGAACGAGCCTGCCGTGATCGCGTCGCTGTGAGGTAACCTTAATGACCACTTCATGACACCTGTACTAAACCACTGTCACGCCCTTACCTCCTCCCCCTCCCCTCGCCTCGACAATCTCTCTCTCTCTCTCTCTCTCTCTCTCTCTCTGTACGTACTCATTCTCTTCACTCATTCACTCATCTCTCTTTCACATCAATATTTCCTCATGTTGTTTACTCCTACTTACGTTCACTAATATATTTTGTGTACCCATCTTAACTAATTTCTTACTCATATTTACCACACACACACACACACACACACGTCACACACACTCACACACACACATCTTACCTCCCGAAATATAATCAAGCAAAAACAGTCATTCATAATAAGCAATAATAACACCCATATGAGACAGAAAAAAGGGAGAGGGGGAGAGAAAGAGGGGAGAGAGAGGGACAGGCGTGAGTGAGTGGTGTTCCCCTTCCCTCCCCTCTCCTCACACGCTCCCACCCTTACTTCTCCCCTCTCCCCTAATTAACCCCTCAGCTTAATCACCGCACACACACGACTAATTACCAAATGATCCAGGTGAGTGGCGGTGATTACAGGTGGTCAAGTGAACTACGAGCCCATACCTTGGTGGGCAAACAATTTAGTCTCTCTCTCTCTCTCTCTCTCTCTCTCTCTCTCTCTCTCTCTCTCTCTCTCTCTCTCTCCTTACTGTTGTTTAAGCTTCTTGTTTCTGTCTGTCACATAAGAATTTTATATTTTCTTTCTGTGTAGTCTCTCTCTCTCTCTCTCTCTCTCTCTCTCTCTCTCTCTTCTCTCTCTCTCTCTCTCTCTCTCTCTCTTTACTGTTATTTAAGTTTCTCGTTTCTGTCTCTCACATAAGAATTTTATATTTTCTGTTTAGTGTAGCTCTCTCTCTCTCTCTCTCTCTCTCTCTCTCTCTCTCTCTTCTCTCTCTCTCTCTCTCTCTCTCTCTCTCTCTCTCTCTCTCTCCTCGCTTCTCTTCGTATGTCTCACAACATTCTCCTTAACTTACTGCTTTCCTTCTGCCAATAATCCACCAACACTGCTTTCATTTGATATATTTGTGTATTGATACTACTTCATTGCCTCTCTCTCTCTCTCTCTCTCACCTCGCAGAAGGTTGGAGTCCTGCAGCCACGAGAGAGACGTCAGCTCGTCGTCAGTTCGAGGCCCGCTGCTGGCTGAGGGCGGGGAGAGGGAGGGGGGCGGGGTGGAGGAGGGAGAGGAAGACAGGGATGGGTGACGAGGGTGGTTGTGTTTAGCGGTGGTGGTGGTGGTGTGGTGTTGGTGGTCGGTCGGTAAACAGGTACTGGTAGTGGTGGTGGTGGTGGTGATCGTGGTAGTGGTGGTAGCGGCAGTCATGGTAGCAGTTTCCTCCGCCACTCTACTATTGCTGGTCGTGTTTTCACTTTTGATGTTCTTGCTACCACTACTACTGACACTACTACTGCTACTACTACTACTTTTACTGGTACTGGTGGTGATCGTGCTCGTACTACTACTTCTACCACTGCTGCCACTGTTGTTGTTGTTGTTGCTCCTGCCATCTTCCTCCTGTTGAAAAGAAAAAGATACGTAAGAACCATTAGAAGAACAAATTAGTACTTATGTTTACACGGAAGAAATACAGAAGATTAAATACAAGATTAATAGACATACTATCTACTATTAAAAAGTATCTATCTATCTATCTATCTAAAGGATCTAAAAGTATCTATCTAAATTACTATACTATTTAAAAGTTTATAGATCTTTATTAAATAACTATGAAATGGAAGGCAGATTTGGAGCGTAGGGAACAAGAGGCTAAGAGAGAGTTGGGATTTTTCTGTACCTTTTGTATACACCCCCCCCCCTCTTTAAAATTTCCTCCCCCTTTTCTCAATAAATTTGTAAACTTGAGAGGAGTGAAGAAGGAGGGTGATCTGTAGAGGCTGTGGGGGTGAGGGAGGGAGTCAGCTGGGGAGAGGGGTGACTTCGGGAGGGTGGGGTGTAAGTGGCAATAATAGAGGTGGCTTGGAGAGGGTGACGAAGAAGGGGGAGGTGAGGTGATTCAAGAGTTTGTGGGAAGGGTAAATGAGGGGGTAATGTCAATAAGTGTTCAACATCGCCTTTCCTTCCATTGCTTATGATGCCTCAGTTTGTCTATAAGTTATCAGTTTTATAGCAGCTCAGTTTGTCCGTCGTCTGAATGCATTGTCTAGGTTGGGTTGGGGTTTTTCCACGATCTACCTTACATGACCTGTGAACGACTTAGCTTCTTATCACACTGGCCTGTCGTCTCTTACTTCGATGCCTTATATATTATGTCACTCAGGTGTTAGGGGAACTACCGAACGATCATTCCACAGGGAGGGAGGGAAGGGGGGGGCGTGTGATATTCCACTTGATGCTCATGATAAAAAATAAACTCTTAAACTAAACAATCTTCTCCAATCTTCATGCCACTTTTTTCTTTTGGACACTTTTTATTGCCATTTTTCATGCCACTTTTACTGTCTGCCACTTTTCAAGCCACTTTTTCATACCACTTTTCATGCCACTTTTTCATACCAACTTTTCATGCCACTTTTTCATACCACTTTTTCATGACTTTTTTATGCCACTTTTTCATACCACTTTTTCATACCAGTTTTCATACCACTTTTTCATACCAGTTTTCATGACTTTTTTATGCCACTTTTTCATACCACTTTTTCATACCAGTTTTCATGCCACTTTTTCATACCAGTTTTCATGACTTTTTTATGCCACTTTTTCATACCACTTTTTCATACCAGTTTTCATGCCACTTTTTCATGCCAGATTTCATACCAGTTTTCATGACACTTTTTCATACCACTTTTCATGCCACTTTTTCATACCACTTTTTCATACCACTTTTCATGACACTTTTTCATACCACTTTTCACGCCACTTTTTCCTCATGCCACTTTTCATACCACTTTTATCGTTGCTCTTCAAACACAAAGTCCTGCCTCGTCAGTGGAATGATCATGTCATGTCATGATCAATCCGGCAGTGGCATGAGCATCGACGCGGCGCCCCCGGGGAAACACGCCACCACAAGCCACCCCGACACGCAGCCACTAGCCGCTGATTCACTCCCATGACCTTTAACGTTTTGTCCTCATTCGCGAGTCTTTTTGTTACTCGTTATTGCGGGGTTTTTGCTTTACTACGTTGTTCATTCCCAGGATTACGTTGTTTCTGGACCATACTTTGCTTTAGTGTGTCAATAATGCTGTTTTTTTGTTGTTGTTGCTATACTACGTTGTTAATTTGTATTTCCAGGAGCATACTTTGGTTTTAGTGTCTATATTGCTGTACATATTTGAGACTTTCGAGTATACTTTGTTACTGCGTTCAACATAATTATGAGGAACTATATTTCTAGGATCATACTTTGCTTTAGTGTGTCAATAATGCAGTACAAATTTGAGACTTTCGGGTATATTTTGCTACAACTTTCAACATGAACTATATATATATCCAGGAACACACTTTGCTTCCAGTATGTCAATAATGCTGTATAGATATGAGACTTTTGTGAATACTTTACTACTGAGTTCAACATATGAGGAGCTAGTGGAAGGTGATATACGGAAAATATATCTTTCAAAATATCGTATCTCCTCGATTTCCCGCCGTGAGGTTTCGCTATACGCTGCTGTGTCACTTTTCCATCTGTACACCTGTTACGATCACTGTAGTCTTTAAGGTAACATGACATACGAACTATCTATCTAACCATTCGAACTAACTATCTGACCATAACTATCTATCTAACCATTTTACCGAACTATCACCTAAAGATCAAAATAATCTACTAAAACATTTCATTAAGCCTCGCAAAAATAAATATTGAGTAATGAAAATACGGAAATCACAAGAACAATGGACGCAATCAACACTTCGAGCAGGTGAAAAAAAATCATAACGCATTAAAAAACCAATGGGTGTAGTAGTTATAAGGAAAAATAATCATAATAAAAAAAAATAATGTATGTATAGTCTATTTTTTTTAACAAGGCAAAAAATCCTGCCCCTTTGCTGCTTACTGACTGATATTTAATGCCAGGAGAAGGGAATACTACGCTTCTTCTAAATGTCAGCTGTATTTTATCATAGTTAACCATAGTATCAGGTAAACAGAGGCATCATTTTAAGCATGAAACCTTATGATAACATGAAATTTTGGCCTTGTTAAAAAAAATAGACTATAGTCGTTATTAGGGAAAAAATCACATTGCAAAAAAACCCACAATGACTGTAGTAGTTATTAGGGAAAAAAATCATAAGACAATAAAAATAATATGTAGTCTAGTAGTTATTAGGAAAAAAACCCATTATATATAAAAACAAAAACAATGAATGTAGTAGTTATTAGTTTAAAAAAATTGAGGTATGCCGGCAACAGGTAGTGAGGCGCAGGGGTAGTCAAGGCAACGGAGGCGAGATGGGAAGACAGGCAACAGGGGGACTAACAGTTGTGTCTTTGTAGCACGATAAAGCTAAAACCTGTGTATGTAGCACGATAAAGCTAAAAACAACAGGTATTTCCGAAGTGTTGCTGTATTATTTGTGTCTATGTAGCACGATAAAGCTAAAAACTGTGTATGTAGCACGATAAAGCTAACATCAACAAGTATTTCCGAAGTGCAGCTGTATTATTTGTGTATGTACCGTAGATAACAGTTAAGTCGCCAGGACAACTTTTTTTTCTGTTTACAGACGTGTGGTGGCGTTAATACTTACATTTCTACATCCATGATTTCAGGAAAGTTAGAAGGGGCTATCTGGAGAGTCTGTGTAATTTTGTGTCTTCATCTGTGTCATATTATGGCTATAAATGAACAAATGACAAAAATATCTACAAAGTGGCTACCAACAGTAGAGTCGCCATCTGGTGTTTATTTACTGAGTGTCGTACCGCTGTCGTCGTCGCCCGAAAAAAAAAACGCGTAGCGAAATTTGAAACCGTCTATACTCGCAGATACAAAACATAAAACAACGCTGAAACAGAGTAGATTATAGTCATGATATAAACTACTGTGTAACATCTTCAGTGGCACATAAAATTCAGTAGTGATGCTATAATTCGTAATATTTGGCGGCTGGCGACATCACTGCAGGTGGCGACTTTACTGTTATCTACGGTAGCACGATAAAGCTAAAAACAGTATTTCCGAAGTGCAGCTGTATTATTTGTGTCTTTGTAGCACGATAAAGCTAAAAACAGTATTTCCGAAGTGCAGCTGTATTATTTGTGTATGTAGCACGATAAAGCTAAAAACAGTATTTCCGAAGTGCAGCTGTATTATTTCTCTATGTAGCACGATAAAGCTAAAAACTGTCTAAGTAGCACGATAAAGCTAAAAACAACAAGTATTTCCGAAGTGTTGCTGTATTATTTCTCTATGCAGCACGATAAAGCTAAAAACTGTCTAAGTAGCACGATAGAGCTAAAAAATGTGTCTAAGTAGCACGATAAAGCTATAAACAACAAGTATTTCCGAAGTGTTGCTGTATTATTTCTCTATGTAGCACGATAAAGCTGAAAACTACGTATTTCCGAAGTGTTGATGTACATCCTTGTGTGTATGTGTTAATGAAATAATTGGCGCGTCACAGTATTCATTAAGATAAGCATCAGGTGTTCTTGTATGCGTGTGGCGACTGCTTTCCACACACGAGACATGCCTGCTGCTGCTGCTGCTGCCTCGCACTCCCACAGGTACTCGTACTTGTTATTCTTCTGAGTGCCTGCGTGCGTACTACTATTACGTGGAATCGATGGCTGATGGACGGCACTCAGGGTCGACGCTACACACACACGCACGCACGCACATACACACACACACACACACACTCACATACACACAATATTCGTTTTTTATTCAGCCTATTTTTTTGCTGTGTGTATTCATCTAGTTGTATTTTACAGGGCCAGAGCAATGCTCGTGTGGCCCCGTCTCCATATCAACATTTTTATCATTCATCCTTAGTACTTTGTGTTGGCCGAAGCCAGCACCCCGGAGAGCAGGTCACAAACCCCGGCTAACACCCGGTACCCATTCACTGCTGGGTGGACAGGGGCTCGGGTTTTAAGGAAACAACCCATCTGTTTCCGCTCCGCCCGGGGATCGAACCCGGGACTTCTCGGTTGTGAACCGAGCGTG
Organism: Chionoecetes opilio; assembly: GCA_016584305.1. Classification (NCBI taxonomy): domain Eukaryota; kingdom Metazoa; phylum Arthropoda; class Malacostraca; order Decapoda; family Majidae; genus Chionoecetes; species Chionoecetes opilio. The sequence continues at coordinate 588,670 of JACEEZ010019228.1, read as the reverse complement.
CTTCCCTTACACCACGGAGTACCTGGTGTGTGTGTGTGCGTGTGCGTGTGCGTGTGCGCGTGCGTGCGTGCGTGGTGCGTGTGCGTGGCGTGTGCGTGTGCGTGTGTGTGTGAGGATTAAATGCCACAGGACGCTAAATTCAGAAAAGGAGGAAAAAAGGCACAAAAAAAACCTAAACAGTCGGATTGATGGAAATTTTTTGGGTGAATAAAATGAAGCACGAGGAAGAATGACCTAGACAAGGAGCCATGACCTATACAACCTCCCTGGACCTAGACTTCCATAGGGTAAACTTCGATATACGTCAAGGGGAAGACTATTGTATACAGTAGTCTGGTCCAGGCATGATTTATGTCTAGGGAGGAACAAGCTAATCATCTACCCTACCACCTCCTCATTACCCTCATCATCTACCTCTCCCTCTACCCCTCCTAGAAGACTTGCGTGAGGAGGTAGAAGGTTATAGGAGGATTTAATGCTTATAGGAGAAAGGGATATAGGTTAAAGGAGTAAGGGATATAGGTTAAAGGAGTAATGGATATAGGTTAAAGGAGTAATGGATATAGGTTAAAGGAGTAATGGATATAGGTTAAAGGAGTAATGGATATAGGTTAAAGGAGTAATGGATATAGGTTAAAGGAGTAATGGTTTTAAAGGAGTAATGGATATAGGTTAAAGGAGTAATGGATATAGGTTAAAGGAGTAATGGATATAGGTTAAGGAGTAATGGATAGGTTAAAGGAGTAATGGTATAGGTTAAAGGAGTAATGGATTATAGGTTAAAGGAGTAATGGTATAGGTTAAAGGAGTAATGGATATAGGTTAAAGGAGTAATGGTATAGGTTAAAGGAGTAATGGATATAGTTAAAGAGTATGGTTAGGTTAAAGGAGTAATGGTATAGGTTAAAGGAGTAATGGTATAGGTTAAAGGAGTAATGGATATAGGTTAAAGGAGTAATGGATATAGGTTAAAGGAGTAATGGATATAGGTTAAAGGAGTAATGGGTATAGGTTAAAGGAGTAATGGTTATAGGTTAAAGGAGTAATGGTTATAGGTTAAAGGAGTAATGGATATAGGTTAAAGGAGTAATGGTTATAGGTTAAAGGAGTATATGGTTAAAGGAGTAATGGATATAGGTTAAAGGAGTAATGGTATAGGTTAAAGGAGTAATGGATATAGGTTAAAGGAGTAATGGTATAGGTTAAAGGAGTAATGGTATAGGTTAAGGAGTAATGGTATAGGTTAAAGGAGTAATGGATATAGGTTAAAGGAGTAATGGATTATAGGTTAAAGGAGTAATGGATATAGGTTAAAGGAGTAATGGTTAAAGGAGTAATGGATATAGGTTAAAGGAGTAATGGTTATAGGTTAAAGGAGTAATGGTTATAGGTTAAAGGAGTAATGGATATAGGTTAAAGGAGTAATGGATATAGGTTAAAGGAGTAATGGTTATAGGTTAAAGGAGTAATGGATATAGGTTAAAGGAGTAATGGATATAGGTTAAAGGAGTAATGGTTATAGGTTAAAGGAGTAATGGTTATAGGTTAAAGGAGTAATGGATATAGGTTAAAGGAGTAATGGTTAAAGGAGTAATGGATATAGGTTAAAGGAGTAATGGTTATAGGTTAAAGGAGTAATGGATATAGGTTAAAGGAGTAATGGATATAGGTTAAAGGAGTAATGGTTAAAGGAGTAATGGATATAGGTTAAAGGAGTAATGGTTATAGGTTAAAGGAGTAATGGATATAGGTTAAAGGAGTAATGGTTATAGGTTAAAGGAGTAATGGTTATAGGTTAAAGGAGTAATGGTTATAGGTTAAAGGAGTAATGGGTATAGGTTAAAGGAGTAATGGATATAGGTTAAAGGAGTAATGGTTATAGGTTAAAGGAGTAATGGTTAAAGGAGTAATGGATATAGGTTAAAGGAGTAATGGTTATAGGTTAAAGGAGTAATGGATATAGGTTAAAGGAGTAATGGTTATAGGTTAAAGGAGTAATGGTTATAGGTTAAAGGAGTAATGGTTATAGGTTAAAGGAGTAATGGTTAAAGGAGTAATGGATATAGGTTAAGGAGTAATGGTTATAGGTTAAAGGAGTAATGGTATAGGTTAAAGGAGTAATGGTTATAGGTTAAAGGAGTAATGGTTATAGGTTAAAGGAGTAATGGTTAAGGTTAAAGGAGTAATGGTATAGGTTAAAGGAGTAATGGATATAGGTTAAAGGAGTAATGGTTATAGGTTAAGGAGTAATGGTTAAAGGAGTAATGGATATAGGTTAAGGAGTAATGGTTATAGGTTAAAGGAGTAATGGATATAGGTTAAAGGAGTAATGGTATAGGTTAAAGGAGTAATGGTTATAGGTTAAAGGAGTAATGGTTATAGGTTAAAGGAGTAATGGTTATAGGTTAAAGGAGTAATGGTTATAGGTTAAAGGAGTAATGGTTATAGGTTAAAGGAGTAATGGTTATAGGTTAAAGGAGTAATGGATATAGGTTAAAGGAGTAATGGTTAAAGGAGTAATGGATATAGGTTAAAGGAGTAATGGATATAGGTTAAAGGAGTAATGGTTATAGGAGTAATGGTTATAGGTTAAAGGAGTAATGGTTATAGGAGTAAGGGATATAGGTTAAAGGAGTAATGGATATAGGTTAAAGGAGTAATGGATATAGGTTAAAGGAGTAATGGATATAGGTTAAAGGAGTAATGGATATAGGTTAAAGGAGTAATGGATATAGGTTAAAGGAGTAATGGTTAAAGGAGTAATGGATATAGGTTAAAGGAGTAATGGATATAGGTTAAAGGAGTAATGGTTATAGGTTAAAGGAGTAATGGATATAGGTTAAAGGAGTAATGGATATAGGTTAAAGGAGTAATGGATATAGGTTAAAGGAGTAATGGATATAGGTTATAGGAGTAAGGGATATAGGTTAAAGGAGTAATGGATATAGGTAAAGGAGTAATGGTTATAGGTTAAAGGAGTAATGGATATAGGTTAAAGGAGTAATGGATATAGGTTAAAGGAGTAATGGATATAGGTTAAAGGAGTAATGGATATAGGTTAAAGGAGTAATGGATATAGGTTAAAGGAGTAATGGATATAGGTTAAAGGAGTAATGGATATAGGTTAAAGGAGTAATGGATATAGGTTAAAGGAGTAATGGATATAGGTTAAAGGAGTAATGGTTATAGGAGTAATGGATATAGGTTAAAGGAGTAATGGTTATAGGTTAAAGGAGTAATGGTTAAAGGAGTAATGGATATAGGTTAAAGGAGTAATGGTTATAGGTTAAAGGAGTAATGGATATAGGTTAAAGGAGTAATGGTTAAAGGAGTAATGGATATAGGTTAAAGGAGTAATGTTAAGGAGTAATGGTTAGGTTAAAGGAGTAATGGTATAGGTTAAAGGAGTAATGGTTAAAGGAGTAATGGATATAGGTTAAAGGAGTAATGGTATAGGTTAAGGAGTAGAGTAATGGATATAGGTTAAAGGAGTAATGGTTAAAGGAGTAATGGATATAGGTTAAGGAGTAATGGTTAGGAGTAATGGATATAGGTTAAAGGAGTAATGGTTATAGGTAAGGAGTAATGGATATAGGTTAAAGGAGTAATGGTTATAGGAGTAATGGTATAGGTTAAGGATATGGTTAAAGGAGTAATGGATATAGGTTAAAGGAGTAATGGTTAGTTAAGGAGTAATGGATATAGGTTAAAGGAGTAATGGTATAGTAGGAGTAATGGTAAGGTTAAAGGAGTAATGGATATAGGTTAAAGGAGTAATGGTATAGGTTAAAGGAGTAATGGATATAGGTTAAAGGAGTAATGGTATAGGTTAAAGGAGTAATGGATATAGGTTAAAGGAGTAATGGTTATAGGTTAAGGAGTAATGGATATAGGTTAAAGGAGTAATGGTTATAGGTTAAAGGAGTAATGGATATAGGTTAAAGGAGATGTAATGGTTAAGGAGTAATGGATATAGGTTAAAGGAGTAAGATATAGTAGGTAATGGTTATAGGAGTAATGGATATAGGTTAAAGGAGTAATGGTTAAAGGAGTAAGGATATAGGTAAGGAGTAATGGATTAGGTTAAAGGAGTAATGGATATGGTTAAAGGAGTAATGGATATAGGTTAAAGGAGTAATGGATATAGGTTAAAGGAGTAATGGTTAAGGAGTAATGGATATAGGTTAAAGGAGTATGGTTAAGGAGTAATGGATATAGGTTAAAGGAGTAATGGTATATAGGTTAAAGGAGTAATGGATATAGGTTAAAGGAGTAATGGATATAGGTTAAAGGAGTAATGGATATAGGTTAAAGGAGTAATGGTATAGGTTAAAGGAGTAATGGTATAGGTTAAAGGAGTAATGGTTAAGGAGGTAATGGTTAAAGGAGTAAGGGATATAGGTTAAAGGAGTAATGGATATAGGTTAAAGGAGTAATGTAGATAGTAGGTTAAAGGAGTAATGGGTATAGGTTAAAGGAGTAATGGTTATAGGTTAAAGGAGTAATGGTTAGGTAAAGGAGTAATGGATATAGGTTAAAGGGTAATGGTATAGGTTAAAGGAGTAATGGATATAGGTTAAAGGAGTAATGGTTATAGGTTAAAGGAGTAATGGTTAAGGAGTAATGGGTATAGGTTAAAGGAGTAATGGATATAGGTTAAAGGAGATGTATGGTTAAAGGAGTAATGGATATAGGTTAAAGGAGTATGAATGGTTAAAGAAGTAATGGATATAGGTTAAAGGAGTAATGGTTATAGGTTAAAGGAGTAATGGTTATAGGAGTAATGGATATAGGTTAAAGGAGTAATGGATATAGGTTAAAGGAGTAATGGTTATAGGAGTAATGGATATAGGTTAAAGGAGTAATGGATATAGGTTAAAGGAGTAATGGTTATAGGAGTAAGGGATATAGGTTAAAGGAGTAATGGTTATAGGAGTAAGGGATATAGGTTAAAGGAGTAATGGTTATAGGAGTAATGGATGTAGGTTAAAGGAGTAATGGCTATAGGAATAAGGTTATAGGAGGTATAAGGCTATAGAGAGGAGGTTATAGGAGGTGTAAGGCTATAGAGAGGAGGTTATAGGAGGTGTAAGGTCAAAGGAGAAAGGCATGGAGAGAGAAAGGTCCTAAGTGACATTGTTTATCAAGGGCCTCAAGGTCACTGGTATCCACAAACAAGAGTAGGTTATCTGGCGTGTCCAAGGGCGTGGCCAGGGAAGGGAAGGGACAGGTGAGGTGAGGTCAGCGAGAGACAAGATCCGGGTTGAGGCCTAAAGATGAGTGGACGTTTCCCATAGGCCAAAAAAAAATAGTATGAAAAAATGATGAGTGAGTGAAAGTTTCCGAAAAATAATAATCACTGCTAAGTCTGAAAAGTAATGATTGAGTGGAAGTTTATCAGAAAAAAAATCATGACAGTCTGAAAAATTACGATTGAGTGGAAGTTTATCATAAAATAAAATCATGATAGTCTGAAAAGTGACGAGAGTGGGAAAAATATTGCCAAGTTTGGAAAATGACGATCGAGTGGAAGTTTCCGATAAACATATCTTAATAAAGTCTGAAAAGTGCCGAGTGAGTGGACGTTTCCCTTAAAAAAATCCTAATAGTCTGAAAAATGCTGAGTGAGTGAAAGTTTCCGATAAAATAAATTACCATAAAGTCTGAAAAATTATAGTGAGTGGAAGTTTCCCTTTAAAATACTCATAAGTCTAAATAATGAGTTAATGATCAGGTTCAAGAGAAGTGTTCAAGAGAAAAAATAAGAAAATGCGATACCTTGAAAGTAAAAGAATGGCATAATTACGAGAAGAAAATAAAAGAAAAAACGATAAGTCCTGGGAGTCGTTGAGTCGTGAGTCGTTGAGTGCTGAGAGTCTAGTTCATAAGTTTGTTTGAGGGACTGTCTTGCCGTGTTCCCCAGGGTGTCAATATTACACAAGGGTAATCACCAGGGTAATCAGCCTAACGATGAGTCTGCACCGCGCTAACCACCCAGGAGTGTTGACAAGAGTGACCGCAGGAACGGCAACACAATGACTCCAGCCAGACACACTCCACTGGGGGACGTAGACAAAACAAAAACAAACACAACTTAAATGTAGTGAAATTTACATGTAGTCTTTCGAAATTTACAAAGTCTTTCGAAATTTATGGGTACTTTTGAATTTAACATTTAGTTTTTCAAAATGTACAGGTAGTCTTTCGAAATGTACGTATAGTCTTTCGAAATGTACGTATAGTCTTTCGAAATGTACGTATAGTCTTTCGAAATGTACATAGTCTTTCGAAATGTACGTATAGTCTTTCGAAATGTACGTATAGTCTTTCGAAATGTACGTATAGTCTTTCGAAATGTACGTATAGTCTTTCGAAATGTACGTATAGTCTTTCGAAATGTACGTATAGTCTTTCGAAATGTACGTATAGTCTTTCGAAATGTACGTATAGTCTTTCGAAATGTACGTATAGTCTTTCGAAATGTACGTATAGTCTTTCGAAATGTACGTATAGTCTTTCGAAATGTACATAGTCTTTCGAAATGTACGTATAGTCTTTCGAAATGTACGTATAGTCTTTCGAAATGTACGTATAGTCTTTCGAAATGTACGTATATCTTTCGAAATGTACGTATAGTCTTTCGAAATGTACGTATATCTTTCGAAATGTACTATAGTCTTTCGAAATGTACGTATAGTCTTTCGAAATGTACGTATAGTCTTTCGAAATGTACGTATAAGTCTTTCGAAATGTACGTATAGTCTTTCGAAATGTACGTATAGTCTTTCGAAATGTACGTATAGTCTTTCGAAATGTACGTATAGTCTTTCGAAATGTACGTATAGTCTTTCGAAATGTACGTATAGTCTTTCGAAATGTACGTATAGTCTTTCGAAATGTACGTATAGTCTTTCGAAATGTACGTATAGTCTTTCGAAATGTACGTAGTCTTTCGAAATGTACGTATAGTCTTTCGAAATGTACGTAGTCTTTCGAAATGTACGTATAGTCTTTCGAAATGTACGTATAGTCTTTCGAAATGTACGTAGTCTTTCGAAATGTACGTATAGTCTTTCGAAATGTACGTATCGTCTTTCGAAATGTACGATAGTCTTTCGAAATGTACGTATAGTCTTTCGAATAGTACGTATAGTCTTTCGAAATTACGTATAGTCTTTCGAAATGTAACGTATAGTCTTTCGAAATGTACGTAAGCTTTCAAAACGTAGGTAAATCGTACTGTGTAGTTACGAACGAGTACGTATCAGTCATTCGAAATGCTACGTATATACTTTCGAAATATGTATAGTCATTGAAATGTCGTATAGTCTGTTCGAAATCGTACGTAGTTATTCGAAATGTACGATATAGCCTGTTCGAAATGTATATCGCTTTCGAAATATACAGTACTCTCGAAAAGAAAGGATTTCGAAATGTCTGGCATAAAACCACAAAACGTAAGGTAAATCGTACTGGTGGTGAGTAATAAACAACCGATCAGTATCATATCATTCCGGGAAAAGTTGCATACCCGATATAGAAATGCAATAAATGTTAAAAGAATGGAAAGGCTATCAGTGGTGCTTACACAATAAAGAGTATAGGTGTGTATTAGTATGAGGAAACCAGGTCGGACTTATACTTAGAGGCAGTGAACAGTACTCTAAAAACAAAAACAAAAAGTGATATCGACATGTGCGGCAATAAAAAAATAAAAATAATAATATGACCAATCACAAAACTGCATACACCCGAGGCATTAGGATAAGGCGAAGGAACCTAGGGACAATTACCTGGACTCAGTAAACGAGCGAAAGGTAAGTGGGACAGTAAACCATAATATCGATGATGTGTGTCCTTGGTGGTGGGCAGCCAAGTCAAGGAGCAGCGTCAAGGGGTCACTCGAAATTAAAGCTAATAAACGAGTCAGTAATGCCTCCACCTGTCATTACCTCCTCCCTTCCTGACCCTTTCCACCCAGTTTCCCTATCCCTTCCGCCTTCCACTCTGACACCACCATTCTCCCTATCCTCTCACCCTCTCTTCTTCCACCCCATTCTCCCTATCCTCTCTCCCTTCTCTCTCTCACACCCCCATTCTCCCTATCCTCTCTCCCTTCTCTCTCTCACACCCCCATTCTCCCTATCCTCTCTCCCTTCTCTCTCTCACACACCCATTCTCCCTATCCTCTCTACCCCTCTTCTCTCTCCTCCCCCCATTCTCCCTATCCTCTCCCTTCTCTCTCTCACACCACCCATTCTCCCTATCATCTCTCCCTTCTCTCTCTCACACACCCATTCTCCCTATCCTCTCTCCCTTCCCTCTCACACACCCATTCTCCCTATCCTCTCTCCCTTCTCTCTCTCACACCCCCATTCTCCCTATCCTCTCTCACACCCCTTTCTCCCTATCCTATTCTCCCTTCCTCCTATCCCTCCCTCCCTCTCATTCAATCAGCCACATTACTCCTATCTCTCCTTCCCTCTACACACATTCTACCCTATCTCACCTTACGATCTCTCATAACCCCCTTGCCCTATCCTCTCTCACACCCCTTTCTCCCTATCCTATTCTCCCTTTCCTTCCTACCCTCCCTCCCTCATGCAATAATCAAAGTCATGTCGCATACTTCACTTGTCAACTTGAGTTCTAAAACTTAATTATAAGGAGAAGCGGATATGATGTAAGAAACTTTGAAGATATATTATAAGAGATGAAAAAAAACTTTGAAGATATATTATAAGAGATGAAAAAAACTTTGAAGATATATTATAAGAGAGATGAAAAACCCCTTTGAAGATATATTATAAGATGATTTTTTTTTTTAAGGTATAATTATAAGAGATGAAAATAAACTGAAGATATTTTTTAAGAGATGAAAAAACAACAACTTTGAAGATATATTATAGGAGATGATAACAACAACTTTTAAGACACAACTATATAAGAATGAAAAAAACCTCTGAAGTATTTTATAAGAGATGAAAAAAACCTTTGAAGATATATCATATGAGATAAAAAAAACCTTAGAAGATATATTATATGAGATGAAAAAAAACTTTGAAGATATATCAAAAGAGATGAAAAAACCACTTTGAAGATATACGAGGGAAAAAAAGTGAGGCAAATGAGCTGTCTGGCTGAGGCTTAGGAAGAGGCGATGAGGACTGAACAAAAACATAATGAGAGTAAGACGATTAAGAGGGATTATGAGACGAGACAAAAAGTTGGATTGGATGAGGAAGCAAATTTGTGAATGGCACGTGAATGGGTGATGGAGCAAATGGATGAGGAACAGTATAGGATGTAGGAGGGTGGTGGATGAGAGAAAAAAAACCTAAAAAAAAAGAAAAAGTGACAGTATGAGTGACAAAAGTTTGGGGTTGAAAGTACTTATTTAATGATGGACTGTGGGTAAAACTAAGGAGAGGGAAAGAAAAGGCTACATTTTGTGAGGACGAAAAGGCAAAGAGGGAGAAGGAGGAAGGAAGGAGGAGAAATAAGAACAGTGATTGGAAGTACTTCGGAAATAATACTGTCAAAATAAAGTGGCGGGGAAAAGTTGGAGAAAAAAGGACAATTTTATGACGAAGAGAAGGCAGAAGAGGGAGAAGGAAGGAGGAGAAATAAGAACAGTAGCAGCAGAACAAGGATAATGTTATAGGAAGCATAAGATAACAGTTACCCAAGTGGAAAACAACAAAAAACGATGAGGTGTAAAATAGACTTAGTAAATACATGGGATGGGGAGGTGACGAGAAAGTACATGAAAATAAGTATAGTAGAAAATAGAAAGAAAAGTATAGTAGAAAAGAGAAAAGTATAGTAGTAGAAAAGATAAAGAAAAGTATAGTAGAAAATAGAAAGATAAAAGTATAGTAGAAAAGAGAAAAGTATAGTAGATGAAAAGAGAAAAGTATAGTAGTAGAAAAGAGAAAGAGAAAAGTACTATAGTAGAAAAGATAAAGATAAAAGTATAGTAGAAAAGAGAAAGAGAAAAGTACTATAGTAGAAAGTATGGTAGTATAGAGTAGTATAGAGAAATTATAGTAGTGGGTAAGAATCAATGCTTTACCTCCCCAATCAACAGCCACTACAGTACAGTATAGATCAGGGAAGGGGAGGGGAGGGAGGGAAAGGAAGGAAGGAGGCAGGGGAAAGAGGAGGGAGGGAAGGGGAGGGAGGGAAAGGAGGCAGGGAAGGGAAGGGAGGGAGGAGGCAAGGGCGGAAGGGAAGGAGAGACGTAAACAGTGAGAAAAAAAACAAGGGAAGGAAGGGGATGAGTGATGTGTATATAAGATTGGAGGGAAAGTAAGGGAGGGGAGAGGTGGAAGAGGGGATGAGATAAGGGAGGGAGGGAGGGGACCAGAGGGGAGGGTAGTAATAAGGAAAAGGAGTAAGTAGTAGTAGTAGGTAGTAGTAAGTAGTAGTAGTAGGTAGTAGTAAGTAGTAGTAGGTAGTAGTAAGTAGTAGTAGGTAGTAGTAGTAGTAGTAGTAGGTAGTAGTAAGTAGTAGTAGTAGGTAGTAGTAGGTAGTAGTAGTAGTAGTAGTAGTAGTAGTAGTAGTAGTAGTAGTAGTAGTAGGTAGTAGTAGTAGGTAGTAGTAAGTAGTAGTAAGTAGTAGTAAGTAGTAGTAAGTAGTAGTAGTAAGTAGTAAGTAGTAGTAGTAAGTAGTAAGTAGTAAGTAGTAAGTAAGTGTAAGTAGTAAGTAGTAGTAGTAGTAGTAGGTAGTAGTAGTAGTAGTGTAGTAAGTATAGTAGTAGTTAGTAGTATGTAGTAAGTAGTAGTAGTTAGTAGTAGTAGTAAGTAGTAGTAGTAGTAGGTTAGTAGTAGTAGTAGTAGTAGAGTAGGTAGTAGTAGTAGTAAGTATAGTAGTAGGTAGTAGTAAGTAGTAGAGTAGTAGTAGTAGTAGTAGTAGTAGTAAGTAGGTAAGTAAGTAGTAGTAGTAGGAGTAGTAGTAGTAGTAGTAGTAGTAGTAAGTAGGTAGTAGTAAGGTAGTAGTAGTAGTAGTAGTAGTAGTAGAGTAGTATAGTAGAGTAGTAGTAGTAGTAGTAGTAGTAAGGTAGTAGTAGAGTAGTAGTAGTAGTAGTGTAGTAGTAGAGTAGTGTAGTAGTAGTAAGTAGTAGTAGGTAGTAGTAAGTAGTAGTAAGTAGTAGAGTAGTAGTAGTAGTAGGTAGTAGTAGTAGTAGTAGTAGGTAGTAGTAAGTAGTAGTAGGTAGTAGTAAGTAGTAGTAAGTAGTAGTAGTAGGTAGTAGTAGGTAGTAGTAGGTAGTAGTAGGTAGTAGTAGTAGGTAGTAGTAGTAGTAGTAGTAGTAGTAGTAGTAGTAGTAGTAGTAGTAGTAGTAGTAGTAGTAGTAGTAAGTAGTAGTAGGTAGTAGTAGTAGTAGTAGTAGTAGTAGTAGTAGTAGTAGTAGTAGTAGTAGGTAGTAGTAAGTAGGTAGGGAGGAGAGGAGATAAAAGGGTACAGAAGGAGCAGGGTTTTGGGGGGTAGGTAAGTATTTTTTGGCAAGTAGAAAAGACAAGGAGAAAAAAATATCAATAATAATAACAATAGTGATGATAAAAATAGTAACATTACATCGATAACAACAAAAAGTATCCAAAGAGTGCAACAACCTCATTCAAACTGAAGTCACAACATCAAAAATAATAATCAAAAGAATTCGTGACACACACACACACACACACACACACACACACACCTGTAACATGAGATTACCCTCACCTGTGTGTACCTTCTCTTACCTCCTTCATCCATGTCTCTTCTCTCTCTCTCTCAATCTTTAATAAGTTAATTCATCGGAAGTGGACGATGAGAGGGAGGGAGGGAGAGATGAAAGAGAGGGGAGGGGAGGGAGGGAGAGAGGAAAGAGAGGGGAGTGACCAGGAGGAAGAAACGCGACGGACTGAAGAGAGAGGAGAGGGAGAGAGATTGAATGACGGGAAGGGAGAGATCAGAATGAGGGAGCGGGAGGGAGGGGATGATGAAGGGACTATAAGAGGGAAGGTGTAAGGGAAGGGGAAGTGAAGGAAAGGGCGGGAAAGGAAGGGAGGGGTCAGTAATCCAGCTCTCTACGATGTTATCAGTTGGAGTGGCTTGGGGGAACATCAACATTGCCTCCCCTACTCCCCCCCCCTTCCCCACCACTTTCATATCCCTTCCCCTACAGCTTACTCTTCATCCTGACTTGTGTGCAGCCCTTCCTGACTTGACCCTACACATCTCCCTTCCCTTGGCTAACTACTCCTCTTTATCTGTTCCCGTTTTCCTCTGGTCAGTATCACCCTACACTTCCCTCTTACCTTGCCGTGGGAGGGCGTCGCCTGCAGGATGGCAGCCGTGACAGCGGGTGTCCTGCGGAGGGTGGCAGTGGTGGTGGTGGAGGCAGGTGACTGGTGGGTGGTGGGGGCGGCCTGCAGGAAGACGTGGTGCAGGATGGGCGTGGCGTAGGACACAGCCTGCGTCCTCACCACCTCGGCGCCCTCCACCAGGGTCGCCGTGCCCGTCTGCTCGTCCACGATAGCCGTCATGCCCTCGCTGGCCGCTCCGTCGCCGCCCTCCACCGTCACCGTCAGCCGGTGGGCGGAGCCGTGCGGGCGCAGCACCGTGGTGGTGCCGTCCGCCGCCTCCAGCACCGTGGCGCCGTCCTCGCGGCTGTACAGCGTGGTGGCGCCCCCGCTGCCCACCACCACCACCTCGCCCCCGCCCCCCACGTCCGTCCCCTCACCACGCGCCCCCTCCTCCTCCTCCTCCTCGTCGTCGTCGTCGCTGTGGGGGAGGGGGAGCCACACCTGGCGGGCGGAGGGGCAGCCCGTCTCGCCGCCGCCTTCACTCATCATCGCGCTGAAACAATAACAAAAACATTCTATAAGAACATGGTATATGAAGCATATAATAATGATAATGAAAATGACAGCAATTATAATAATGATAATAATAGTCTCTACATAAATATATCACCACCTGCTGTGACATTCCGGTTATTAATCAGCTTATCTATCTTGGCGCACACCTGTGGCGGTGAGCGCGGCGGACCGCTGCCACACACCCTGCCGGCGGGCCGAGGTGCCGGGCCCGGACGGCGGCACACACACCACCACGTAACGGCACCACTACACACCACCACGTAACGGCACCACTACACACGTGTCATTCAACTCGTAACATTGGAACAATAAAAAAGTAACAGTGACACGCCAGAGGAGGGTTGGTCTTGCCCCAGGGCACTGGGCACTGGGTAGGGCGGTGACACAGGAGATAAGACACAGGTGGGACAGGCTGACCTCAGCCCCAGGACAGGTGGGCGTCACCACGCGGGCCGCTGCCCAAGACTGTGTCAACGAGCGCACCCCGCCGCACACCCCCACCCTCGCCTGAGGACACAGCACACAGCGCCGACAGCGGGCGGCAGGTGGGCGTGCAGTGGGCGATACACGTGTGACAGGTGTGCGGGTGGCGGGCCGTGTGCCGCCACACTCCGCCGCGCGGCAGCGTCTTGTGTTGCCAGGCAACGTGTAAACAATGTGAGGACCACGACGGCACAGGTCAGAGTCCCGCAACGAGCCCCGACGTGGCGGTGCCCCCGCCCCCCACGGCCTCCTTTATGGCGTGGGCTGCACAGGGGCACGACCATGGGCCACCACACCACTCTTACAGGAGGACAGACCATTGGGTGGGGTGACGACCCTATACACCCCGGGCCAAGGCATGTCGGGTGGCGGCGGGGGCCAGGCGGAACTGGGCAGTAGTGCTACAAGTGGCGGGGCGCCGCGTTGGAGTGGCCGATGCCCGCCACCTACGAACGCCGCCGCGCCCTACACACGCACCACAACACCCACGCCCCCCCACCCTGCCACCCCAGGCACTCGCAGGGCAGCGCACGCCCTCCTCACATCACACACACACACAGTCAGTCAATACTTTTGAAATTTTAATAACAACACGAATCCGACGACCACTTCTCTATCCCTGCCAACACACAGCAGCAGCAGCAGCAGCAGCAGCAGCGGGGCAGCCACGGCGGTGCAGCCTCTCGACAACACCCACTACAGTCATCCTCCCTGCCCATGCCCTGCCCTTACCATTCCTTACCAACCAATATATAGTATATATATATATATATTTTTTTTTTTACATTTATGCCTATAGCGCCTGTAGGCAGTGACCTCAAGGGCTCGGATGGTAGACCTTTGAGGCTCACTTGAGGGCTGTGATGGTTGGCCCTCGCCCGTGGTGGCGCAGGCAGGGTTTTTATAATGACGCCTGTGATTAGAGGCTCCTGCCGCCCCCCTGTGTCCTCCGATGCACTCGCAATCGAAGGTAGAGTTAATGGTCAGGGCATGTGGGTGTTCTTAGGCCACTTGACGGTGCAGAAATATTTTAAGTGGATTTATGGTTCTCACTCGGGATCGAACTCGGGTCTTCGAGAACGCCACTCGGAGACGCTAACCACTCTGCTACCGCCTTCCCAATGGTGTGCCAAAATACCATGCTAGGAGTGAGTCGATGTCAACTGATCGTCTCCGTGTGTGCGTGTGCGTGTGCGTGTGCGTGTGCGTGTGTGTGTGTGTGTGTGTGTGTGAGAGAGAGAGAGATCCACGTATATGTATCCAACACCTACGCACAAGCCATTCCCATAACAGTAAATATCCAGTAACATACACTTTCTGAACACACACAAGTAATATATACACAAAAAGTCGTGTGTGTGTGTGTGTGTGTGTGTGTGTGTGTGTGTGTGTGTGTATCGAACGGCGAGACCTTCCTTGTTCTTCCATAATGAATAATTACTCGTTAAGTGGTCCCCGTCCTCTGCCACGGACCTAACCCCCACCCACCCCCCCACCACCACCGAGGAGGATAGTCGTCGGGTGAAAATGACTTAACGAAACAGTACACTACTCTTACCAATGCTACTCTTTATCTATTACTCTATTCCATCCTGTTGCCATACTAATGCTTATCAGTGGTGACATAGTGTGTTGTGTGTGTGTGTGTGTGTGTGTGTGTGTGTGTTGTGTGTGTGTGGTGGGGTGTGTGTGTGTGTGTGTGTGTAGGGAATACTATTAATTACATCACCACTATCTTACCCCCTCACTCTCATCTACACCCCCCCACACTCTCATCTACACTCCCACTCCACCCCACCCCCACTCTCATCTACACCCCCACTTCACCCCCCCTCTCATGTACAACCCCACTCCACCATCCCCCCCACTCTCATATACACCCCCACCCCTCACGGCTTCCCCACCACAAGCTTAGCGGATACCACAATGCAGAATGAATAGAGGCAGGATAATACTTACCCATTCTGTTAGGACACGTGTGGAGAATTCAAGAGTTCTATAATCAATGGGACACTCTCTCTCCTCTCTCTCTCTCTCCGTACCTTTTCCTCCCCTCGTTGCCCTTTCTTCCCCTCCCCGCGGCACGTGTCACGCGTTAGGTAAGTGTTACATATTATTACTGAAGGGTTCATTTTGGTCCTCAATAAACAACTGCTCTTACCGCACCACCACCACCACTCTTCTGTCCACTATCCTCTCCCCCTTCTACCTCTCTCTCTCTCTCTCTCTCTCTCTCTCTCTCTCTCCTCTCTCTCTCTCTCTCTCTCCCCCCCTAAACCTTCCAATCTTTCCTTTCGTTGCAATTCTCCTGTCTACTGTTTTCCCTTATTACCTTTTTAACATAAGGATAAGGTAAATACATAAATTTACGATGATTACAACTACGATAATTACTCTACTACTACTACTACTACTACTACTACTACTACTACTACCACCACCACTTCTACTACTACTACCACCACCACTTCTACTACTACTACTACCACCACCACCACTACTACTACTACTACTACTACATTACTACTACTTCTACTACTACCACCACCATCACCACCACCACTACTATTACCACCACCACCACCACTACCACTACCACTACCACTACTAACACTACAGCTCTCAACACTGTAACGCTAAGTGATCAGTCGTGCCGTAACCCACTTTATCATGCAAGCGTTTTACTGTTTTTAGAATGCGTGTTTGCATGACATAGAAAACCAAGTAATGGACGGATCGAGGGAAGTGGCGACGATGGCTCTTGGCGGGACACGTGCAATGCGTCACGACAAGTCACGACACATCACTTCGGTGCTGGACACATGGGAAAATACGCTTAGTTATATAATGTGTCGTGGTGGTGATGGTGTTACATGTGAGTGGCTGAGTTGTTGGATAAAAAGATGTGGTGGTTGAGGTTGAGTTGTTGGATAAAAAGATGTGGTGGTTGAGTGTTGAAAAAAAGATGTGGTGAGTGTTGGTGTTGAATGAGGTGTTGAATAAAAGATGTAGTGAGTGGCTGAGGTGTTGAATAAAAGATGTGGCGAGTGGCTGAGGTGTTGAATAAAGATGTGGCGAGTGGCTGAGGTGTTGAATAAAGATGTGGTGAGTGGCTGAGGTGTTGAATAAAGATGTGGCGAGTGGCTGAGGTGTTGAATAAAGATGTGGTGAGTGGCTGAGGTGTTGAATAAAAGATGTAGTGAGTGGCTGAGGTGTTGAATAAAGATGTGGTGAGTGGCTGAGGTGTTGAATAAAGATGTGGTGAGTGGCTGAGGTGTTGAATAAAGATGTGGTGAGTGGCTGAGGTGTTGAATAAAGATGTGGTGAGTGGCTGAGGTGTTGAATAAAGATGTGGTGAGTGGCTGAGGTGTTGAATAAAGATGTGGCGAGTGGCTGAGGTGTTGAATAAAGATGTGGCGAGTGGCTGAGGTGTTGAAAAAAAGATGTGGCGAGTGGCTGAGGTGTTGAATAAAAGATGTGGTGAGTGGCTGAGATGTTGAAAAAAAGATGTGGCGAGTGGCTGAGGTGTTGAAAAAAAGATGAGGCGAGTGGCTGAGGTGTTGAAAAAAAGATGTGGTGAGTGGCTGAGGTGTTGAAAAAAGATGTGGTGAGTGGCTGAGGTGTTGAATAAAAGATGTGGTGAGTGGCTGAGGTGTTGAATAAAAGATGTAGTGAGTGGCTGAGGTGTTGAATAAAGATGTGGTGAGTGGCTGAGGTGTTGAATAAAGATGTGGTGAGTGGCTGAGGTGTTGAATAAAGATGTGGCGAGTGGCTGAGGTGTTGAATAAAGATGTGGTGAGTGGCTGAGGTGTTGAATAAAGATGTGGCGAGTGGCTGAGGTGTTGAATAAAGATGTGGTGAGTGGCTGAGGTGTTGAATAAAGATGTGGCGAGTGGCTGAGGTGTTGAATAAAGATGTGGTGAGTGGCTGAGGTGTTGAATAAAGATGTGGCGAGTGGCTGAGGTGTTGAATAAAGATGTGGTGAGTGGCTGAGGTGTTGAATAAAGATGTGGCGAGTGGCTGAGGTGTTGAATAAAATATAGAGTGATGGTAAGTTTAGCTATTGTGGTGAGTTATGTTAGTGATAAAGGTAAATATAGTGATGCATAGTGGTGAGAATCATACTTGGTGACATGTTTTGAATAGTCTTTACATGTGAATAGCTAAAGTAAAGTAGAAAAAAATATGTTCACTATTGTATATTAGCGAATCAGCGAGTAGTTAGAAATTAACCACTTGAGAACCAGAACGTAATTTCCATTGTAATTTGAGTACCATTAGATGATTTTTAGTGAATATAAGCAATATTTTATAGATATTACCTGTTTAGTATCCATGTCGACGAACTAATTTGGTATATTTAGTTACTTTTCGTAATTTTATGGCTAACAGACGATTTTTGTATAGCAAAGTAAAGATCTGGGCGTAAAAGGGTTAATAATAGCGATGAAATCTATAACATACGTCCCTTTATGGTGAATTCTAGTGATAACATAATAATAACAATAATAAAGCACGCTACTTCATACAGGTAAACACAACTCTCTATTTATCAAGTGAAGGAATAGTGTTTCATAAGGGGAAAAAATTAAGAAAAAGAAAAAAAAAAAAAAGTAAAAAGTAAAGTAAAAAAAGAGTAAAAAGTAAAGTAAAAAGAGTAAAAAGTAAAGTAAAAAAGTAAAAGAGTAAAAGAGTAAAAAGTAAAGTAAAAAAAGAGTAAAAAGTAAAGTAAAACAAAAAATGTAAAGTAAAAAAAAAAAAGAGTAAAAAGTAAAGTAAAAAAAAAGAGTAAAAAGTAGAGTAAAAAAAAGGAAAAAGTAAAGTAAAACAGAAAAAATGTAAAGTAAAAACAAGAAGTAAAAAGTAAAGTAAAAAAATTAAGGAAAAAAAAAATAAAGTTTTCTTCTCTCGCCTGTACGAATAAAACAGGGTCATATAAAACACAGTATACCCAACCGTGTCAAATGAGGTAGTTAAGTCAAGTCGTTGATGTGTATGTGGTGGCAGTGACAATGACAAAATGAGCTCCACCACCACCACCACCACTCCTACACCCGCAACCACCACCACCACCACCACCACTCTAACCAACAATGAAAGTCAAATGAATGTGGTGAAAGGAAGTACAAAAAATGATGATGACAAAAACGGCACTATTTCTTCTGTCATGGTGGTGTATGAGAGAGAGAGAGGAGAGAGAGAGAGAGAGAGAGAGAGAGAGAGAAGAGAGAGAGAGAGAGAGAGAGAGAGAGAGAGAGAGGAGAGAGACTACCAGATGACAGAGAGAGAGAGACTACCAGATTACTGAGAGAGAGAGAGAGAGAGAGAGAGAGGAGGAGAGAGAGAGAGAGAGAGAGAGAGAGAGAGAGAGAGAGAGAGAGAAGGCTGATGGGTGAGTGCATGTGACGTAGAGACAGGATTGGAGGAATAAATAAGAGGAATAATAATGAGCTAGAAGGTTAAAAAATATGCATCGTGAGGCGTGGGAGAGGGAGGGGGGAGGGAGGGAGGGGGGGGGGAGGGGGGGGGGGACGAGGACAGCTAATTATTATTGGAGTGAAGAATGAGTAGCAATGTTTTTACTTGTACCTCTTAGACCGGGAGGGGGAAAGGGGGAGCGAAAGAGAAGGGAAAAAATTTATAATAGTGAAAAATGTAAAGGGAAAAATTAATAGTGAAAAATGTAAGGGGAAAATTAATTGAAAAGTAAGGTGAAAAAATATAATAGTGAAAAATGTAGAGGGATAAATTAATAGTGAAAAATGTAAGGGGAAAAATTAAAATAGTGAAAAATGTAAGGGAAAATAAAAATAGTGAAAAATGTAAAGGGAAATAAAAAAAGTTAAGTGAAAAATGTAAGGGAAAAGTTAAAGTGAAAAATGTAAGGGAAAAATTAATAAGTGAAAAATGTAAGTGGAAAAATTATAATAGTGAAAAATGTAAAGGGAAAAATTAAAATAGTGAAAAATAGTAATGCCTTCATGTATAATACCAAATCAATAACAAAATTAGTATGTATTATAATTTTTTTCTCTCTACTACATAACTTATACTTGGCAGATAATACAATAAGGTCAGTATGTATATAAATAACAACCCATGACTATGTACTTAGGTAAAGATATACACATACATACATACATACACATAATATATAATCAAGGTCACTAAGCTATGATTTGGACACTCGCCAGACTAATTTTTTCCTCTCTCTCATTCTCTTGCTTTGTGTGTGTGCTTATGTGAGAGTGGGAGGAAATAAGAGGGTGATGAAGGAAATGAGAAGAGCCAACACGCCACGAGGAGGAGGAGGAGGAGGAGGAGGAGGAGGAGGAGGAGGTCAAATAAACGAATAACAAAAAGGGACTCGGGAAGGGGAGAGAAGAATAGGGAGGGATGGAGGGAGAAGAGGACTGGAGGGATGGGGAGGGAGAGAAGAAGAGTGGAGGGAGTGGAGGGGTGGAGAAAGAGGGAGTGGAGGGGTGGAGGAAAGAGGGATGGAGGGAGGAGAGAGGAAATTGGAAGTGAAGGCAAAGTGGTGAGCAGAGAGTACCAATATCTCCTTCCTGTGAACCAGCTATTTTCTTGCCCTGTTTTTCTTTGCGTTCCTTTCCCTGTTCCTCCCTGTGCTTGTGACGGGAACACACAGCCATCGATTTGTGTGATGCGCCCTTAGGGAACGCACTCTAAATCTTTACTGGACTTAATCTTAACTGCAGAAGAATGTTAAATACTTTACATTAACTGCAGAAGAATGTTAAATACTACTTTACATTAACTACAGAAGAATGTTAAATACTACTTTACTTTAACTATAGAAGAATGTTAAATACTACTTTACATTAACTACAGAAGAATGTTAAATACTACTTTACTTTAACTATAGAAGAATGTTAAATACTACTTTACTTTAACTATAGAAGAATGTTAAATACTACTTTACATTAACTACAGAAGAATGTTAAATACTACTTTACATTAACTATAGAAGAATGTTAAATACTACTTTACATTAACTACAGAAGAATGTTAAATACTACTTTACTTTAACTATAGAAGAATGTTAAATACTACTTTACTTTAACTATAGAAGAATGTTAAATACTACTTTACATTAACTACAGAAGAATGTTAAATACTACTTTACATTAACTATAGAAGAATGTTAAATACTACTTTACATTAACTATAGAAGAATGTTAAACACTAATACAATACGGAAAATGAACAAAAATATAAGAAAAATTGCGTATAAGAGAAAATCAATTGGGGAAAGAGGGAATAAATACTCTTATACGAACTGTTATACTAAAAAAATGAAACATAGCTATAAGAAAACATCAATTGTGGATTTTTTTTTTTTTTTATTTATATTTTCATTTTCCTTATTGGTTAGTCACCGTTAGTGTAATAGTATTAAACATTCTTTCTACTTAAGGTTAAGGTTAAATCCATGTACCCTACCTCCCTCTCATCCCTTC
Source organism: Chionoecetes opilio (assembly GCA_016584305.1). Classification (NCBI taxonomy): domain Eukaryota; kingdom Metazoa; phylum Arthropoda; class Malacostraca; order Decapoda; family Majidae; genus Chionoecetes; species Chionoecetes opilio. The sequence goes on along the minus strand of JACEEZ010019228.1, from coordinate 567,840 downwards.
GCCGCCCTAATACTGCAGATTAAACACATATTTCACCCCCAACACTAGGTAAACATTACTCCTACGTGCTATAGACACCCAGATTTTGCTTAACTCACAAAATAATCTGTATCTATCTATCTATGCATATCCTTTCTCTTTACTAACATCTATCTTTATTCATTAACTAACTCTATACACTACCATCCTATCTTTTTACTATCTACCTATACATTGTTTCTCTCTTTACTAACACCTATCTTTATTCACTAACAAACTAACTAACTTGACACACTAACATCCTTCTATCTTTATTCACTAACAAACTAACTAACTTGACACACTAACATCCTATCTTTTTACTATCGGCAGCAGTTCTTTTTTCCACCTACTTCTGCATACCAAGTCCCTAAACCTCCCTTCCTTCCTTCTGCAGCAGTTTTTTCCACCTACTTCTGCATACTAAGTCCCTAAACCTCCCTTCCTTCCTTCCTTCTGCAGCAATTAAGACGACGTTACAGGGGCACCAGCACGCACGGTTTAGATTAATATAGGAACATACCTATATTACCATTATTAGTATCAGAAATAGTAACTACCTCTGTGACTGATGTTCAAGAGAGAAAATGTATAAGTAGATAGTAAAAAGATAGGATGTTAGTGTACAGAGTTAGTTAGTTAGTGAATAAAGGTAGGTAAAGATATATAGATGGCACATAAAGATAGATGGCACAATCCATCACCTGTAACACACCTGTGAGTCTTATAAACACCACAAGGAGACACCATAAATATACGAAGAACCTACCTGACACACCTGACCTATATAAAACCTTCATTCCCATTTAGATAAGGGTGGAAATGTACTAGCCTAGGGTCATTATCCTTAGTGGTAGGTGTGTAAACATCACCCTCGCACCTAAATGAGGCCTCTGTAAACACCTGAGGGCCATTCACCACCTTACGGAACACCTGGCCAGCGTATGAAAGGTGGCCTCAGTCTCCTCACACCTGTGCTCGTCTAAGTTCCTCAACACAGCCATCTTACCTACCTTTACCTAACCTATCATGCCTCTATGCTAGCCAACCTTCCTGATTACTTTATCCTTTTAACTTTTGATTTCCTTTAATTCTTTTTCTACTCGATTCCTTTTAACCCTTACAACCTTTAAAACAACTCTGTACCTACCTTGCTCTTAACACCTGGTTATGCACTTTACCAGAGAGAGAGAGAGAGAGAGAGAGAGAGAGAGAGAGAGAGAGAGAGAGAGAGAGAGAGAAGAGAGAGAGAGAGAGAGAGAGAGAGAGAGAGGAGAAGAGAGAGAGAGGAGAGAGAGAGAGAGAAGAGAGAGAAGAGAGAGAGAGAGAGAGAGAGAGAGAAGAGAAGAGAGAGAGAAGGAAGAGAGAGAGAGAGAGAGAGAGAGAGAGAGAGAGAGAGAGAGAGAGAGAGAGAGAGAGAGAGAGAGAGAGAGAGAGAGAGAGAGAGAGAGAGGAGAGAGAGAGAGAGAGGAGAGAGAGAGAGAGAGAGAGAGAGAGAGAGAGAGAAAAAAAATCAAAGCAAGAAAAAACCCATGGAGTAATAAGTGTCATAACGGACCATCAAAAAAATAAATAAAAAATCTTCAAATAATTATAATATAAGAAAAGTGGAAGAGAAAATAAAATTGCGGACGGTCTTCAAACTTAATGGAGGAAAAAAAATATGGACAATCTTGATAAAAAAAAAAGTGGAAAAATAAAAGCATAAAAAAAAACCTTCGCAAGCCCAGATAAAAAGGAGCTTGACACACTTATTACATATAATAACATCATACATATAACATAACTTCATCGATAAAACGGATACAGATATGAACATTGCAGCGAAAAAGTGCAGATCTGAGTACACGTCTTGCATTATAACTTTCACACACACACACACACACACACACACACACACACACTGTACCTCATAAGTAAACACTGCATGCACGCTGTTGACTAGAAAGATGAGGAGAAAATGGAATCTAAATTTCTCTTCGTGTAAGTCCTGAAGACAGGGAGAGAGAGAGAGAGAGAGAGAGAGAGAGAGAGAGAGAGAGAGAGAGAGAGAGAGAGAGAGAGAGAGAGAGAGAGAGAGAGAGAGAGAGAGAGAGACTACCAGATGACAGAGAGACTACCAGATTGAGAGAGAGAGAGAGAGAGAGAGAGAGAGAGAGAGAGAGAGAGAGAGAGAGAGAGAGAGAGAGAGAGAGAGAGAGAGAGAGAGAGAGAGAGAGAGAGAGTGTGTACCAGATGACTGATAACCAACTTTCCCCACACAACAAACTTAAAAAAAAAAAATACTTGATGCATACTTTTGACACCACCAACCACAGTAATAAAAGTCCATTAAAACTATCCGTAATGAGCCAGATTTTCCTACGTTCCCGGCGCAATATTACTGAAGACAATAGAACATTAGAAAATTACGCACTGAGTGGATTGAAGCAACGTATACAAAAACAATTGTAAAGTAAAGTTCTGCCATTAACATTGTTTTGGCTATGAATCTCACACACACACACACACACACAGACACAGACAGACAGACAGACAGACACATACAGACAAACACACACACGCTCACACCACACAGACAGACACACACACAGACAGACAGACACACACACAGACAGACAGACACACACACCACACAGACACACACACAGACAGACAGACACACACACACACACACGCTCACACCACACAGACAGACAGACACACACACAAAATACAGCACTGAAAGTAACAATCATCACAACCACCACTGCCACAGAAGTAACCAACAACAACAACAATAAAAACAATAACCTATACAAACTTTAGACATGTTCACGTATTTTTGTTTCTCAAGTCAATGTCACAGTAAGTAGGATGGGAAAAGAATGCGGCAAGGTTCCTGGAAACTGCCGCGGTGTAAAAAAAAACAGCACGGCACAAAAAATCTCTTTCTATGAGGGGCCACTTTTGTAATGTCATGGAGGTGAAAATAGTAGGAATTACGATGCATTAATACGTGTGTCGTGAGTTTGATGTGAGAGAGAGGAAGAGGAGAGAGAGAGAGAGAGAGAGAGAGAGAGAGAGAGAGAGGAGAGAGAGAGAGAGAGAGTGGAGAGAGAGAGGAGAGAGGAGAGAGTAGTGGTGTGTGGTGTGTGTGTGGTGTGTGTGTGTGTGTGTGTGTGTGTGTGTGTGTGTGTGTGTGTGTGTGTGTGTGTGTGTGTGTGTGTGTGTGTGTGCGTGCGTGCGTGCGCGCGCCAGACGAAAAATTCTTAACCTTATCCCAACGCACACGCACAAAAAAACGTTTAACTTTTGTAGTGATATTTCCGTAACAAAAATACCTCATCAGAGTGAATGTGAGTGTGAGTGTGGTGTTGTGTAGTGTGTGTGTGTGTGTGTGGTGGTGTGTGTGTGTGTTGTGTGTGTGTGTGGTGTGTGTGTGTGTGTGTGGTGTGTTATTTCCGTAACAAAAATACCTCATCAGAGTGAATGGTGTGTGTGTGTTGTGTGTGTGTGTGTGTGTGTGTTGGTGGTGTGTGTGTGGTGTGTGTGTGTGTGTGGTGGTTGTGTGGTGGGTGTGTGTGAGAGAGAGAGAGAGATACGCTATCTAATCATACAACGGTAAAAAAAAAAAATGTGTGTATTTTTCCCCACAAGCAACATGGAAGGGTCTCGGCGGTGTACGGGTTCCTCGCTGTAGCAATGTTGGTATGTACAGTCTATTTTTTTAACGAGGTGAAAAATCCTGACCCCTTGCTGCTTACTGACTGATATTTGATGCCAGGAGAAGGGAATAGTAGACTTCTTCTAAATTTCAGCTGTATTTGATCATAGTTAACCCTATTATCAGGCAAACATAGGCAAATTTTTAAGTATGAGACTTTATGACAATGGAATTTTTGCCTCGTTAAAAAAAAAAGCCTATAGTTAGGGCACAAGTTTGATGCCAGGAGAAGGGAATATTACGGGTCTTCTAAATTTCCGCTGTATTTGATCATAGTTAACCATATTATCAGGTAAACATAGGCACAATTTTAAGCATGAGACCTTAAGATAGAATGGAATTTTCGCCTCGTTATAAAAGAGTCTAGTTAGTTAGTACGGGTCTTCTAAATTTCCGCTGTATTTGATCATAGTTAACCATATTATCAGGTAAACATAGGCACAATTTTAAGCATGAGACCTTAAGATAGATAGAATGGAGATTTCGCCTGGTTAAAAAAGAGTCTAGTCAGTGCACAAGTAGCTACCCGGACCACACACTCAGGCATACTTGTTACTTCTTGACTCTTCTCTTTTCCTGCTCAGTATTCCAGGAACGAAAATTATAGATGCCGAGGAACAGGGTTATTGTTGCAGAGTTTCATAAAGGAAAGTGATAAACAAGAAAAGAAAAAAGGAAAAAATATCATACTGCTCATATACTTTTTGCCACACATCACATCCCAGTTTTTTTTTTTTTTTTTTTACTTTTTTTTTGTTAATAAATCACAGAAAAAAAGAAAAAAAGTTGAAGTATATCATTTTTTTTTTTCTCTTTTGTAATTTTCTAACATGACAGTATAATATTCTGGCGTCGTAGCAAAGAGAGGCACGTACACACAACACAACACACGGGGGAGGGTGTTAGGGGAGGGGAAGGGCTAGTTTATTTAGTTTTAGGCTATGTTATTTATATTTTTATTTTGTTTTAGGTTATTTTAGGTTTATTTTTATATTAAGTTTTAAGTTTATTTTTATATTTGTAGGTTTTTATTTTGTTTTAGGTTATTTTATGTTTTTTTATTTTGTTTTAGGTTTATTTTTGGATATTTTAGGTTTATTTTTGGTTATTTTAGATTTATTGTATCTTGTTTTAGGTAATTGTAGGTATATTTTTGGATATTTTAGGTTTATTTTATTTTAGGTTATTTTAGGTTCATTGTATTTTGTCTTAGGTTATTTTCAGATTTCACAGCCAGAGGGAAGAACGAGCAGCATTATGACCTCAAGGCATCTAGTCACAGTCTATTGTACTAGTCAAGGAGAAATGAAGCTCACACACATACAGATCCCTAAGCAACATTGATACATACACAGCTATTCTAACATTAATTAACCCCTTGAGGCCCAGAACGAAATTTCTACTGTAATTTGGGTACCATAAAACGATTTTTAGTTATAGTACTTTTTTTTTTTTTTTATAGATATGACCTGTTTTGTATCCTTATCGACTAACTAATTTGGTATATTATGTTATTTTTCGTAATTTTATGGCTAACACATTTTTTTTAGTACAGGAAAGATCTGAGCGTGAAGGGAATAACAGACCTATGATGCAACCTCATATATAAGAGTTACAACGATATAGATAGCAAAAAAGAAGCAACAGAGAGAGAGAGAGAGAGAGAGAGAGAGAGAGAGAGGAGAGAGAGAGAGAGAGAGAGAGAGAGAGAAAAGAAAAGAAAGAAAGAAAGAAGAAAGGAGAAAGAAAGGAGAGAGAGAGAGAGAGAGGAGAGAGAGAGAGAAGAGGAGAGAGAGAGAGAGAGAGAGAGAGAGAGAGAGAGAGAGAGAGAGAGGATAAGATATAAAAGAAGACCAAGCTTGAGTGAAAGGATGAATACACGACATAGGATTAACAGTAGTCTTTGCATAACCCATTAACCATGTAATTGTAAAGCATAACAATCCAATACAAACCAACAAACACAATCCCACAATTTACTTGATCATGTGGTTTTAAGTTTCATTTATTTCCTTTCTGTTATTTAATTTATCGTATCTGTCTGTCTGTCACATTATAATTCTTCACTTTTCTTTCTGTGTAGCATTCTCTCTCTCTCTCTCTCTCTCTCTCTCTCTCTAAAGGTGAGCATACCCACAACCATAATTCCCAAGCCTCTTTAACACCCAGTTCTCAGTATACCTTACAGATCCACCCACACAAGCCCTGTCTTCCCACTACACACACATACGCTAGTTTCCCATCCCTTCCCCGTGGCCCAGCGCCAAGAAGAGGCCGGCGAGGCAGCACGAGAGGGAGGGAGGAAGGCGGAGGGTTCAGGCTAGGGGGAGGGACGAAGGTGGAAGGTTTAGGGTCCGGATTCCAAGTTACCATTATGAAGGTAACGAAGAGGAGTTAAAGGCACGCGCCGCCGCCAACACGAAAATACAACCCCGAGCGACACAGCAACCTTATGGCGATGCGTCGATACTATGTTTGAAGGAATGAGAGAGAGAGAGAGAGAGAGAGAGAGAGAGAGAGAGAGAGAGAGAGAGAGAGAGAGAGAGAGAGAGAGAGAGAGAGAGAGAGAGAGAGAGAGAGAGAGAGAGAGAGAGAGAGAGAGAGAGAGAGAGAGAGAGAGAAACTCCAGATTCATCCAAGAAACTTTGGCCAAATGTATAAACTGCCACATCATAAAACGCTCTTCCAAAAATTCTATCATTTCTTTTTCAATTGTTAAATCTACAAGTTTTGAAAGGGTTGTGATCGAGAGAGAGAGAGAGAGAGAGAGAGAGGGGCCATGGACAGGATGAGTCTAGAATTACAACAAAATATCGATATATAGGGAAACAGCCAAGGTGAAACTATAGACAGGACTAGAAATATAAAGCTAAATAATATGGAGAGAAAGAAGAGGATCATGTAGCAAGCTGGAATGGAAATAAATGTTCATCAGTCAAACACAGGAGTAATTTGATCAAAACATCAACAACACTAATTGAGACTGACTGACAGATGAAAGAAAAAAAATTAAGTTAACAAAAAATGACTGATAGATGAAAAAACAACAAACTGATAGATGAAAGAAATTAAGAAAAAAAAAATGACAGATAGATGAGAAAAAAAGAAATAAAAAGACTGATTGATGAAAGAAATTAAGAAAACAAAAAATGACATGAAAAAAAAACTGATTAATGAAAGAAAATAAATTAAGAAGAAAAAAAATGACATGAAAAAAAGATAAAAAAAGACAGACGAAAGAAAATAAATTAAGAAAACAAAAAATGACATGAAAAAAAAAACTGATTAATGAAAGAAAATAAATTAAGAAAAAAAATGACATGAAAAAAAAGATAAAAAAAGACAGACGCAAGAAAAGAAAGTAAGAAAACAAAAAATGACAGATTAAAGAAACAAAATAATAAAAAAAAAAATGCAAGGTGTAGTAGAAATCCCCAAATACAGGAAAAGAAGAAATTCTAATTAACTGAAATAAAACTTGCGAAAATGTGCCAAATTAATCTTTTCCTGACCTTACATCCCCTTGAAAAAAATAACGTTATATATAGAGTTGAATATGATAAAGTGTAGCTATGCAGCCTTCTTGAGATGAAAGATGACATTTAAGAGAGGATGAAAAGCGAGGCGAGGATAGGTGAGATGAAATAAGGAAAGGAAAATGAGGAGAGGGAGAGGGAGATGCAAGATGATGAAGGGAGAAGAAGACACGAGATGAGGAAGGGAAGAGGAAAATAAAGATGAGGACAGAGAGAGGAGACGCAAAATAAAGAGAGGGAGAGGAAGACACGAGATGAAGAAGGGAAAGGAGATGCAGGATGATGAAGGGAGAGGAAGCCACGAGATCAGGAAGGAAAAGGAGATGAAAGATGAAAGAAAAGAAGAGAGATGAAGGAAAATAGAAGGATAGATACAGACGAAACACATATGAGAAGAAAAAAGTGACACCAAATGAGCAATAAAAAGGAGACGAAAAAAAAGGAAACACGAAAGAAAGAAGGAAATCGAAAGAAGAAGGAAGAAAGGAAGAAAAAGAAAGAAGGAAGAAAGAAGAAACAGAAGATGACGAAAGGAAAGGAAACACGACACGACGAAGGAAAATTGAGAGGATAGAAAATG